>OZ023265.1:84714521-85199521 GCA_964006375.1 Tillus elongatus
GACTTCCAATGTTGTTGTTTTGGGTGGTACTCATGGCCCGTGAGGTTTGCACCTCACTTACCAGCCTGATAGCCATTCTGTTACATTTTCATTCACCGTACCACCAACACATATGTCATATTGGTAATATGTGATAAGAAACCTTTGTGGTGCTAAAATGAGTGTTATTCTTGTTGTATAGTGGTTGGGCTCTAATAGTTCTGGTTATGTGGCTTTTGTTGTATTCGTTTTCCAGTAATGTCTGTTTTAGAAGGCCTGATTAGAGCCTAAGTGGTCCGGGCTAAGAAAGTGTGCCTCTGAACAGAAGGGTGCTGGGTGCAATTCCCAGGGTTCCCCTTTCACTTTTTCACTACATACTGTAAAATTAACACCAACCGAGGTTGTGGCATTGTATTTGAGGAAGTTGAATGCCTGCACGTTCAGCCATTCGAAGAACGAGTAAAGCCGTCGATCCCGTGTCCATACGATGTTGGCCATGTTGAAGATCCCTACCCCTCTTACAGAAAGGCAGGGGTTCTGCAAAATTTACAGGATAGTTGCACCACGGAATTTACGTGCAATAGATAGTGGTGATAACATTTATATCTGAGCCCTCATCAGCACTGGCCATCTATTATAGAGGACACAAAATAGACTTTGACAATGGTAAAATGCAAAAATCATAGTGCCAGTCTATGAATTCAGAAACAGAATTATCTGCAAGGCGATCAAGACCAAACAACGTACCAATTGTTTAAACAAGAGAGATATGGGTCTTCAACTTCCAGTTACCCGGATGTCCATTATTTGTTACAAACCCGCAAGGTGGTAATAATAAAATGGACAGTTTCACTACCAAATTACCTCACTCAAAAAATACTATTAACCCACAAATATAGTTATTAATACACCTGACACAAAAAATATTACCAACCTGGCTAGTGACCCTGATAACAAACCAGGTAGTCGCCACAATTACTAACACAACACCATCAAGTGGGAGTGAGATATCTCTTAGGTCGAGGGCTAAACACACTGGGACCTTAAGAGACTATTTCTAATTATATATGGGGTGTGGACAGAGAATTACCACAACTTACCCTTATCCACTGTCTTAAGGAGTAGGCAGATTGCGACCTTAGAAATCCTTATGCACCACTCTAAGGAGTAAGCATATTGAGGCCTTAAGAGATCCTTCCTGTCATATTTCATTTTAATAAAAGAAGGTAGTTGCTGAGTTTCATCCAAATCGGTTAATTATTTTTGAGTTGTCGGTTGTATATATATATATATATATATATATATATATATATATATATATATATATATATATATATATATATATATATATATATATAATCATTATTTATTTCCTTGTCAAGCAGATGTCAAAATTTATGGTGATATTGATCTTTAGATCTTTTGAGAAACTACGCTAAAATAAAAAAGTGTTATCCAAAAATGGCGATGAAATACTATGGATCCCGTAGAAATATTAGCAAAGATAACTAGACTGTTTTTCTACCTGGAAATTTGAAGAAAATTTTGATGTGTGACAGTTTAGAAAGTTTTTGACGTTTTTATTTTGACATTTATATTAAAAATTGTATTGTTTACATGCACAAGCAATGCTTATATGTAAGATACACTGTATAATTAGTTTGCAATATATATATATATATATATATATATATATATATATATATATATATATATATATATATATATATATATATATATATATATATACATAAAAATTGAAACTCACCCCGGATATGGGTTCTAGGGGTCCTAGTTCGCGCTCATTTGAAATTTTTTTGCAAAGTCTCACCATCAATACCTCTCTATTAGTGAATCTTTTTAAAATAAAAATTCATTAAAAACTTAGGGTTTTAACAAATTCTGGTCATGGTTCAACCAGAGAAGTAGAACTAAGTATTTGTTACATTTATCACCGCAGAAAACCCTTTCCAATAAATTATATATATATATATATATATATATATATATATATATATATATATATATATATATATATATATATATATATATATATATATATATATATATATATATATATTTTCAGGGTTAGGTCCAGTTAGGACATGTGATGGAATGACTACATACGTCAGTTTATAGTGTGTGCTAAAATTGAATAGCATAACACATTCTAGCATAAATCCCTGCCCAATAGTTTAAAGGTAAGATAGTCCCGATCGTGCCAAATCCCGTGAAGTGCCCTGTGATACTCAGATGTTATTTTGAGTATACGTCCTCACAGATCTTCCAACCCTGCAATTATACTATAGCACACATAAACAACGTTGTGTATCATCTTTGCCTGTTATGTGCTCATCAGACCAGTGGAAGATGAAGGTTTCCATGAACTCAGAAGTTTCACATTCACAAGTTTTGTCTTTTCTGATAATGCATCGGGTGGGCAACATAGAATAAATAAAATCTTTTTAGGATTATCTCCCGTTAGAAATCTGATGGAATGACTACATAATGTCAGTCCACACTGTGTGTTACGATTTAGTAACATAACACAGTCTAGCACCTATCAATGTCCAATAGTTGGAAGGTGAAGCAGGCCAGATTATGCCAGCCCTGTGGATTCCACGTGCCACTCAGATATTATGTATAGAAATTATACAATATAGCCTACAAAGAGGCATATTTTGTCTATGTAAAAGATACAATTTTAAATATAAATAGGTATCCAAATAAAACCAACAATTTGTTCTTTAAATTTAATTAGTAAAACACTGTTATCGTAAATCGTCCAGGGTTCTACCCCACAAAGAAGCATTGAAATGATGCTCGACTCCAATATTCATCTCTTTGGTGATATACCAAAATTATCAAAACAGTTTTTTCAGCTTAACAAATATATCTCTGGCTCGCCTAGTGTGTATCTAATTTATTAGATGGACTCCAACAGATTACACTAAAGGGGAAAATGGAAGGCAAGATCCTTGAAAAACAACAAATTCCCTGGTTTGGGATCCTATATAATTTTGGGTGCCACCGCAACAACTATTTTGGTTAGCTTAAAGCAAAATATTTATAATCATAATGGTAATCACACTCAAGGACATTGAAAAAATACAAATGTAACTCAATAATTTACTCTAATCGTAATTCATTTTATTTCTTATGTACACAGGTGAAACAAACTCACTGTATCCATATATACAATATTTACCATAAGAATGCAAAGTATATTGTTTCATTTCTTCTTTAGCTACTGTAAGAGACGTAAACATGTCATCTCGGATTTAGCTTCAATCAGCACACATTACTTGAATAAAAAAAAACACTTGTGAAACCACAAATATTGTGTCAAAAATTTAACACCAAATTAATTTTTATTTTGATGGGTTACGGTGGTCTTTAACCTAAGTCGCTAAACGTAAATTGTAGTGACCAGACGTTATGTGATTGCACTTTAATACAAAGGTGAATTAACAAATAGACCAAAAAAGAAACCTCTACAAATTTTTTGTGCATGATGTAATTCATCATGTACAAAAAAGTTACTACTATCAATTTCACTGATTTATACATTTAATACTATACATTTTAGAGAAACATATTACCTTTAAAACCCATCAACAACAACTTCTTAATCATGATATCTTCAATAGCTGCACAATATCCCCATGAAAAATTCTGAAAAAACTGGTTCTGAATACAAAAAAGTTGAATCAAGGAGTTTGTAGTGGAGTTTCCTTAAACTGTCTCAAAAAGTGACATTTTAAACAAGTAATTTTAACCTAAGAATGAAGGTTTAAGAAGGTTTTGCTGAATGGGACACTGATATCTCAGGGTAAAACTTTAGTTATTCTTATCAAGACAGTAGTCTAAAAAAAAGATCAAAGATGAATCAGTATAAATATTAATGTACATAATATATTTTACATCTTTTACATTTTACTAAGAATAAATCAATTCCATGCGGGATGTAGGTGCTGTAGATTCATAATTAGTATTTGCATCCAAAATGAAAGATAAAAAAAACCATAGAGAAATAAGTCAAGAAATTTTTTAGATGGTTTAGATACTAAAATTTGGAGGAACCTTCTGTAAATTTTATGGGTAGTGCTAGATATGTAAATCAAAATAAGACAAAAGGCAATAACTAGATGACTGTATTGAAAATAGAGCTGTCTGTGATAACTAAACAAAACAAATCTACCCTCAGCCTCAAACATAACCTATAAATTATTATAGCGTAACAAGAAAGCAAAACCTATATGAAAAAAGTAAATTTTTACTCGACTCTAAGCAAATTATTTGTATAAAAATAAGAAAAGCACTTCCCTGCAAATATACTACATTAAGCTCAAACACAGTGTTTCAGTCTCAGGGCCATTATTGATGATTACCTATATTAAAGACTCATATGTACCAATAATTGTGTCTGACCTTAATATAGTTTATTGGTTTACAAAGTGTTTTTGCTATCTTTACATAAAACCTATATAACTGCTGACCAATAGTGTTGCTACTCCCCTATATCAGTTTATTGTCAATCCAGTACAACATACATGAGCTGTTAAAAAATTCTTATAGGTATCCTGTAGTATAAAGTGGTAGGTCTCCCAGAAAATCGCATCATCACCAATCGTGGGATAGTTGAATTTGAGTGAACGTTTCTGATCCATTTACAAACTTTAACTACAATAATATCTATATAAACTGATAGTGAAAACATTTTAGCAATTATTCAGTACATAGTCTTTAATTGAAATTGTTTGTCATGTATTTTTTTTTTTCATAATTCAGGTATTTTATAAATTTTCTGCATAATTTAGAATAAAATAATTCTCTATCTGAAATATTCAATGTTTTTTTGTACATCTATGTACAGCTAAGTTCAAACTAGTGATGTGTTAATATTTATAGATCAGAAAATCACGTTCTGGAATATGAAAGCTACTTTGAAAATATATACAATGACTTCCCACACACAATTTTAGAATGTTCTCAATTTTCAAGTAACAGGATAAACAAGAAAATAAAGAGTACTTAGAACAATAGTAGATATAAAAAATAATTAATCCCAGAGTAGATACATATTTATCTTACTTTGATTTTCACAATTTAAATGAACAAGATTTCCTATAATATAAAAATGTACCAATATTAATAATATAACCAAAATATATAAGCACACCAAAATTTATATTATGGCACTGCATTCTTATTGTAAACAGGGTTCCTTTAATTTCTAAAGATTACTTAAAATCATAATCAGTGTTATTGCAGCATCTGTATAGTCAACACAATCAAAACTGAAAGTGTAAAACATACCTTATTAAATCTTTCTGCAGGTATCAACTGGAGCTGAATGGGCTCCATAGTAGTAACATTTCCAAAGCGAACTTCTGGTATATATAAAGCACAAACAACATGTGCCCATCCTGAATTATCTGTCTTTTTAAGAGCACCATGTTTGCTAGGGCAAAGTTCACATTTCTGTGGAGAAGTAAGTTTAACATCAGGCATCATTACTTAAAATTGAAATACTATGCAAATCTTAAAAATTGGTACATCCAAGTCAACACAATATTAAGGACTACTGATATTATAAAACTACTAAAATCTACCTGCTAGAAAAAAAATCTGTTAACAATACATTTACAGGTAACTTTTAGGATCATAAAAAGCAGCAATAAACTTACCACTTTAACAGACCTTTCTTGACTTTCACATTTACGACAATACCAAGGACCAGTTGGAACTGTAACTATTCCATAACAAGCTAGAAAGAAAGATGAACTTAAAAACTGTATTACAAGTAAAAAGACAAGTTTAACACACTGGTAATATTAACTTTCATTCCATTCACATGCTATATATATATATATATATATATATATATATATATATATATATATATATATATATATATATATATATATATATCACACCAATAGCTCAAAAATTAATGGGCCGATTTTACTGAAATTTTGCAGATACCGTCCTTTTGGAAGTGGCTTGGATAATTCGTTAGCAAAAAATAAAATCGGACCAGGTTTTCCGGAAAAATGTTGTTTTCTTTAAAAAAAAAATTGGTATCTTCAAAAATAACAACACTAAGACAACCAAATTGGGTAAGCAAGTTTCTACAATAAAACGTATTCTACGTCCTAAAATTCAGATTTCCAAGTTAAAAGAAAAAAATTATAAGCATTTGAAGAAAAACATTTTGCGTGCCAGTGGATGGCACAAGACCAAAATAGTTTGTATGGTTAACAAAATATATTGAGTATTGCAGCCAGAAGTTAAGTTTTCTTAGCGCAAAAAGGTTAAGAAATACCAGAAAAATTACTTTTAAAAGTATATAGTTTTTCTCAAAACGTCAAAGTCGCGATTTGAAACGTCAAAATTGGCAACTTTTAAAACAAGGGTTCTGAAAATAATAGTGGTTATGTAAAAGGAATGTGGTAAAAAAAGTTTTTATAAAGCTTTAAATTTCAGCTTCAACCGCCACTGTCCTTCATTTTACTCAAATATTTGGAGAACATTCATTTCAAATAGACCGATTCTCTGATGCTTTGGCAGTAGTTTCAGTTATAGAGTTTGGGGTTTAATAGTTCATAATTTTTAACGAAATTCCGCAGAAAAAATTCGCTATAGAGGAGACAGCGACTTTTACATTTCGAAAAGATTTTTTTCAAATGAGCTCGAACTAGGCCCCCTAGAACCCACATCCGGACATCCGGGTTCAGTTTCAGTTCTTATATGTTTACATAAATACAGGTTGGCGCATTTCTACGGTAAAGCTAACTCTTTTCTATGTAATACAATAGAAAAACGTTTATATCAAGTCTATAACTGTAAAATTAATATGTGTACTAACCGGATGAATTCCATTTGAATACCGTCCATTTAGATTAATTTACGAAACGGCAATATAAGTTTTTAGTGAATTTTCTTTAAAAAAATTCACTAATGAGGAGATCCCGACTTTTGAATTTTGAAAAAATTTCTTCAAATGAGCGCTAGTTAGGCCCCCCAGAACACATATCCGGGTCAGTTTCAATTTTTATATGTTATATATATATATATATATATATATATATATATATATATATATATATATATATATATATATATATATATATATATATATATATATATATGTATGTATATGTATGTATATGTATGTATGTGTCACGCCGATAACTCAGAAAATAATGGGCCGATTTTGATTAAATTTGGTGAAAAGCTTCCTTTTGCAAATGGCTTAGATAAGTTCGTTAGTCAGGAAAATCGGCCCAGGTTTTCCCGGAAAATTTTGTGTTTTCTTTCAAAAAAAATTTATATCTCCGGAATTAACAAAGTAAGGACAACCACCACAATTTGGTACGCTGGTTTATATCGTTATAGGTGAACCACCTACCAAAATCCAGCTCTGTAAGTCAAAAGACAAAAAAGTTATGGGCATTTAAAGAAAAATAAATTGGGGGTTTCCTCAAGACGTCAAAGTGACAATTTAAAACGTCAAAATTCGCAACATTTAGGCAAAGAACTTGAAACTAATACGGGCTATGGAAAGAACATGTCTCAAGAATAATGTTTTACAAACCCTGAAGTCTTAGTTTCAACCGTCATTGTCCTTCATTTTACTAAAATATTTCCAAAAAATTCATTTCAAATAGACCCTTTCTCTGATGCTTGGCAGTAGACTTAGCTATAGAGTTTATCGTTTAGTGATATATAATTTTTGTCGAATTTTCGTAAAAAATCAATAAAGTTCAATATATCCGTTATTATACAAGATATGAAAAAATATTGTATAGATTAATTATACGGTGCCTTGAGCTACATCTTAAAAAATTATTGCTACAATCACAGGTGGCCCATAAGTCGTTGGTGATACAAATAATTTTTTTTTGTCGAAAACGCCTTATGTTTTTGCATTTTCCATCGAAATATAATGCATCTTTTAAGTTAAGAAATTCTGGACGCAGAGTGTGCGTTATGGTAGCGAATTTTGATTGAATGCTTCATATTTGAAAAGCTCAATTTGCTATTAACCTATAAGGTTGACCAAAAAACGGATTTTTTCGGTTACACTTTAAGTTTACTTTCGGAAATTTCTGTACTTTTTCAAGCAATAAAGTTATTTTGATGAAACATGGCACATTCTTTTTACTATATATGTTATACTGGTTATCAAATTTGATGCCTGCTTTCTAAAAGAAAAACACATATTTACTATTAAAAACATTTTTATGACAATTCACTACCATAACGCACTTGCTGCGTCCCGAACTTTTACTTATTCAGATTGCAATCATCAAAGGATAATATTCCACTACAAACAATTTTGTGTTCAGTTCATCAGTATGTAAGAGTTGAAGTCTTCACAACCAACACGAATAAACTGACAAAATCTCTATTAATTAAGCTGGTTTAACTGGGAGTATATAGTTTTAAATATAACTGGAGAAACTGATATAAGAGTTATGCGACTTTGTGACTATTTTCAAGAAGGAAAGACGCTTCTAAAACTAGATATCTAAAATGTCTGACAATTACGTCTCCATTGTTTAAATCTGAACTGATCACTACCAGCAATACTGAATTCGCAGTTTGGCAATATCTAAATGTATCGATAACAAAATGATTTTTAATTTGCAGGTTTTTAGGTGGTATATAAATGATAATATTGAGACACATTTATTTGCATATAAGGGCATTTTTTTTACTTTTCTATTATTTATTTTGTATTTATCTCAAACGTCAGATTTATATGTACATGTAACACAATCTTCTGGTTTTTATGCAAAACATATTCCACTGTAGTTGAATGTGCATGATCTATTATTGCAGGAAAAAAATCTCCAATTGCCGGACTATCTGCCATTTTAGCTGATGGACACTGTTGGCAATATGGGAATATAAGCGGCTGCTCAGCGGCGCAGCTCGGATACGTAAATAATTGCATAATCGGGTGACGTCAGTTCCTGGATGAGTGACCGGTTTGTAATCTCGTCCCGGTTTGATGTTTATTCAAAAAAAAAAAATTGGGATTTTTATTATAAAAAAAAATTAAGAAAAATTTTCGTATGAGCTGTTTTGTTAATTTTTGTAAAAATATTTTTATCGAATATTCGTAAAAAAAATTGGCGCCTTTTGAAATATTTTAATGACAAAAATTACCATCAAGCTATGAGGCAACAATTCTTTTAGATGAATTTCAATAAACCCTTACAGTAAATTGTTTTACCATTATATCGCATTTTTGCGGATTTTTATGAAACAACATTTGTGCCAATTTTCTAGGAAAAACCTTATCGGCGATTTTATTAGAAAAAAATTGTTTCCTAGTTGTTTTTTGTTTTGTTAATTTTTGTAGATTTTTTTTCGATCAGTAAAGTTTTTATTATAAAAAATTATTAATCTTGTGCTCTCTTTTGGTTTCCTGAAGAAAAAGATAAATGCCTGTAACTCAATTTTCCATAAAACTAGAAACAGAAAATTTGGTTTGTACTAGTCTTTATAAAGGCAACTTGTGTTCAGAATTTTACTAAAATTTGTGATCTTTCCACAAAAAAACTAGTTCGATCTGTCTGGGTCGCGAAATAATCTAAGCCATTTACAAAATGGAAGGCACTTGCCAAATTTATAATTTTCGCTCCGTCAACCACTTGAATAAGTTCGTTAGCCAACCCAAACAAACTCATTTACCTTTCAAAGAACTACATACTTAAATTTTGTAAAAAAAAATTAATAAAAAAATGTGTGGACTCAGCAAGTGGGTTATGGTAGTGATTTTTCATAAAAATGTTTTTAATAGCAAATATGTGTTTTCTTTTAAGAAAGCAGGCAATAAATTTGGTTACCAATATATATAACCTATATAGTAGAAACAATGTACTATGTTTCATCAAAATAACTTTATTATTTGAAAATGCACAAAAGTTTCCGAAAGTAAACTTAAGGTGTTCCAGAAAAAACTGGTTTCTTGGTCAACCTTATAGGTTAATAGCAAACTGAGCTATTCAAATTTGAAGCATTTACCGAAAATTCGCTACCATAACGCACTTGCTGTGTCCCGAATTTCTTTTCTTACAAACATGAATTATATTTCGATGGAAAATGTAAAAATACAATAACATAAGGCGTGTTCTATAAAAAAAGAAGAAAATTTGCATCAACGACTTATAGGCCGGCCTGTGATTGTAGGAATAATTTTTTAAGATGTAGCTCAAGACGGCCTATAATTAATGTATACCATTTTTTTTTTGTACCTTATATAATAACGGATATATTGAGCTTTATTGATTTTTTTACGAAAATTCGACAACAATTATATACTATTAAACGATAAACTCTATAGCTAAGACTACTGCTAAAGCATCAGAGAAAGGGTCTATTTGAAATTAATTCTCTGGAAATATTTTAGTAAAATGAAGAACAATGACGGTTGAAGCTTAGACTTTAGGGTTTGTAAAACATTCTTCTTGAGACATTTTATTTCCATAGCCCATATTAGTTGCAGGTTCTTTGCCTAAATACTGACAATTTTGACGTTTTAAATCGCGACTTTGACGTTTTGAGGAAAACGCCAATTTATTATTCTTTCAATGCCTATATTATATATATATATATATATATATATATATATATATATATATATATATATATATATATATATATATATATATATATATATATATATATATATATATATATATATATATATATATATATATATATATATATATATATATATATATATATATCCAACCGATAACTCAGAAACTAATTAACCGATTTCGATGAAACTCGGCAAGTGCCGTTATTTTATTAATGTCTTGGATGAGTTCGTTATCCAGGAAAATCGAACAAGGTTTTCTGGGAAAATTTTGGGTTTTCTTTCGAAAAAAAATGTTTTCTCCGAAAATTACAAAGCCATTCTAATGAAATTTGGTGGATATATTGCCTTGGGAAAGACCTTACCACACACCAAAATTTAACTTTCTAAGTTTATGGAAAATTGATTTTTTTTTAATTTTCAGATTTTTTTTTCCGAAAATTACAAAGCTATTTAATGACATTTGGTGGATGTTGCCTTGGGAAAGGCCTTCCCACATACCAAAATTAAACTTTCTAAGTTTATAGAAAATTGAGTTATCCGAGTTTGAAAAATGTAATAAAAATAACTACCATAACGCACTTGCTGCGTCCCGAACCTTTTTTGTCTTTTAACTTACAGAGCTAAATTTTGGTAAGTAATTTACGTATAATAATATATACCCCCGTACCAAATTTGCTTGTCATTACTTTGTTATTTCCGGAGATATATATTTTTTTCCGAAAAGAAAGAAAATTTTCCGGGAAAACCTGGGTCGATTTTCCTGGCTAACGAACTTATCCAAGCCACTTGCAAAAGGAAGGTATTCGCCAAATTTAATCAAAGCCCATTATTTTTTGAGTTATCATATATATATATATATATATATATATATATATATATATATATATATATATATATATATATATATATATATATATATATATATATAAAAACATATACAAATTGAAACTGACCCCGGATATGGGTTCTAGGGGGCCTAATTAGCGCTCATTTGAAAACATTTCTTCAAAATTCAAAAGTCGGGATCTCATTAGTGATTTTTTTAAAAGAAACTTCACTAAAAACAACTAATATCGAGGACTGCACACTTATGGATTACACCCCACCTTAAAATAATACACTAGCATAAATACTTTAACAGAAAGTTACTGAAAAGAGTTTGAACGCAGCATGTGCGTTACGGACGCAAATTTCCAAAAGCCCTCGAAATTCTAATAACTCAATTCCTCTTCATTAATTAATTTTCACCTGTCTGACGATGCCGTAAAAGGCGCAACCGATTGCAGATAAGAAAACCAGCGCTTGAGAAGTCCGAGGAGTCTCTATTCTATTAAAAATCTGGTAGGTGCTGCGTAAGTGCGTTACGGTAGTGAATTTTTATAGGAATGATCTACTGTTTTATATGCAGCATTATTATTATTATTATTATTATTCTCGACTTTAGCCTGAAGGGCTTCCACACTCATCAAAGGGAAACATTCACTCGTTCTAGGTATATCGGATACCAAAGGGACTGGGCTACGATAGAGCCCTTTCCAAGCTATCGGGCCCTGAAAGACAACGCGACACATCCTGATTTCCCATAAATCTCCGCACGGTTTGGGCAGTTTACCAGTATTACCGCTTTCTGCATAGCCTTATAAAGGTGCTCTCCAAGGCCCAAGTGTTGGGTCGAATTATGGACTGCGATGATGAACCTTCACTATTCTATTTACTTCCGCGTTCTGTCGTCTGACGTTCTTTTAAGCAAATTAGAGATATAAGAAAATTCATTGATTGTTGTTGCCCTTACTTGGTGAAACTGGTCCATATCACATACAGACTTGGATACTACTTCTCTGGCTTCACTGTTGGTTTTCGTTTTTGTATGTGAAGGACGTAGCTAGCGCGTAAGCTAACTGGAGCGATTGGCCCTTATGATATCAGGATGTTCTAGGATGTTCTTCAACGTTTCTGTGACTAGTTTCGCTGCTTGACAGCATTCTCAGACAGATAAACATTGAATTAGTACGAAATCATGACAACTACAAATGAAGATCTGTTGCTATTTTATATGTTTTGATCAAAAAATTTATCAAATTGAAAATAAAATGAAACACAGATGACAGATGAGGCTTTCAAAATGTCTAAGTGGTGTATGTCAATATTTAAAAATCTTGTTTCCTGACAAAAGCTGGAGTTTATAAATTAGCTTGTACACATTGTAACGCAATCTACATCTTTAAGAAATTTTAACACCCGACACAAAGAACACATTTCTGCATTTAGAAATAACCATGCTGACAAATCTACATTTGCAAAACATATTATTGATACCGAACATAGACCTACAGTAAATAACCGCATACAACCACAACATTTTAATAACAAACGTAAACTAGACTTTTTTGAAGCTTTAGAAGTCAAAAAGCACACACGACAATAACTTCCTATTTAAACGAGCAAACTGATTAAAGAATTCCCCTTTCTTGGATATTATGCTTTTAAATTAAATAAGTCAAAGAAAATAAATGTAACTATTCTTTCAAAAAAGTAGTAATACGATAGTTGATGTATGTCAATAATTTCGTTGTATAGAGACTGCTTTTATACTGTTATTGTTTAGTTATTTTATCGGTGTAACTGTTATCATAGTTATTATAGGCTAGTTCTCTTTTTATGTGAAATATTGACATACATCACTTAGACATTTTGAAAGCCTCATCTGTCGTCTGTGTTTCATTTTATTTTCAATTTGATAAATTTTTTGATCAAAACATCATATCATAGCATAGCAACAGATCTTTATTTGTAGTTGTCATGATTTCGTACTAATTCAATTTTTATCTGTCTGAGAATGCTGTCGAGCAGCGAAACTAGTCACAGAAACGTTGAAGAACATCCTAGAACATCCAGAATTGATAAGGGCCACTTGCTCCAGTTAGCTTACGCGCTGGCTACGTCCTTCACATACAAAAACGAAAACCAACAGTGAAGCCAGAGAATTCGTCTCCAAATCTGTATGTAATATAAGAAAATCTTTAAATTATTGGCAACTTTTTTGATTGATACCCAATGCCATTGGGTATTTGCTTTTCTCTGGTAATTTTAAGTCAAAAATATACCACATTTTATGAACTTAGCTGTATCCATTTCAAATATACCTTTATATTTTAATCATAGTATACAACATTAATATATACAACTTAAAGAAAAATATTAATAAATCTGTTTTGCAACTTTTATTATAACTAGTACATTATATATTGAATAAAACTACATTATATGTACATTTGAAATATGCGCAATGTATATAAAAAACAGTATTGTGTATACCTCAAGGTATATCATAGGTACACATATCTAATAATTTCTATAAACGTGTTTTATTTCCGTTTAGAACATGTAGATTACAGAATTATAATAGGAAATATTTTAAAACAGATTATCACTTCATTTGCTACCGTTTGTCGCCGAAAGTGTATATATATATATATATATATATATATATATATATATATATATATATATATATATATATATATATATATATATATATGGATGTATGTTTATCAAATAATCTAATAATAATAATAACAACAACAAACGTTAATGTTTGCAGAAATCAAATTTGGAATAGACCCTTTCAGCGATATTTTGACAGCAGTTTATATTACCGTGATTTTATGATTTAGAAGTGTTATATTTTTAGTGATTTTTCGTAGGAACAATTCACTAATGAAGCGATCGCGACATTTGAATTTTAAATATATATTTTTTTAATCAGCGCGGACTATAGGGCCCTAGAATGCAACCCCAGTGCCAGTTTTGGCTTATATATATATATATATATATATATATATATATATATATATATATATATATATATATATATATATATATATATATATATATCTATATATATATATATATCTATATATATATATATATATATATATATATATATATATATATATATATATATATATATATATATATATATATATCTATATCTATATATATATATACATGCAATTTTACAATTAAGCAGGTCACATTCTTTTGCGACTAACTTGGATAAGTTCGTTAACCAAGAAAATGCGACAATCTTTTCCGTAAAGAAATTCAGTTTTATTTAGGAAAATTTTTTTGTCTCCGAAATTAACGAAGCAATGGGAACCAAATTTTGTACGCATCATAAAATGTGTACTATATACAAAAATCTAGATCTATAAGTTTAAAGAAAATAGTGCTCCAAATCGAATCATAACTTCCGCATAGCTGTGATAATCTTCTCGCGTCAGAAAAACATTCTCATGAATTGAATTTAGGGTCCATGACTTGACCACAAAGAAAATATTCGTACTCCTGTGCCCATAAACTTCAGAAACGTTATAATACTCGACTTTTAACGAAACAATGTTAATTTTCACCAAATCAACCCTCATTTGTCACCTACCCCTGAAGCGAACTTACCCAAAAACAATTCGAAGCGTTCCTCTGTCGGGTGCGGCTGGATACCAATTTTGAAGATGATATCTCAATTCGTTCGAAAGTTATTGCGCCTACTAACAGGCAGGCCTACAAGCCGCCAGACCGACAAACACAAAAAATTTCGTTCCAGAATCATGTTTTCTATATGTTTGGAACCTTTTTCCGCCGTTTTAGCAAAAAAAAAATAATTCGAAATTTCTGTCACCGATATTCCATCCCCCCACACATCCAGCTACTAATTTAATTTCAGCACAATACCAAAGGTTTGATAAAATTGAAAGTTTTCTAATAAATAAACCCTAAAACGTTATATGACTCGAGTTTTAACGAAAAAAAAAATAAATTTTCACCAAATCATCCCCCTTAACCCCTGGAGCGATTTAACCCAAAAGCAATCCAAATCGTTTGTTTGTCGGGTGCTAACTGTATACCAAATTTGAAGACGCTATCTCAATTCGTTCTAAAGTTATCGTGGCTACAAACAGACATACAGACCAACAAACAAAAAAAATGTCGTTCTCAAACCATGTTTTGTATACGTTTTGACACTTTTTACAACATTTAAGCGAAAAACAATGTTCGAAATTTTTGTCGCCGATGCCGTACTACGACACGTATTGACGATGTGGAAGTAAAAGTTATAAAACATTTATTTGGTTCCGCTGAAGGTCACAGGAGGGCACAAGACCAAAATATTTGTAAGTTAAGCAAAATTTATTAAATATTACAGACAAATAATATTTTTCTTAGTGGATATTAGTTTTCGTAAAAAAAATCAAACAAAATTGATCATTTCTATGAAAATTCGCTATTATAACGCACTTGCTGGGTCCAGCCTTTTTTTCGTTTTTCGTTAATTAACTAGACAAATTGGTCACTTAATAAATGGATAAACGGACAAACCATATATAATGGGTAGTAAAAGTTTGGAAGCAGCAAATGCGTTGTAGAAGCGCATTTTCAGGAACGTTTTTTCTAATTTTATGAACGCAAATGTCTATTAACCTAGAAAGCGCAAATTTGTCATGTAACGAAGCCATTTTAAAGGCAACATGAGTACAAACTTCAAACCATTTTTTTCAAAACTTGCAATTTGAAACAATTGTATGAAAATTTGCGGACATAACGCACTGGCTGCGTTTAAGCTTTTTAGTGAACTTTTTAAAAAAAATTGAAATTGGAGAGAATGTCTTCAAATGAGCGCGACTAGGCCCCCTAGAACCCACATCCAGTGTCAGTTTCAATTTTTATATGCAATAAAGTGATAATTAATGGCAAGTTGGAGAATTTTTATATGACCACTTCAATTGACAAAGGAAGAAAATCACTCAAATTAAGCAAATACACTGACGTTAAGAAAAATCCGAACACCGGGTAAGAGTTGATCAATTTTAATAAAATTTATGCATAGGGTGTGTTTAATCAACCTTAAAAATGATTACATTTTCAAACTAAAATACCAAAAAAATTAAGAAAGTTAATGAATAACGGGTGACTCCCCGCGGTTTTTATGCATTCGATAACACGTCGAGCCATGTTTGAAATTAAATGATTTATGACACATGTTCGATTGGTGACAAGTCTGAGGAGCGAGAAGGCAATGGAAGCAGGGTAACGTTATTTTCTTATAAGAACCTTGTAGTAATTCTTGCTGTATGATGACGTGTGTTGCAAATGCGTTGTAGAAGCGCATTTTCAGGAACGTTTTTTCTAATTTTATGAACGCAAATGTCTATTAACCTAGAAAGCGCAAATTCGTCATGTAACGAAGCCATTTTAAAGGCAACATGAGTACAAACTTCAAACCATTTTTTTCAAAACTTGCAATTTGAAACAATTGTATGAAAATTTGCGGACATAACGCACTGGCTGCGTTTAAGCTTTTTAGTGAACTTTTTTTTAATAATTGAAATTGGAGAGAATGTCTTCAAATGAGCGCGACTAGGCCCCCTAGAACCCACATCCAGTGTCAGTTTCAATTTTTATATGCAATAAAGTGATAATTAATGGCAAGTTGGAGAATTTTTATATGACCACTTCAATTGACAAAGGAAGAAAATCACTCAAATTAAGCAAATACACTGACGTTAAGAAAAATCCGAACACCGGGTAAGAGTTGATCAATTTTAATAAAATTTATGCATAGGGTGTGTTTAATCAACCTTAAAAATGATTACATTTTCAAACTAAAATACCAAAAAAATTAAGAAAGTTAATGAATAACGGGTGACTCCCCGCGGTTTTTATGCATTCGATAACACGTCGAGCCATGTTTGAAATTAAATGATTTATGACACATGTTCGATTGGTGACAAGTCTGAGGAGCGAGAAGGCAATGGAAGCAGGGTAACGTTATTTTCTTATAAGAACCTTGTAGTAATTCTTGCTGTATGATGACGTGTGTTGTCTTGTCAGAAATGAGGTTGAACTAACCCTCGTGTGAATGTCGGTGCAACAGGTTGCAGTACATTTCGTATGTAATCATTTGCATTCAAGTTTATGTCAATAAAACCTTGAGGTGACCCGCTACAGTATGTTAACGCGCCGCGTACAGTCACCTCACGTGTAAGGGCCTTATGCCGTTCCACAGAAAATTCTAAATTTCTGCGTTCTCCACGTAATCGTCTTACTCTTCTGCGACCATCGTGGACCCAAAGACAGAATGGGGACTCGTCAGAGAACACAACACGATTCCATCAACCGTGCCAAATTGATCTGCCGTTACACCACCCAAGCCGAGCAACAGGATGTCAATAGGAGATATAAAAATGGTCTATACGAACGAATCCCAAAAGCGCGTATTCTGCGATATATCGTTGCCATAGAGACTTTTTGTTGTAAAACTCCCAACCAATCGACTGCCTTGTGGAAACCCTGTCTTGTAAACCCGCAATCATCAACTGACGATCATCCCGTGCTGAAGTTGACCCAGATCGTTCGGATCCATGACTACGGTTATGGATTCCTTCTTCAAACCACCTGGATTAACACTGTAACATTGTTGAAACACTACGTCCTATGTGGTCGGAAATTTTTCTGATTTACAAAACGGCTTTACCGATACCAACAATGCGTCCCGTTTCGAATTTACTTAAATAATTGTAATTGATCGGTAAACGGCGCCTAGGCATAATTACTTCATAAATTGAGCACAAACCCCTTGGAATTATTGATTCAAACTAAAAGAAACCTAAATTTGAAGAATTTTTTTTTTGATAAAACAAAATTATAAAACTTTACACCTGTCCAAATTGTTTGCCCATGTTATCATTTATTATCAGGGGCAAAACAGAGTAGTCTATAAAATTTCATTGCAATTGGTACTCTTGCTGCGCGTTCGAATTTTTTAAAAAATCAGTATATGTAACATGGTTTGCTGGTGGTAAACAAAATCTATTACATATTGAGAGACAAAAATAATTTTTCTTTGAGCAAAAGGTTAGGAAGTACCAGAAAATACTTTGAAATTTTATAGTTTTCCTTCTTAAAACGTCAAACTCGCGATTTCAGACGTCAAATTTGGCGATTTCTAAACAAAGATTTTAAAACGAATGAGGATTAAGTAGAAAAATGTGTAACTACTTTTTACAAAGCCTCAAGTTTCTGCTTCAACCACCATTGTCGTGCATTTTACAAAAATATTTGCAGATAATCTATTTCAAATAGACCCTTTTCTCTGATGCTTTGCAGCAGTTTAGGTTATAGAGTTTGTGCTTTAAATAGTCTAATATTTTTTTAATTTAACAAAATAGATTTTAAAGTCGTCATTCTCTTCCGGCAATAAGTCAATAAACGGAAAAACCACATAGTATGCGTTATCATACCGCATTTTTGTAAAACAATTTGTGTGTGTGCGTGCGCGTGCGTTTCACACCGGTAACTCAAAAAATAATGGACCGATTTTGATTTGGCTTGGATAATTTCGTTAGTCAGAAAAATCGGCGCAGGTTTTCTCGAAAAGTTTTGTGTTTTATTTCGGAACAAAATATATCTCCGAAAAACAAAACGCAACCAAATTTGGTACGCGTGTTTGTAATATAAAGAGCGAACCATGTACCAAAATGTAGGTCTGTAAGTTTAAAGACAAAAAGTTATGGGCATTTAAAGAAAGAAAGTTGGGGTTTTCGGCAAAACGTCAACGTCGCGATTTGGAACTTCAAAATTGGCAACATTTAGGCAAAAAACCTGAAGCAAATACGGATTATGTAAAGAAAATGTCTCAAGAGTGTTCTGCAAACCCGTAAGTTTCAGCTTCAACAGTAATTGTCCTTTATTTTACTACAATATTTCAATAAAATTCATTTTAAATAAATCCTTTCTCTGACGCTTTGGCAGTAGCTTTGGTTAAGTTTATGGTTTAACGGTCTATCATTTTCAGCCAATTTTCTTAGAAAAAAATCGTTATGAGAAGACCGCGAATTTAAATTTTAAAAAGATTTCTTCAAATCATTGGTTTCAGTTTTCATCTGTTTACAATATACAGGGTGATGCATTTCTACGGTAAAGCTCTATAATTGTTATTATAAAAGACACGAAAAAAATGTGTATGTTAATTATATGGTGTCTTGAGCTGCATCTTATAAAATTATTTTGGCAATCACAGGTGGCCCAAAAGTCGTTGGTGATACCTAC
The DNA here is from genome assembly GCA_964006375.1 of Tillus elongatus. Classification (NCBI taxonomy): domain Eukaryota; kingdom Metazoa; phylum Arthropoda; class Insecta; order Coleoptera; family Cleridae; genus Tillus; species Tillus elongatus. The sequence continues at coordinate 84,734,227 of OZ023265.1, forward strand.
AAATTGTTTTTCGAACACCCTTATATTATTGCATTTTTATCAAAATAATTTGCATGTTTGTAAAAAAAGAATCAAGATGCAGTAACTGCGTTTTGGTAGGGAATTTTCATTAATTGCTTCAAATTTAAATAACTCAATTTGCTATTAACCTAGCGTTTGTCGGCTAGGAAATCAGTTTCTTCGGAAACAGTTTAAGTTCGTTTTCGGAAAGTTTTTGTACATTTTCAAACAATAAGTTATTTTGATAAAATATGGCACACTCTTTCTACTATATATGTTATACCGGCAACCAAATTGATGCATGCATGTATTAAAGAGACATATTTGCAATTAAAAACGTTTTTATGAAAATTCACTTCCATAACGCACTTGCTGCGTCCAGTCTTTATTATTACCCTGTTTAGCTAATTTTCATTATGAAGATTCGCTTATAGAGAGGTAACCACATCAAATTTTCGAAAATGCTTTGCCAAATGATCGTGAATTAGATCCGGTAGAACCCATATCTGAGATCACTTTTAGACTTATCTACATAGTTTTAACTTGAATTTTTTAGATTGAAAGAATTTTGTGAAAATACGCTACCATACTGTACTCGCTGAACGCAAACTTATAAGTTTGAGAAAATAATGCTCATTACTTTAAAAGGTGTAAATGTAAGATGCTATTCACAAGATAATGCTTTGGCAGTGTTTAAATATTGTTGCTTCAATTAGATAATATTTTGCTCTATATAAATCAATAATATTATTGCTTAAGAAATATAATACGGTCCTGGCCACAAAATCGACAAACACGCATGTGATTCCAGAACAGCATAGCTTAGTGCCAAGCCCCACCCTGGCTGGTTATGCTGAAACGTCGCCAAGGTCAATTTCTATATTCTCGAAACATCAAAGTGCCGCCATGAAAGTTTCACTGCTGGTCCTCAGAGCATATATATATATATATATATATATATATATATATATATATATATATATATATATATATATATATATATATATATATATATATATATATATATATATATATATATATATGTGTGTGTGTGTGTGTGCTGGGCTTCTAATTCTGTGGCCCAGTCTCTTAATGTTCTCTCAAAGGCTCTTAAGCACCACACCAGTTGACATGACTATCGGGAGCACTCGCACACATCTGTCTTCCACTTTCTATTTACTTGCATCTCGAGGTCCTTGTACGTAGTGATCTTCTCGTTGTACTTTATCTCTAGATTATTGGTATTCGGAATGGCCACATCAATCAGCGTCACTTGTTTGCAGGATTCATCCACTAATATTATATCTGGCCTGTTGTGGGCAACTCGTTAGTCTGTGAGCACGGTCCGATCCCAGTACAACCTGTATTCTCAGTTCTTTAAAACAAGCTCAGGAGTGTATCTGTAAATCTGTAGTAGGACACCTAACCGAGATTCAAAAGTTCCAGAACCAGTTCTTCATGGAGTATTCTTACAACTGCGTCGTGTCTCTGTACGCTGTTGCAGCGAACGCATAATATCCTCCTCTGGATCGGCAACACCGAGATATAAGGACTCGGTGCTCGAGCGTGATGTCACCACAGGCAGGCATCGCGCTAGCGTGCCAGACCATACGAACCGCTCAGTCTATCAGGAGTTTTACGTTGCTTTAGCCTTAAAAAACACTTATTCTGCAAACTTTTGAAGTGCTTTTGATTGAAAGAGAGTGCCAGTCGTCAACTGAGCCCTTCATCGCACCCCATTCGATTTTATTATGGAGAAACGAAGTTTCAAAGCAAAAAATAGTATAAAAAGAATACGGTCTATTTGGTAAGAGTCATTAATTTACGGCTTTTAGATGGCTCGGCCAACCGATCATTAGATTTTCCACAATAAGTTTTAAGAAGAGTATTTACTGTTCAGGTTATAACAATTTTTGCTATATGTACAATCGGATGAATATTACATGTATGATCGACTGACAGGTGCCCGTTATCTGAAAGAAATTTTATAATATAGTGGCTTAGAAATGCACGTTTATTATAAACTGTTAAGTTTCCTTAAAATTTTGTTAAATATTATATACGCATATAAAACCATTCGTACGATAACGTACGATACGGGGATATAGCAATACCCACGTAACGTTTGGCACTACAACTCCGCGAACTGGGACGAAATGCGGGATTACTTTTCCTCATTTCCATGGGCGTCTGCCTGCTTCTCTCATCCTGACCCCTCTGATATCTCACAAAACGTCACCGAAATCATTCAAGCTGGCATGAAATTATTTTTCCACATACACAGAAAACCTCTTTAGCCACTCAACATCCCTGGTTCCCTAATACTGTGACAAGGCAAGACTTGAAAAGGTCAAAGCTCACAAAACGCTTCTACACAATCCCAGTCAAGAAAATCGTCAAGCATTTAACGACACAAGAAACCACTATATCCGCATTCTTTCTTAGGCAAAAAATTCGTTTAATAACCACATCAAAAACAAATTCCTCTCAAGCTCCAACGGCAGCAAACCCTTCTGGACTCTTGCTAAATCTATTGGGAATAATTTCTGCAAGAGCACGTTCCCACCTCTTGTTTCAGGGGATGATTTTTTTTCTACCGCCCTGGACAAGGCTAAACTTTTTGCCTCGTTGTTCGCCGGCAATTCTACTCTCAACCCACGTCCAAATGTTCACCCACCAATAGTCCCCAATGTCGCGCATAAAATGACGGATATCATTTTCAAAACTAAAAAGGTACGAAAGATGCTATCTTCTCTTAATATCAAGAAAGCCTCTGGCCTTGACGAGATCCAAGCAATTGTTCTCAAAAAATGCGCTCCCTTGTTCCTGTCCTGAATCGTCTGTTTCAGACATCTTAGAATAGAGGCATGTTCCCTAGTAACTGGAAAACTGCTCGAGTACAACCCGTCCCCAAGAAAGGATCCAAAGCACTTCCTAACAACTACAGGCCTATTTCTCTCCTTTCAGTTGTCTCTAAAGTGATGGAAACGTATATAAACACCGAATTACTAAAATTTCTTGAAAAACACAATTTAATCCACGTCAGGCAGTATGGATTCCGTCAGCGCAGATCAGCTCTGGTACGCAGCACTGCTTAATAAACTTCCGGCCTATGGCCTACTACCAAAACTCTGTACCTGGACAGCAAATTTCCTCTCCAACCGGAGCATTTCTGTTGTCGTGGATGGCCATTCCTCTAAACTGTATCCAATTAATGCAGGAGTCCCTCAATGTTCAGCTTTAGCCCCTACTTTGTTTCTTCTCCACATCAATGACCTCCTCTCTAGCGCATCCAACTCAGTTCACAGTTACGCGGATGACAGAACCCTCCACTCAAATATACAATATTCTAAGCCTGTCTCTTTAGCCCAATTATATGAGGATCGCAGTCATGGAAGGTTCTGTCTATGTGGATCTCCAAAAAATATTAGACTGGGGAAGTAGAAATCTTGTACAATTCAACTCCACCAAATCTCAGTCTTGCTTTCTACCGCATAACAGACACACCAGCCCTAGACCCATCACAATGGACAACCAAGTTATTCAAAGTAATGAATCCTTTTTACTTGTTGGCATTTCTGTGGATCGAAATCTCAATTCAATTGGCACCAACATGTCACATCAATTGCAGAAGCGGCTGCTAAGAAATTAGGTTTCCTCTTCCGGGCTCTCAAATACTTTTCACCAGCTAATCTCTATACCTTATATACTTCACAAATAAGGCGAAACCTCGAATACTGCTCCCACATCTGAGGTGCCGTTGCCGCTTCCACACTCGCTATCCTGGAGACCATTCAGAAGAGAGTTATACGTCTCATCGGTGACCCTACCCTAACACAAAGGCTGGCATCCCTTGCCCACCGACGTGCGGTTGGTGACCCCTCTCTCTTTTATAGATATCTGCACGGTAACTGCTCAGAGGAGCTTTCTTCCATAGTTCTTCCACCTGCTGCCCCCAACAGATCTACCAGGGGAACAGAGCGAATGCACCCTTTTACTGTCCAGGTCACCAGATATAGAACATCTTGTTATGCCCGCTCTATTGTCCCGAGGGCTTCCAAGTTGTAGAACTCCTTGCCGGCACATGTTTTTCCTTCTCCTCCGAACCTCCAAACCTTCAAGTCCAGAATTAACAAGTTGCCTCTTACCTCCTTGCCGACACCAACGGTACGATAGTATTTAGTCTGTGGGCCCTCGTGGTGTGTTCTTGAAATAAAAAAAGGAATACAGAACATTTCAGGTGAGCGGCGAGCAGAAAAAAGTATTTTAATTGGTTGAATATCTGGTTGCAGACTGAAACTTTGTCGTACTGGAACCTCGCAGCGAGCTCCTAGAACTACTACTGTGCCGGATATGACAGAAAAGAGCCTCGTGATGGTAATAGTAGGATCAACTGATATGTGCGCGAAGTACCAGACGAATTTTCACAGTATTGGCAATTAAAAAATACTCTGCACGTTGGTGTCACGATAACTCACACATGACCAAAAATTGAATGGGTTTCTCCTGACCTTTTGTCGCTGTTTGGGCACAACCCTCAAATCTTTATTCCATTTAATGTCGCTGAAACATGGATTTACACATTATACGCCAGAAACCAAGGTACAGTCCAAACAATGGACACACAAGCATGATCCACCACCAAAGACAAAAAGTTATTTGTCTGCGGAAAAGTGAGGGCGAAAGCTTTCTGGAATATTTTTTGTGGATTATTTGGAAAGACAATAACTGGCGACTATTATGTTAATTTGCTGTAAATATTTAGCTATGAAATCAACCACATCTAAAAAAAGTTTAAAATTTTACCCTATAAGCATAACAGCCTAGCACACATGTCCGTAGTACCGCCAAGGGACTACTTGTGTTTTTACCTGACATTTTGTCTACAGCTGCAGTAGATTCTAGAGGGGCCGTTGTAGCGGTGGTAGCGATTTCTGCGTCACAAATTGACTAATTCGGCGTCCGATGTAGCGCCCGTACTCCGTATTTATTGCTTGTTTCTCATATGAAAGTGGTCTATGTGCACAAATTCATTGGTACCATCATCACATTTTAACACACAAGCGAGTTACGGCACGCTGTATAATGCTATATTGGTATCACGAACTAATGTAGTGATAGGATGTAAGCAGACGTTCACCGCGGATATGTGAAAACCGCTGATTAATTAGATTTAGCATAGTTTAGTTTAAGTGGTTTTATTTCAAAATGTTATCTAAGCATAATGTAATTTATAAATACATGTAATGTAAAATATTATGTGTAGTGTATTACGTGTAGTTTTGACAAAATCGCAAAGGTACACATCGATTTGAATCGTTAAAACCCGTAACCTAAAAAGTTAAGCAACAATCCTCGTCAACGAAGAAGGACATCATCGCCAACCACAAAGGGCAAAGTACCAATAGAAGAAGTGACCAAAATCGTTATCGAGGAAGGACAACATTGCCAAACTCATAATTAAGCGAATGGAAAAATTACTGTGAGTAATTTTCATTATTCTTTATACATTTATTCCGTAAATTTTTATAAATGTGTATGTCTGACTCATATCTCTCTGAGGCCAAGGGTTGAACACACTGAGACCTCACAGACGATCTCCGGCGGGAGTAGGCAGATTGAGGCCCCGTAATCGAGCTGCAACAACCCAACCCACCTTTGTCCACCGCTCTAAGGAGTAGACAGATTGAGGCCTTAGAGTGTCCTTACATATTTCCTTTACCTACCTTTGCCCACCACTCTAAGGAGTAGGCAGATCGAGGCCTTAGAGTGTCCTTACACATTTCCTTTACCCACCTTTGTCCACCACTCTAAGGAGTAGGCAGATTGAGGCCTTAGAGTGTCCTTACATACTTTCTTTGCCCACCTTTTTCCACCACTCTAAGGAGTAGGCAGATTGAGGCCGTAGAGTGTCCTTACATATTTCGTTTACCTCTTGAAAATGGCTCCAAAACAGGAGCCGAAACGTCGAGTTTCCATAAATTCTGGACGCGGTTTAACCCGAGAACCAAGTATGTCTTACATTAAAGACCGCGGAAATCTTTCTGAACATATATATATATATATATATATATATATATATATATATATATATATATATATATATATATATATATATATATATATATATATATATATATATATATATATATATATATATATATTTGTGTGTGTGTGTGTATCCATCCGTAAACTCAAAAAATAATTAACCGATTTCGATTAAACTCGGCAGGTGCCTTTCTTTTATTAATGGCTTGGATGAGTCCGTTAGCCAGGAAAATCGGACAGGGTTTTCCGGAAAAATTTTAAGTTTTTTTTTTTCGAAAAAAAGTGTTTTCTCTGAAAATTACAAAGCTGTTTTGATGAAATTTAAGGGATGTTGCCTTGGGAGAGGCATACTACGTACCAAAATTCAACTTTCTAAGTTTATATAAAATTGAGTTGTTTAAATTTTAAATTTTCTTTCGAAAATTACAAAATTATTTTAACGAAATTCGGCGGACATCTTGCCTTGGGAAAGACCTTACTACATGCCAAAATTAAACTTTCTAAGTTTATATAAAATTGAGTTATTCAAATTTGAAGCATTTAATAAAAAATCACTACCATAAAGCACTTGCTGCGTCCCGAACTTTTTTTAATATTAGGAATCAATATTATGGTCTGATTGGTTCTGATTTATTACAAAGATTAGAAGCCAGCATAGACTTTAAAAATAAACAATTAATTACCGATAGAGCAGTAATTCAACTTGCCGTCTTAACAACAGAGAACAAACGAACTTTCAAAAATTGAAAATTGAGGTAGAAGCAAGAACATAGAAAATGATCAAAATTCCGGTTTTATGTTCAACAAATACTGGTGTTTTATCTAAATTGACACTACAAGCTGGTGTATAAATACCAGAGTCGTTAGTTGAGGTAGACCACAGTTTCGCATATACGACAGTCCTGAATAGTACAGATAAACATGTACAAGTAATACACAACTCGCCATTGAAACTTGACCCAATTACGGAAACAGAATTAAATTTCACTGAACACTCACTTGGACGAACACGTGGACGTAGATTTCTCAGGGGTAGAACTAGAATATCTTCAAAATCAAAATTTAGAAAAACTTAGACTTGACCAAAAAAACCAAATAAATAAACTAAACTAAATATTGAAGAGAAACCAGAAATTTTATGTAGGAAATATAAAGATACTTTTTATTGTGAAGGAGTCCCCCTTACATTCTCACATCAAATAAAACATATTAGATTATCTGACCCAGATGCAGTTTATGTAAGACCATATCGTTTACCCCATGTTCAACAACAAGAAGTTAAACGACAAGTAGACGACTTACTAAAACAAGGTGTAATTCGACTATCCTGTTCCGCGTGGTCCAGCCCTATATTAGTGATTCCAAAAAAAGGATAGTAGTGGTAAACAGAAATTTCGTATGGTAATAGAGTATCGTAAATTAAACGCAAAAATTATCCCGGACAAATATCCTCTTCCTAACATTTCCGACATCCTAGACAAACTTGGACGAAGCCAATATTACACCACTCTTGACTTAGCTTCTGGTTGCCATCAAATCGAAATGGCACCAGAAAATATTGAAAAAACTGCCTTCAGCACCCAGGACGGACATTTTGAATACTTGAGACTCCCTTTTGAGGTAATCAATGGGCCACCCTGTTTTGAGCGCCTAATGCAGAATATTCTTGGGGGTATACAAAATAAAAAATGTTTTTCCTATCTAGATCATATCATAGTATTTTCAACTTCCCTCCGGGAACATATAGAAAGATGAAAAGAAGTATTTGAGAGATTAAGACATGCCAAACTAAAAATTCAGCTTGACAAAAGCGGTTTTTTAAGGAAAGAAGTAATGTATTTAGGGCATGTAATAAGAGATCAGGGGGTGAAACCCAATCGAGATAAGATTAAAGCCATAAAACAGTATCCACTTCCCAAAACCCGTAAAGAAATTAAAGGATTTTTAGGTCTTGTAGGGTATTATGGAAAATTTATATTCGATTTAGGAAAATTTACCAAACCACTAACTAAATGCCTTAAGAAAAATGGCAATAAAGTCATGACAAATATTTCCCCGACTCTTTTGAAATTTGCAAAAACATTCTGATGGATGACCCTATTTTTCAATATCCCGACTTTAAAACCTTTTATTTTGATGACAGACGCTTCAAATGTAGCTTTAGGGGCAGTGTTGTCACAAGAACCTTTAGGAAGTGATAAACGAATAAGTTATGCATCTCGGAGCCTAAATAATTCCGAACAAAAATATTCGACCATATATGAAGAGCTTTTAGCAATAGTTTGGGCAATTAAATAATTTAGGCCATAATTATACGGACGTAAATTTTATATTTACACCAATCATAGACCATTAGTTTGGTTAATGAAATTAAAAGAACCAAATTCAAAATTAACTAGGTGGAGATTAAAACTAGGAGTACGACTATGAAATTATATATAAAAAATGTAAATACAACACGAACGCAGACGCATTGTATCGCATACAAATAAACGCAATAGATGATGACATTTCATGTACTTTTAATAACGTGGACAGTAACGAGACATTTACAGGACCTTGACGATGAACTAAATACACCCCCTTTAAGTATAATATTACCACAGCCGACAAACAAATATGTACCACCGATGACTCCACCTGAAATGTCCTTTATCTCAGGTCGAAATTCCAAATAGCCCAGATTCGGACAACATTCCCTTCACCAAATTAAGACGTAATTCAGAAGATATTCCCTTAAGTGAACTAAAACGTAATTTACTCGCACAAAATCCAACTGAAAACTCTGATGAAAGTGACCATTCTCAATTAAACGTTGAACCAAAAATAGGCATACAAATATCTGAAAATCCCATAGAAAAAACAGCCGAAACAATATTATATTTCCCCAGTAAATTATAACGATAACCAGCAAAACAAGTAAAAATTTATAACCAAACTAAATACTTAGTGCAAATTGCTCGACAAAATAATAGAGAGCATATTGTTAAATTTTTACGAGATTATACTGTTTCCAACAAACGTTATTATTTTAATTTTGAAACTGATCAATTATATAAGGATTTTAGTAATATTTATACTGAACTGTTTAACGATAATGGTCCTGAAATAATAAGCTGTACGAAAGTAGAATTACTATCGCAGACACAGATGATATTCAAGAAGTAATACAAAATTATCACAGCTCCAAAACTAACCATCGTGGTATTAACGAGACGCTTTAGGAAATAGCTACTAAATTATTATTTTTTCCACATGAAGGTAAAAGTTACTGAATCTATAAATAATTGTGAAATATGTAAAAGAGAAAAAGATGATCGTAACCCACGTAATATACCTTTAATGCTTACAGAAACTCCAAGTAAACCTTTCCAAATTTTACACATAGATACCTTTATAATTGAAAATTAAATTTATTTAACTATAATTGACTCGTTTTCCAAATTGGGACAAGCAGTAGCTATTAGAAGTAAAAATCCGAGCGAAACTTGTAATGCTTTAATTCGGTATTTTTCTTACTACGGAACACCCAAACAAATAGTAAGTGATAATGGTCCAGAGCTATGCTCAGAAACTGTGAAACAATTGTTTAATTTGCACAAGATAAAAGTTCATATCACCACCACTAGAAATCCAAATTCTAATGGTCTCTTAGAACGTTTGCATTCAACTTTATTAGAACACATACGCATATTACGTCAAATTTATCCAAAAGACCCAATAACAAAAATTATGTGTTATGGGGTTATGGCATACAATCATACAATTCGTTCAGCCACAAATTTTCCCCCTTAAAGGTGTCTTAGGTGATACTTCTGGTAAAGAGGTATATGCTATAAACGATTAGCAAAAAATCTTTCAAGAGTACCTATTACAACATAAATACAAACTAAATTTAATGTATGATAAAATTAGGGAGAATTTAGAAAAAAAAATTAAGAGTTGTGTCTGGCAGAAATACCAAAGATGATACCGCTCTATTTAATAATCAAACACATGTGTATACTAAAGTAGATAAATGAAATAAAAACAATCCAAAATCTGAAGGTCCATTTGAATCGATAAAAGTTACAGATAAAAATGTAGCGCTAATTAGAAAAAAGAAACAAATAGCTAAACGACACGTACGAAAGCTAAAACGACCTAATGTTTCCGGTCAATCCTCTTCCTCACCCATGTCCTTGGACAGGTAGAGTTTAACAGACTGAATGATGACCCTGGACTGCTACCCCTAAAATTAGGGACTATGCAAAACTCAATCGATAAATGGATATTGGTTAGAACAATTGAACTACAACCACTTGTACAAGACTTTAACTTTTTACAACACACATCCTATCACCTTAACATTTCTATACAAAATTGCCCTTATAAGTGAATCCTATTATGAAGAATTACGAAATTATCAAAACATGCTTTTCCACGAAATAAGTGAAACTAACAACATAGCAAAATGCTCTTTGTTCAGTTAATTAAAGAAATAACTGGAATTAAAAACATTTTGAAGACTTTGGTGAATGCAATCACATTTGCCAAGTTAAGTACAATGCATCTCTCTATTTTAGAAACAGATGACTTATTGATAGAGCTCAATAAAATTCAAAGACAAAGTAAATTTGCCATATAAGGTAAATATAGATAATATGGCCCTTTATGAAGAAATACTTACTATTAAAAGCTATTACAAAACAACTCAGTAACATTCATTCTAGACGTACCTTTAGTCAAGTCAGTATATTACGATTACTATCATTTATATGCCTTTCCCATTCGTGATAGTTTAACCCACACATTCATAACATTAATTCCCCATTCAAAATACCCTTCCTTAAACCTAATGATGAAAATTACAATCTCCATAATGGACCATGCCAGTCAGACCAACTGAATTCCTGTGTAAAGCTCAAACAATGAGTCACATCAGTTCGAACAGCCCTTGTGAAATACAGTTAATAAAATTCTCCACCCAGTATAACAATTGTGAGCATCACCAAATTTTAATAGAAGATGTAAGATTCAGAAAATCAGCGAAAGTAAATAGATCATCATCTCTCCAGTAGAAACTATAGACAACTACAGATGCAACAATGACCGTAAAACCGTGGCCATAAATGGTAGTTATTTGGTAAAAATAGAACAAGGCTGTGAGGTAAAAATCAAAGGACAAACCGTAAGTGCTGATCAATCTGAAATTTAAAAACTTTTCTATGTGCCGTTACCCGAACTTAAATTTTGTGAACTGTCCATAAAATCCAAAGTTAACATTGTGCCTCTAAATCCAGAATCTACAAATTTAGATTAATTGAATTTTGTGAAATCCCAGTTACAGCATCAGAAGGAGTTACTACAAACAATAGGTGTTTCTGTAATCCATACTTCTATAAGTGTTTTTACTTTAACTGTTTGTGTCATTTTGTTTACAGTAGCATGTTTTTGTTTATGGAAATTTAAAAGCAGAAGAACCAGCTCCGTCATCGAGTCCAACATCATTAATGAAATTAAGAAGATCCATGAAGTTCCCCTGGAGGACATCAATCTCAAGACTTAGGTACCCTAAAATCTTATCTGGCAAGGGCGGAGTTACAGCACTATGTACAATGCTTTATTGGTATCACGCACTAATGTAGTGATAGGATGTAAGCAGGCGTTCACCGCGGATGTGTAAAAACCGCTGATTAATTAGGTTATATGTAGGTAATGTAAAATATTATGTTAGAATATATTACGATAGTTTCAACATTAAACGTCGTGTATTTCTCCTTTGTTTTGAATTATAATTAACCTTATGATTTTCAAAATAAAGTCTGTTTTGTTTTAAGGTGCCAAAGAGCCTTATTCAAACTCGCGCACGCACCCACACAAGCTATTATTGAATTTTGAACCAGTGCCCCTTATCGGATTAGGCTGAAATTTGATACACGGGTATAAGTCGGATCACAAGGTAACATAGGCTATCTGTTATTATCAGAAATTAAATATGGCGGACGCTCCAAGGTGGCTGGCGGATTTTTTCCTAACAATCCTTTCCTTCTCCTCCGAACCCCCAAACAAGTCAAGTCCTGAATTAACAAGTTGCCTCGTTCCTCCTTGTCGACACCCACGGTACGATAGTATTTAGGCTGTGAGCCTTCATGGTGTGTTGTTGAAATAAAAAAAATAAAAAATCCCCCTAACATGGGTATCAAATTGAAGGGCTTTACCGAGTAAAATACAGTAGGCGACATGCTTTCATGAATTCAAAACGGCGATCGACGCAGAATCTCACAGCAATCATTTTTAGTGAATTTTCTTTAAAAAAAATTAACTAATGAGGAGATCCCGACTTTTGAATTTGTTTTATTAGTGAATTTTCTTTAAAAAAAATCACTAATGAGGAGATCCCGACTTTTGAATTTTGAAAAAATTTCTTCAAATGAGCGCTAATTTTCGTGAACAATCAATAAAGCTCAATATATCCGTTATTATACAAGATATGAAAAAAATCTTTATACATTAATTATAGGGTGTCTTGAGCTACATCTTAAAAAATATTTATACAATCACAGGCTGGTCCATAAGTCGTTGGTGATACAAATGTTCTTTTTTTTTTAATCAAACACGCCTTATGTTAGTGCATTTTTGCGAAATATAATGCATGTTTGTAAGAAAAGAAATTCTGGATGCAGCAAGTGCGTTATGGTAGCGAATTTTGATCCAATGCTTCATATTTGAATAGCCCAATTTACTATTAACCTATAAGGTTGACCAAGGAACGAGTTTTTCCGGGAACACTTTAAGTTTACTTTTGGAAATTTTTCTACACAATAAAGTTATTTTTATGAAACATGGCACATTGTTTTTACTATATAGGTTATACTGGTAACCAAAATTGATGCCTGCTTTTTTAAATAAAAAGAAAACATATTTACAATAAAAACATTTTTATGAAAATTCACTACCATAACGCACTTGCTGCGTCCAGAGTTTTATGTTTATCGACTAATTTTTCCACTAAGCAGATAGACCAACCATTATACATAGCTACTTTTTAGTTAATTTTTATTTTTTTAAATTGTCTAATAGAGGTATCGATGGTGAGACTTTGCAAAAATGTTTTCAAATGAGCGCAAACTAGAACCCCTAGAACCCATATCCGGGGTCAGTTTCAATTTTTATATGTATATATATATATATATATATATATATATATATATATATATATATATATATATATATATATATATATATATTTCTGTCTGTGTGTGTGTGTGTGTGTGTGTGTGTGTGTGTGTGTGTGTGTGTGTGTGTGTGTGTGTGTGTGTGTGTGTGTGTGTGTGTGTGTGTGTGTGTGTGTGTGTGTGTGTGTGTGTGTGTGTGTGTGTGTGTGTGTGTGTGTGTGTGTGTGTGTGTGTGTGTGTGTGTGTGTGTGTGTGTGTGTGTGTGTGTGTGTGTGTGTGTGTGTGTGTGTGTGTGTGTGTGTGTGTGTGTGTGTGTGTGTGTGTGTGTGTGTGTGTGTGTGTGTGTGTGTGTGTGTGTGTGTGTGTGTGTGTGTGTGTGTGTGTGTGTGTGTGTGTGTGTGTGTGTGTGTGTGTGTGTGTGTGTGTGTGTGTGTGTGTGTGTGTGTGTGTGTGTGTGTGTGTGTGTGTGTGTGTGTGTGTGTGTGTGTGTGTGTGTGTGTGTGTGTGTGTGTGTGTGTGTGTGTGTGTGTGTGTGTGTGTGTGTGTGTGTGTGTGTGTGTGTGTGTGTGTGTGTGTGTGTGTGTGTGTGTGTGTGTGTGTGTGTGTGTGTGTGTGTGTGTGTGTGTGTGTGTGTGTGTGTGTCCGTCCGTCCGTCCGTCCGTCCGTCCGTCCGTCCGTCCGTCCGTCCGTCCGTCCGTCCGTCCGTCCGTCCGTCCGTCCGTCCGTCCGTCCGTCCGTCCGTCCGTCCGTCCGTCCGTCCGTCCGTCCGTCCGTCCGTCCGTCCGTCCGTCCGTCCGTCCGTCCGTCCGTCCGTCCGTCCGTCCGTCCGTCCGTCCGTCCGTCCGTCCGTCCGTCCGTCCGTCCGTCCGTCCGTCCGTCCGTCCGTCCGTCCGTCCGTCCGTCCGTCCGTCCGTCCGTCCGTCCGTCCGTCCGTCCGTCCGTCCGTCCGTCCGTCCGTCCCCAACCGAAAAAATTGGATGACTTTGTTATTCAGGAAAATCGGACAAGGTTTTCGAAAAAATTTTTTTCTCCGAAAATTACAAAGCTATTTAAATAAAATGAAATTTGGTGGATGTGTTGCCTTGGGAAAGACCTTACTACGTTCTAAAATTCAACTGTCTAAGTCAATAGAAAATTGAGTTATTCAAATTTGAGCATTTAATGAAAATTCACTACCTTAACGCAGTTGCTGCGTCCCGAACTTTTTAAAATATTCAAGCTCGCTGGCGTATCTTTCTTTATTTACGGGAAAGTGCATTAATCCATGAAGCAGAAAATTCAAACTTGCTGTTTTTTGTGGAAAACTATGGTGCGAGTTAATCGAGATGTAACTCACAGTAGTGGTTTTCTTTCTGTGGATGTCAAATTCTAAAGTGCCTCTATTTTTTATGACTAATTACACTAAGAAATGGTAATTTGTTATTAATTTCTATTTTATGGATGAATTTAATGGAGTCAAATTTACTGTTTCATTTGGCAATAAAATAATCTTGCATACATTTGTATTAAATACAGCGAAAACATCGTCCACATAACGGAACCATACTCCATGCAAATAGTCATGTTCATTTGCTAGGTCTGTTTCAAATCTAGTCATGAAAAGGTTTGCAATGAATGGGGAAAGGGGCTGAGCCATGGATTTGTTCAATAAATTCATCATTAAATTGAAAAATATTCTGATTCATGAGAAGATTTGTTAAATTTATGTATTCTTTGCAGACCTTTTCATGTTCATTTTTAACAAATGGTCTAAATACGTTGGCGTTTCTTTTATGGGAACACTGGGAAACAACGAGGTCACATCGACTGATATTAAAACCTCACCTTCAACCAATTTAATCTTTTTCGTGAATTTTTAATTTAAAAAAGGAGAGGTATCGATGGTGAGACTTTGCAAAAATGTTTTCAAATGAACGCGAATTTGGGCCGCTAGAACCCATATCCGGGGTCACTTTCATGTGGTTGATTTGGTTTATTTTTTCAACGGAGAATACTACATCCAAGAAGGCCGACTACCAATGGGATCTCCACTATCAAGCATTATGGCAGAAATATACATACAGAAGTTAGAAGATAAAATCAACACCATCATAAAAGAAACAGACCCAAAATCAACTGGATAAGATAGTTTCGGTTTTATCTGTTAACATATATACAGGTGGCGCATTTCTTAGGTAAAGCTCAATATATCCGTTGCTGTACAAAAAAAAATAATTATACTGTATACTTAAGTGTATAATTATATGGTGTATTGAGCTGCATCTTATAAGATTATTTTGACAATCACAGAGCGGCCCATGCGCCATTGGTGATGTATATATTCTTGTTTTTTTTTTTTTTATCGAACGCTTCTTATATTACTGCATTTTGCATTTCCATCCAATGATAATGCATGTATGTAAGAAAAAACATGATATATTTCATCGTTTTTGAGTTATTCCAATTGTTTTGCAACTTTTCACATTTTGGCACATATCAAAAATTATGATAGGGCATTTTTACCGACGGATATCGAAGTCCCATGAAAATGACGCATTCATAGAGGTTTTCGTTTATACAGTTCGTCGAATTATAAGGATGCCGTATACATGCCGCTCTCAAATACAGACTGAAGTTGAAAAAATGCAAACTGCTGGAACACATTTTTTCAAATGGAACGGCTTATATTTTATGTTTCAGGAGTGAAGAGCATGCCCTCTGGTAACTTTTATTACACTCCCTATATTTAAAGACTAATTTTGGAAATATTTACATTTATAATCGCATACCATGATTCACGTAAGGATCACTTTTGATTAGTTTTTTTATTCAGTCCTAATAACCGATCAGAAGAAAAATATTAAAATATTGAAATTAACTTTGGTGCAAAAAAGGTACAAAATAATTAATATGATATGATTATCTAAGTCTACGTTTTCATAATATATAAGTAGGTACAATTTGGAGAGTCCAATTCATCACAATACAGTTTTCATACCCGACGTTCGTTCGCTAACAAATTTAGCATCATCAGAGGGAAGCATAAACTAAGCGAATAAAAACAGGAACTACTATTTATGTTAGTTGACAAGCAATTGCCAACAGCGTCCTCTACGAAGGTATATGACAAACCCCCACTGTTTAATCGAAAATTCCTGTAATCAAAATTCCATTACCTGCTTGTCTTTTAACTATTCCTTCTAAGAAACAATGAACTACACAGGACCGGACTTGCTCTGTTCATCGAAACATTTGTGTTCAAATTTCTAACGATATAATATACGAGGCGTGTTTTAAAGCAAGTATCACTTTCAAATCCGCCACCATGAGCGCTGCTGCGGCTTTTCACGCTTGCGCGCTGTGTACCTACATCTGTTGACACGCCACAGACGCTATTACTGAAAGATTCGACCGTGTTTACGTTTGTTTGTCTCTATTTAAAATGCCCCAGCCGATCGAGAATCCCGCTGACTGTGAAATACGCGCTGTGATCCGTTTTGTTAGTGTTAAAGGCATTAAACCGGCCAACATTCATCTCCGATCGGTAAAGTGTATGGAGAAAACCTTCCGAGTGATGGAATGGTACGGAAATGGGTTAGATCTATTAAAGAGGGCCGCACAAATGTTCATGATGAAGAACGAAGTGGGCGACCTCCTGTAACTACTGAAGATTTGGTTCAGAAAGTTGACGAAAAAGTGAAAGCGAAGAGACGGTTTTCGATTTCGTCGTGATCTGGTGAGTTTCCGTAAGTTTCCAGAAGTGTTCTCCATAAAGTTGTGACCAAAGGCCTAAATTATCGAAAGTGGTGTTCACGCTGGGTACGAAAATGATGACAGGTGCACAAAACCAAACGTGTAGCCAGTGCATTGAGTTTCCTTGGGCGGTGGAGTGAGGAGGGTGATGATTTTTTTAAGTCAAATTGTCACAGGCGGCGAAGCATGGGTGGCTTACGTTGCACCGGAATAGAAGCAGCAATCCATGGAATGGCGGGATTCAGGATCCGCCAATGAAAGCAAAGGGTTCAAGCAAACAACTTGAGCCCGGAAAATCATATGTACTGTGTTTTGGGGCAGAAAGGGGATTTTTTGCCTCGTGGTGACACAATAAATCCTACAACGCATTGTGGGTCCTTAAAAAACTGGATGGAATCTAAAACAAAAGGAGTGGCATGTTAAATAAGTGGATCGTTTTGCTTCATGACAATGCCCGTCCACACGCAATTTCTCAAACTCAAGATTTCATCGTGTCTTTTCACCGAGAACAACTTAATCACCCTCCGTACAGTCCCAAACTTGCACGTAGTGACTACCACTTCTGCCTGCATTTGAAGGAGCTTCCAGGCGGTCATCGCCACGATGATGATGAGGTCAAAACGGCTGTGTTGCAGAGGTTGTCAAATCAGGCGCCACACTTCTATGAGAAAAGTAAATTAAGATACAGGCTTTCACACAAAAATAAAGAAAATTAAGAAAAGTTTCTTTTTTTTCAATTTCGAAACGGTAGGTACTTTCAAGACGCGTCTTATATAGTTTCATAAGCCTAACTGTCGCGATTGCCTGACATTTTCGATTAATTTGAGATTTTCTTTATCTAGATGATTAGTATCACAAATAATGGCCACTGGCCTCAGTGGCCCAGTGGTAAGAACGTATACCTCTGAACCGATGAGCACTGGGTTCGATTCCCAGGGTTCCCCTTTCACTTTTTTAGCATATACTGCATGTAAAATTAACATCAACCGAGGCTGTGACATTGCATGTGAGCAAGTTGAATGCCTGCACGTTCCGCCCGGCCTACTTCCACCACTATGGCCAATCACCGACCCCCAGGGAGCAGTTTTACCTCACTATTTGTATTATAAAGGGTGAACCATGTACCAAAATTTAAGTCTGTAAATTTAAAAACAAAAGAGGTATAGGCATTTAAAGAAAAAAAATTGGGGGTTTTCCTCAAAATGTCAAAGTCGCGATTTGAAACGTCAAAATTGGCAACATATAGAACCTGAAAAAAAATACGAATTATGTAAAGAAAATGTCGCAAGAAGAGTGTTCTGCAAACCCTTAAGTTTCACCTTCAACGATCATTGCCCTTCATTTTACTAAAATATTTCCAAAAAATTCATTTTAAATAGACCCTTTCTCTGATGCTTTGGTAGTAGTTTGAATTAAGTTTGTCGTTTAACAGTGTATAATTTTTAGCCCTAATTTTCGTAGAAAAAATTCGTTAATCAGGATACCCCGACTTTTGAATTTTAAAAATATTTTTTCAATTGAGTGCAAGCTAGGCCCGCAGAGAATCCATATCCAGGTTTAGTTTCAGTTTTTATCTGTTTACATATATACAGGGTGACAGATTTCTACGGTAAAGCTCAACATAATTGTTATTATGCAAGATTCGAGAAAACATTGTATGTTAATTATAGGGTGTCTTTAGCTGCATCTTATAAAATTATTTTGACAATCACAGGCTGGCCCATAAGTTGTTGGTGATACCTACAACTTTTTTGAACATTCCTTATTGCATTTTTCATCAAAATATTATGCATGTTTGTAAAAACATCTAGACGCCGTAAGTGCGCTTTGGTAGCGAATTTTCATTAAATGCTTCAAAATGCAATAACTCAATTTGCTATTAACCTAAGGTTTGTTGGCTAGAAAACTAGTTTTCTCGGAAATATTTTAAGTTTATTTTTTTGGACTAGTCTTTTAAGTTTGCAAATTAGAAAAATTCAATTGTTATGCACTAAACCTCAGCTTTTGATATAATTATTTACAATGTTGTTAGATTTACCTCTACTCTTATATAAGATATATATCAATTTCGGTATTCAAAATAAACATTCTTGGGCAACAAGAAAATGCCATCAGTTCACTGTGAAATGCATGCAGTTGTATGCTTCACAAAAGAAAGTAATCATATATATCGAGGGTTTCCTGCCAGAAGGGCGTATCAACCAAAACAGCCATTTTGGTTTTATGCGATTAATTTAACACCCATGGTTACAAGTTTGTGATGCCAGAAGATCGTATCTACCAGGTCGACAGTTACAGCTCAACGTGCTCTCTTTTTCTTGGATATATTAACAATTATCATTTCTGTGATTTTGCCAAAAGGTCTTATGTAGATAAGTCTCTTTATAGTGATAAATAGAAGAAATATAGTTTTTAAGGTTGTATGAATATGCGACCTTATGGCATGATAAAAGTTCATTGTTATCGTCATGTGTCAGCTGACTTAGTATGCGCACATAACCAAAACTTTTTTGTTGTTTACTCTTCAGTACATTCACACAAGACTAGGCAGTTGAACGTGTTTATGAAGTGGTTAATAATATTTATAAACAATGGAAACAAGAACGCAAATCTTTAATCTAATAAATTTTCCGCTCCCTATGGTTTCAAACGGCAGTGCTGAGAATTCAGGTAAGTTTAACTCCTGTCGTTTTAATATATTAGGTATACGTTTTAAATTTATCTATCTTTAGAGTTTTATTACAATATTATTTATAAGACGCGACAAATCGTTCAGTAGTAATAAAAATATATTTTGTGCCAAAATATGTAATATAGAAACTTTGTATAAACCTAAATTGGTTTATATGCCTTTCTGGCCCATTGTTTAACTTTATATGAAAACAAATTAATTTTGTACTTTCTCTTGGTTGAAAATATATTATCAAATAATTAAATTATTAGAGACTTAGGGCATTTCCTGTTTTTACAATTCACTTTAATTTACGTTAGTTAATTTTTTTAACATTTTAATATAACATATGCTTCTACTTTTATTTGTATTCGGTGAACTAGTTAAAAACTAGTTTTTATTTCAGACGTAGCTTTGGCAATGCTACTATATAATATATCATTGGGTTAAATAAACGATTCAAACATATTTTATTTATTGTAGATCCAGACACTCACCTGATAGAGACAGATCAAATACAATCTATTGATAATACAGTAGAAATGCCCCTCAGATCAGGTAATGACTGTCATATAATATGAAAATAAATATATTTATATTTACAGATGTTATATTTGTTTTAGGTGCATATGTTGATGTCAGATAAAGAGCCCTTTGAGCTAATGCAAGCAGAATTCTCCGAACAGGTTCATCCTAATGATTCGGACGACTCTTTCAAGGATCCTGACTTTGAACTCGAAGACCTGCAAGCTGAAGATCAAGATATGGATGAAGCAAACAGGAAATACGAGCCAATCGAAAAGGGTAAATGAAGAAAAAGAACATTACAGGAAGCTTGAAAAAAAAATCGAAAAACTAAATGTTCACTAGGCGAAGAGTACATTGATAAACTTGGTTGAGTTCAGCGTAAAAAAGTGCCAAAGGAAAGCTGTAATTGTAACTTGAAGTGCAATATAAGGCTTAGAGATGGGAACAGCTGTTCAAACTTCTGAAATTTAGGAAGTCTAGAAAGGCAACATGACTTTATAATTAGGTCCCGTGACTACAACAGCAGCTATCTCCTCTAGAAAGTAACAATGTAGATGAAAAACTAATCCAAAATACAAAATTCCATACGAATCAGCTGATGAACCCGTGTGTAAAGTAATGTATTTAAATACACTAAATATTTCGGACAAAAAAATAAGAGTAGCTTTGGCCAAGGCTAGTAGATCAGCTATTAGAGCACCAAGTCCGGATAGGCGAGGCAAGCACATTCCTTAAAGATAACATAGATGTCAGTAATAGTTCAGGAAAAACTCTCGACGAGTAAAATCTTCACATTCAGAGAAAAAATGCCTGTGATGAAAAGAAGAGAGCTGATAAAACAGCTGTCCAAGACAAATTCATAGTTTGCGCTAACTTTGATTTAGAAGCTGTTATGAATCGCCCTATAGGTTTTGGTAAACCTGAGTTTTATAAATGTAAGCTTACTGTGTTTAATCTCATGGTTTACGAGGTAGCTTCTAAACAAGGAGATGCTTTTATCTGGGATGAAATAAACGGTCAACGTGGAAGTAATGAGATAGCGACGTACATTTCAAAATTTATCACCAGTCTTCCCAACGAAACAATTACGGTTATATTCTGACTCATGCCCTGGTCAAAAAAAAAAAGCCATAATTGCCTGTAAGCTGCAATATTCCCTCTCAAGGCATGACAGTTTGGAAATAATTCAAATGACTGTTCTTGAACCACACACGAGTGTGATTCGATGCACTCCACAATATAAAATGCAGTGAGAGAGGATCCCCATACAAAGTAAATAAATTGACCAACAGGGACTTTTTAGGTTTTAAAAGCTTTAAAAACTTGAAAATTCCTAATGTTCACAAGGCAACTGATTAATTCAGTTTAAATTGGAAGCATGTTAAATGTTTACTCTTCAAGAAAGAATGTCCAAATTCAATGTTTGTTATGTGCGAATACTTGGATGAGTTTAAAGAAATTTATACGAACCTGAGAAGAGGGCGACAAGTTTCCAACCCTAACAAGTAAGCACCACAAAAAGTTTACAAAACAAAAATTTCAATATCTAAAAAAATATATAATGATTTAATGGGATTATGCAAAGACAACACTATTTCACAAGAGTATCATGAGTTTTATAAAAACCTTCCAGTGCCAAGATGAAAATGATGAAAGTACGGATGATGGCGAATTGAGTTTGCAAGCAATGAGAGTAAAATTGTTGTCTAAAAGGCAAAAATAAAGAATGTATTATTGTTATGAATATAGTTAGTAGTAAGTATGAATATATACAATACAATATATACAATTATATTATTTTGTTCTGTTATTTTACACAAAGGAAAAATGTGTTTTCTTAAATAAAGATGTTTTAAAATGAATGTGTTAACTTATGCGGTTGATTTGTGAAACGTTTTTGTTGATTTCTGAAAAATCATGTTTTGGTTGATACACCCTTCTGGCAAGAGACCCTTGATATTATTTCCTATTTATGATACCTGCCAGAGATACATTTAATATACATATTAGCAATTATTTGTAAAATAAGCTATATTTTACAGACTTATCACCAACTTTAAGAGTAAATTCAAATGAATGCTGTATGTAATAGGTCCCACAAAAAGCAAATAGGAGAAATAGCAGGGATAAAATATCTTAATACAGAATCAAAAAACAGACTTTCGGATGTAAGTAATACAACTTTGCGATTGTTTGTTGGAAACACATTCCCAGATATTTTTAACGAACTTGAGTTTATATATGTGTTGCTGGTTAGAAGTGTTCTTTAAAAATGTATTTAACCTTACTTTCATGGTGTAACAAGTACATGAAAGTGGGGACACGGTCGACCTCACCGCAACTGGAATCTAGTAAAACGGCGCACAACACAAGAAAGACTACGTAACATAGATTTATAATCCGGAAAAACCAGAAATAACAGAATAATTGAGAAATTAAATTCCAAAAAATGCACCAATTTTACGTTTCGAACTGGCAATTTTTAGCAGCTTTGCCACATTGAAAGAATGCACTGCCGGACAGTGCTTACTGCTTTATCGACCTGCCTGACCTGACATCCCCCCAGTATGAAGTAAATAGCTTCGAAACTGACAACAACGCCTATCATGTCAACGAAACAACAGTTATAACCTCAGCTACAAAAATATACGTTTTTGTTGCAAATCGAAACGTTTTAATTGTGTTTATCATTGAAAGGTTATTAAAAACGAAATATACCACTCTTTTAATTCATTAAGGTATGTACAGCTGTTTTTAGGCCATATTCTATTATAATCACGTTAATATGTAGTTCCCCATGAAAGTTTAGCATGTTTACCCAGTTCTATTAAGTACCTATACTTATCACTTTTGGTGAAAGTAAAAGTGTTACACAGAAGACCTTCCTTAATATAAATTCACAAATCATATAGATATCACCATCATCAACATATCCAAAGGTCCTGTACCTGAAGAGATACATTATTTTGTATCTACTATTTATTGCTGCATTTCCTACATTGGCTTATCATCAAGGTTAAATGTACCTGTTAAAAAGGTAAGTAAACTAAAGGCAGCTAACTATATATCAATAAAGATTTGTCATCAATCAGATAAACAGCTTTACACTGAGTCTTTATTGACATGTGGGAGATGACTGTGCTACATTTTATTACCCATCAAAGGCTTGTTTATAAATCGCCATAATTTGTACACAATTTGGCCTTCCCTTGTCTAGCCTATATTGCTGTACTCATAGTCCGTAATATTGACCATCAAGTTTATTATTGTTGACTGTTGAAGACTCTGGATCGAAGAGATGTAAAGTATAGTGTACTATCAGACCTAGGCAATCTAAGGTTACTTACCTTGGTGAACTGCAACTGTGCAAGATTGTCCATCGCAATATACAAGTGGATTTTCGGGCCAGCCTCTATCGTCAGAACAAACACAACAGCCTCCTACCATCTCCCTCATAATGCAATTAAGCGAAATATGCTAAATTAGCGATCTGACAATCCCACCCCACATTGCAAATGTGATAGGTTCAGGTTCATTGTTATTCATTATTACTTCTGCATTGTCTCACCCCCGACCCATGTTGAACCTCCTGCAAACCAAAACAAAGTTGTAGTTTGTTAATCATAAGTTATGTAAGCACTTTAACAATAATAGTATAAGTTACATTTGCAGTCTACAATACTAAAGAAAACGTATACGTACAAAACTTGACTAGTAATAACTGCTAAGGGACAAAACACATGCGTTAACAAAATTTATTTACTTTATGTACAAAAAGCACATTGGAAATCAGAGTAACACCAACATAACTTATTGATTAATATTTAGTTTTATATTTACCCCCTAAGCAGAAGTTGACCCTCATAAAGTAATGACAAATTCATCACTCACAAATGATTTACTTAACATAAAAAGCATTCCTACCTATGCCATTCCAAACGGACACCATTTTGTTTTTGTCATTATTTTGGCTCACACCGCGCGCTCTAATTACTACGCATGCGCAATCTAAGGCCTACTTAGGGCGGGAAATTTTTAATTCGCTAGAATTTGTAAATAATTTCTCACCACAGCATTAATGCTGTCATTGCTGTGTACTGTGATACTACCTTACAACTTACAATAAGCTTCTCTCAGATATAGTACGCTCACGGCCAACAACTTTTTAGTTAGCCGTGTAATGGGTGTTAGGCTTGTGTTGATATGCGTAAAATATTTACCTATGGTTATACAACCTATATAATGACAATACGGGACACTACTATGCTTTAGCATTAGTGATATTTGTGACAAGTAGACTAGCGCCACCTCGCGTGAAGTACTGACAACTGAGCGGGTAATTTGAATTGTATATTTATCTGCATATTCTTAATTTAGACAATTGATTTATTATAGATGAATATAAAAACTTGTGCATGACAAAACAGTGAAAATTTTCTGATTACATAGTTATATATAGAATTTGTATCAACAATCAGCTTGAAACCTAAATGAATGCAGCATGAATAATTCTGCAAATTTCTCTTACCCATAATCTTATTTCATCAGAATTTAAAGTACGTTGAAACCGTCGTTAAACTACTATTTCAAAGGTAGGTATAGGAATATACTGAGAGCTGTTTATGAGGATATTAAGTTACAATCTTTACTTACCTATAAATAATTGTTCTGGGTATAAATGGTAGCACAGTACTCAATTTGCTATATCTACATGAAAACTGTCTTATTAATCTAATATTTTAAAATATGTAACTGATATACTTAGTACATGATTAAGAAATTGTGCAGATGAAAGGTGAGACTAACTCTTACTTCCGTGAATAAATCTATTATAGGGCTGAATCTGACCTTTCTACTTGTCTCTTTAAAAACTTGTCTTGGGAAGATAATTATAAAGGCCTTTACTAAGTAAAATAATTTTAAATGTGAAAAAATGTGACAATTTATCCCCTACTGAAATAAAAAAGGACACAGAAGAAGATTAAAAAAACAGTTTTCTTATATCATTTATTATTAATGCAAAACTTTTTTGCCTTCATATTTCTTTTTTTTTTTGGATGCACTGGAAGACAAGTTATGATTGAAGCCTTTCAACCATCCGTTTACGAAGTTTATCTATGAATAGGTACATGATGTTAAGTATTACATAATAAATTATCTTCGGCGAACTGTACATATTGGCATAAAAATGATTCTGAATTTGTCTTCTGCTTCAACAAATTCTTTTGGAAGTCACATTGAAATGTAAAATGCACCTTGTGTTTTCAATACTATATCCAAATCAGTTCCCTTTTGATAATAGTACTTCTTGCATCTATAATACAAAATTATCGTCAATCCATGTTATAGTTATTGTTTAATATTAATTATTAGGCGAATTTGTAAAAAAATTCGCTGGTAACAAAAGAAAACACAAAAAATCATATTCACGTTACGTCATCCTTTGGAAACCTTTGATGGATTTAGCACGTGATAATTCGAACTATTATAGATTGCACACACCCAGCCACTAACCTTTATTGTAAAAAACACAGATAAACTTAATTATACACAGTTAAACACCAGCAATTGCTAGTGTTACACGTTCTCGAACGACGTAACATCAGTACTATCCGCTAGGAGCGCTGATATTCTTGAAACACGAAATCAGCCGGAGGGTCTTGTATTGTCATTATAAAGTATTTGGTTACACTATATGTTTTTAGTGAATTTTTATTAAACAAAATTCGCCTGCGGAGAGGTATTTATGGTGACTTTTCAAAAATGTTTTCAAATGAGCGCGAAATAGTGCCCTTAGAACCCAAAACCAAGATCCGTTTGAATGTTTATATATATATATATATATATATATATATATATATATATATATATATATATATATATATATATATATATATATATATATATATATATATAGTCCTTTGTGGGGTATGGTATTATTTTCTGGGGTGCGTGCTATGAAAATGCATTAGCTGCGCTTCAAGTTACTCAAAATAGTATATTGAGAGTCATTCTTCATAGGGATTCTAGGTCTAGTACGAACTTTCTTTATAGTAGCGACTATATTAAACTACTCGATATAAGAGGAATGTTTATATTAAATGTACTAAAACATATGCATCATCATTTTCGGGCAATAAATGTGGTGGACCACACATATGACACAAGT
Source organism: Tillus elongatus (assembly GCA_964006375.1). Lineage (NCBI taxonomy): Eukaryota > Metazoa > Arthropoda > Insecta > Coleoptera > Cleridae > Tillus > Tillus elongatus. Next base: position 84,760,532 of record OZ023265.1, read on the forward strand.
TGTAGAATAGGTGAAAACTTGACTATTCCACCGGTAAATAGGAGCGTTTATAAAAGATCGGTTTTATTTTGGGGTCCAAAGTTATATAATCAATTACCAGCAAATTTGAGGATTTTAGCTAAATCTATATTTAAAAAAGAAATCTTTAGCTTTGTTATTTTGAAACAGGTCGAACTGAAAGCAATGTTAAAGTAGAGAGCAGTATGATAGTTTAGTGGTATGGAGAAAGTGGAGTGGATGTGTTGCCTGGACAAGGTGCAGGGAAAGTAAGTGTGTGCTGTGCGGGAGTGTGCTGTCGTGAGTGCGTGTCTGTGTGCATATGTGTGTGTAAATATAATATGCATGCGTGGAGAAACCGTTTATATATATATATATATATATATATATATATATATATATATATATATATATATATATATATATATATATATATATATATATATATATATATATATATATTGTCACATTTGTCTATCAGAACTTGCTTGTGATAGAGGTGTATTGATTGCTCTGAAATTTCTACAGGTTTAGATGGTTTACAAACTGAATTTATTTGTGAGTATGGTACTAGGGTGCATATGAAAAGCAGCCAGTTTTGTAGTGAAAGTACCATATTGGAGTTTGCTTCAGGTTTTTAGATACAATTAGAATTGGTATTTGGAAAAGTAGTGTAAACAAGGAAATTAATCTGTTAAGAGATTAGGCAAATTTAAAAAATCTTATCAGAGAATAAAATAAATAAATTTAAATATTGCAAGCATTCACAGCTATTCATAAATGGAAGATAAATTTAAATGCTGTAAAAAAGAATTCTCCAATTATTTCTGTGTGGTTTGCCAATATGTTTTTCATCCAAACTGCTTGGAGAGAGTTATGAAAAATCATGTCAAGATTATGGGCCAAACAATTATCTGTTCAAAGGGTTGCAATGAAAAATATAAGAAGACTGATAATGAAGAATGCACGTATCTGAAACAAATGGAAACTTTAAAATCTACTCTCTATGAGACAAATACAGCACTGGAAGAACTAATTATGCAAAATAAAGAGGAAAGTGAAAAATTGATTGCTGAGATTTCAAAATTGAAGGACGAATTGTTTCAAAAAGATGGCTATGTAGAGAAAGTGAAAAAGGACTAAATCTTTTTGAAATGGATGCATACGATGTGGAAGAGACATATATAAACAGCAGACAGAGAAGCAGGAAAGAACCATTTATTTTCTACAAGAAGAATTGCGCAAAATTAAAGAGGAAAAATCTAATAAAACATCTTCCAAAGAGTTTAAACTCAAGTTAGAGAAAACAAAAAACACAATGGAAGAACTGGTCATTTTAAACCGCAAGTAAAAAGTGAAAATTGATGAGTTGATGAAACTAAAAGAAGAAATGGCCAATGAGGTGAGAACAGTGCAGGAATTGTTGGAGTATGAAAGACTAACAAATGAGGTGTTGCATATACTTGCCAGGAAATCTAACTTAGTAATAACTGAAAGATCAACAAGCCAACATCAGAAAAAAAAGACGAAGAAAATACTGATATTGTGTGATGACTATGGGAGAGGCATAAATAGGCAGTTTTATAGACAGCTAAATATGACAAATGTTAATCTGGAGATAATAATTAAGCCAGGGGCAATGACAGTGTTATTGAACATATGGAGGAACTGGTAAAGGAATTTACTCCGGAAGATCATGTAATAATCATGGCTGGTGCAAATGATTTTAGACAAAAAAATATCCATCTTTTAAAAGGATTTTGAATAAGATAAAGCTGTGTTTAAATACCAATGTGATGGTTGCTTCAGTACCTGTTGTGACAGAAAATGGGCATCATATCAAATACATTCAGAAGTTTAACTGCAAACTTAGGGAATTCATGACAAGGGTAGACAACTATATGCCTAGCAATGCATGTTATTTGGAGTCGAATTTGAAGCAGGGATACAGGATGAATAACCGTTGCATTGTGTTGGGGGTGGTTGCAGGGATAAAACAGAGGTCTGTTTCAGCGAAAAATTTGATTTTTATTGACACAACAAAAAGTGAGGTAAGCAAGTTAACACAAATAAAGAGTTCTCATTGTCTGGATCTGCAAGATGGAGACAATTTCCTTGGGAGAGTGGAAGAACTCTTGGGTTGGAAAGTGTGTGATTTTCACAGAAATCATAACAGCACAGCACAAATTCTTTCTGAAGCAGGTAGAAGATCAGATAGACCACAATGTGATGAGACAGGTGATTTTTTAGAATTGAGCCTAAAAACCCAAATAAGCATATAAATCACTTTTCAGTTTTAAATCAAAACATACAAGGCATAAACAGAAAGGAGGCAGTACTATTAGAGGCTCTAGATAATGAATCAATAGATATCGCAGTCGTAACGGAACACTGGCTTGACCCTCCAGGGTTGAAAGCTTTTGGTAACAGAATATATGAAGTGAAGAATTCATACTGTAGAACTGATGCCATCAGAGGTGGAGTGCTAATAATCGGAAAGAAAAACACGAGTGTAAATCCTGTAGAATTTCAAAACCTTTGTGTGGAAAAGAATTTTGAGTGTGTAGGTGTAGATATCCCTCAGTTTAGGACTATAGTTTTAGGAGTCTACCGTGCACCAAGTGGGAATTTGGTCAGCTTCATGCAAAGCATGGAGCAAGTGCTTTATTTGATAGAGGAGAGGTATCCAGGCAGAAGGATAATTGTAGCAAGAGATTACAATATAGATATACTAAAAGATAGTAAAGAAAAAACAAATCTCATTAATTTATTAAATTGACATGGCATATTTTACACAATAAAGGAACCATCTAGAGTATATGGAGTCTCTGCAACCTGTATAGATAACGTCTTTGTAACAGAATCACTTGCTGTCTTTGATGCCAGGACAGTGGAGTTGCATTTATCAGACCATTATGGGCAAATTGCTGATCTGGAGATCCCATCGTTTTCTCCACCTAAAACAAATAAATTTATATAAATTAGAAAAGTAAATGATACAAACATTAAATTATACATAGAGAAGTTGGCGCAGACTGACTGGACATCGGTCTTAGAATGTGACGACGCTAAAGAGTCTTATGTCAGATTTTATGACATTATTAAAAGATAATTTGGTGTATGTTTTCCAGAAGAAGTTATTAGAGTAAATCGTGACTGCAAAAGCAAAGTACCTTATAAAAGTTATGGAATTACAAGACTGAAAAACATTCTTGATGCTTTTCAAACAGTAAATAAAGTGAGAGGGGATAAGGAATCAGCGGTCTGTTATAAATATCTGAAGAATTTCTACAGTACTAAACTTAAGGAAATAAAAAGAAGAACAAATGAAGAACTTATAAATAGGTCGGAAAACAAATCCAAGGCGACGTGGAGCATTATGCATCAAGAGACAAACTTAAAAGGTAGAACTAACAAAGCTAGTAACTCTCGTTTATCTGCGGAAGACTTTAGCGAATATTTTTCAAGTAATGACAACAGTTCAACAGATGCTTCAAACAACACACTGAATCCGTTAGTGTTAATTCAGAAAGCCAGATCCAATGGAAGTTCACTATTCCTAGGCCCAGTAACTGAAGAGGAGGTGATGCAAATAGTCAGAGACATCAAAAGTAAAGAATCCCGAGACGTGTATGGTTTTTCAACTAAACTGCTGAAAGCTGTTATCGAAGTAATTGTAAAGCCGTTAACGGAAGTCATAAATAAATGTTTCATTGCGGGGGTGTTCCCAAACCTTTTGAAACTGGCAAGGGCAATTCCACTTTTTAAAAAGGGTAATCCAGATTTGTGTAGCAACTATAGACCCATTTGTACTCTGCCTGCAATATCAAAAATTCTGGAAAGACTACTAAAAAACAGAATTGTGGATTTCTTGGAAAAAAATGAGTTGTTTAATCAAAACCAGTATGCGTATAGAAAGACCAGGTCCACAGTATCTGCTTTAGTTAGTGTGGTGGAAGGCATACTGGAAGGTTTTGAAACTAAAAATAAAATGCAAATGATGATCTTGGACTTGAGCAGAGCATTTAATACTGTCAATCACCAGATATTGCTTGGTAAACTATACTAATATGGTGTGAGAGGTGTTGCCCTGGACATCTTGCAATCGTATCTGACAAACAGGAGACAAATAGTAGATTGGGACAGCAAAACATCTAGCAGTGTTCAACTGAAAGTAGGAGTACCACAGGGTTCAGTTCTTGGTCCAATACTATTTATTATATATATATATATATATATATATATATATATATATATATATATATATATATATATATATATATATATATATATATATATATATATATATATATATATATATATATATATATATATATATATATATATATATATATATATATATATATATATATATAAATGATCTAACACATAGTGTTAATGCATATGGCTCGTATTTATATGCAGATGATACGAGTTTTATGACCAAAGCAAGCAGTACTCAGGAAGCAGGGTTAATTATGCAAAATTATATATGCCATGCTAGGAGCTGGTTCGAGGCTAATGCACTGAAGCTAAACTATAGTATAACTCAGGTAATGAAATTTGATGTAAACCCTAATGGTAACCCTGAAACAGCTAAGTTTCTTGGCATTGTTTTGGATACCTCTCTTAAGTGGTATGTGCACATCGACTGTTTGTGTGGGCGGCTGTCGAGTATGGTGTATGTTGTGAGGAGACTGATGAAGGTTGCAACTTACCGGGCAGCGAGGACAGCGTACTTTGCAAGCTTTCACTCTTTGGCAACGTATGGAATCCTCATATGGGGCTCTTCACCTCAGTTAGCGAAGGTCCTACTGGAACAAAAAAAAAGCTATTCGAGCGCTGAGTAATGTGGAGCCATTGGAGAATTGCAGGGAGCTGTTTAGGCAACATGGTATTTTGACGATAGTAAGTGCTTATATACTTACCTGCATTTTGTATATATGGGATAATAAGAACAAAATGGGAAGAAATAACCAACATCATTCATATAATACACGATATGGTAATGAATTGTCCATTCCACTGCACCGAATAGGAGCCTCGCAGCATGGAACAAATCATCTGGGAGTGAAGTTTTTTAATGCACTGCCTCCTTTTTTAAAGACACTCAAAGTTAGAAATATTTTTTATAATAGAGTTAAGGACTATTTGCTGAATGGGACTTTTTATAGCATTGTTGAATATTTTAATTATAGTCAGGGTGTTTGAATTAATTTTCCTGTATTATTGTGTGGCTGCTTTTGGCTTGCAGTGTAGGGATATTTTATACATTTTTGTGTATTTTGTGTAACTGTGTTTAAGAAGTTTGAGTTTGTATACAGTGAATTTTATTGTTGTGGTTTTGTATGTTTGTTTTGTTCACGGAGTTCATTTTATTTGTTTGACTGACCATGTAATTTTGATAGTTAATAAATATGATATGATATGATATGATATGAGAATGAAGTTTATGGACTTTGTAACTTCTATGGTCAGTTGTAGTATGTTGGTAGCGAACACTCTGGAATGATATTTCTAGAAGGGACCAGAAGGGACAGGTGTAGAAAAGTGTAGAAGGTCTAGAATCTCTATGGAGAGAATAAATAGACGAACGGTACATAGAGTGAGTTAGTTCAGTATTGAATTAGTGTGGTGTAGAAGAAGTGATCATAGAGTATTAAGCGAGTCAGCTGTAATTGTTGGTGTATAAGAAGCGATCATAGAAGGCGAATAGTGGAATATAGTTCTATGGACATTTAATAATAGAGAGAAATATTTTAGTTGATACTGGTGTTGGAAAATAGTAGCTTATAAAAAATTAGTAATTTGAAAAGCTGCATTTTGTTAGTCAACAAATCCAGAACCCCATAGAACGTAACAACTGGTGTCAGTAGTGGGATTTTCAAGCTGCTAGCGGAGATATTTTCCAGAATATTCGTTGAACACCGTGGAAATTTCTAGAATCTCTGGTAGATTAGGGTCAGCAGTAATTCATAACTGGGTGTCTGGGTGTGTTCTTGAAACAGAATAAACTGTTTACCAGCTTTAAGTACATCTATGCCTAAGACACGTAGCGCAACAGCCAAAATGGACGCCCAGCTATTGGAATTGATTAAATAACTTAAAGAAGAAGCCAGAAAAAGATATGAAGAAATGAGAAAAAGAGATGAAGAGGCCAGAAAAGGAGATGAAGAAGCCAAAGAAGAAATGAGAAAAAGAGATGAAGAGACCAGAAAAAGAGATGGGAGACCAAAGAAGAACTGAGAAAAAGAGATGAAGCGGCCAGAAAAAGAGACGAAGAAGCCAAAGAAGAAATGAGAAAAAGAGGCGAAGAGAGAAGAGAGGAAATGAGAAAAAGAGACGAAGAAGCTAAAGAAGAAATGAGAAAAAGAGGCGAACAGATAAGAAAGGAACTGAGAAAAAGAGACGAAGAAGTCAAAGAGCAAATGAGAAAAAGAAATGAAGAGGCCAGAAAAAGAAACGAAAAATCGACAGAAGAAATGAGAAAAGGAGATGAAGAAGCCAGAAGAAGAGATGACGAAACAAAGAACATTCTGCAAGAACAAGCCAACAGAATTGAGAATATTACTTCGTGTGTAGACGAACGTATGAAGCAGGTAAAAGACGGCATCTTCCAACAAGTAGAATGTCGAGTAAGGGGTATCAGCGACATAATGTACATGACAAACTGACGAGTATACAAGAAGAAGTTCAGCAGAAAATTCAAACACTAGAAAAGAGGTGTGATACCCTAGCCAAGGAAAACATCAGACTCGAAGATAGCCCGGTCGTAAGAATTAAGGTCCCCACATTTGATGGTTCAGTCCCATGGGGTATTTATCTACGCCAGTTCGAAGCCGCTGCTACAACAATTGGTTGAGGCGAGAGAGAGAGAAAGTGACCTCGTTAATAGTAGCTCTTAGGGGAGATGCCCTCGCCGTGCTTCAAGGAATTCCCAGGGAAGAACGGCTGAGTTTTGACAGCATTAGACAACAATTAGGCTTCAAGGAATGACCGGGGAAGAACCGCTGAGTTTTGGCAGCATTAGACAACAATTAGAAATTAGGTTTGGCGACCAGCATTTACAACAGTTGTATCGATTGCAGTTGAAAAATCTTTGTCAAAAACCGGGCGAAAGTCTCCAATATCTCCACGCCGACGTTGTCAAACTGACGCGATTAGCCTACCCCATAGCTCCGATGGAGTTTTTAAACCAACTGTCGGTGCAAACCTTCATTGACGCCATCAGAGATACCGAAACGCAGCAGGCGCTGAGGATGGCGAGACACAAAAACTTGAACGATGCTTTTGCACATTCCTTGGAGTTTGAAGCGGTAAAGCAAGCGTCGGAAAGTCATTTGTAAGTTCGCAGTCTCCAAGTCCAAGAAGAAAATAAAACAGATTCATCCAAGATCATGCAGCTACTAGAGAAAATAGCAGAACAAATAAGGCCGACGTCTGATTAACACCCAATAAAAGCTCACCGTGCAAATGCCTTGCGCTGCTGGAACTGCGGCAAGGTGGGACACATAAGGGGTGAATGTTGGGCTCTAAGATCACGCGCAAGGGAGAAAGTGAAGCTAAGGCCGGTAACCATTTCTCAGGTTAGCGATTCTGGCAGCGCTCTCGTCGTAGACGGATACGTAAGCGGTAATAAGACCCAGATGGTGGTCGACACAGGCGCAGCTAGGACGATTATTCGCCGCGACATGGTTCCAAGATGGCGAGTAAGAGAGTCAGACAGAGTGTACAGAGTAAATGCAGCCGGTGGTGATCGGATCCAGGTATTTGGCAAAACTGACGTCGAGCTGCAAATTGGGACATGGAAGGCAAATCAGAGAGCCATAGTTGCCGCCATATCAGACCCGATTATAATTGGTTTGGACCTACTTCAAGGTCAGTACTGACTATCGGCTGTGTAGAAATAATAATATCGCCTGGCAGTATACTTGTAGTGCGGAAAATCACCATAGAGGAAAATAGCAACGCCTGCCGTGAAATTGCCATTCCAGTGAGAGGAAGAGACGACTCAGTTACTCAGCCAGAGGCAAGTGGAGAAGACATTATGAGAGAAGTACAAGACGAAGGGTGTAAAGACCATTTAAATGTGAAGCCAACCCAGAAAAAGGTCAGTGAACTTATTTGTTGGAAGAGAGCCGATGTCAATAGGGTGAATAGGGCCCGCCGAAATATCTTTGCAAGTAGAAACACACGAACGAGAATAACTACACAGAAGAGCCAGTACAACGTAAGAAATTCTCTTGAAGGAAGCTTCGACATATTGACGAGTTCCCAGTTCCCACTCGGCCGTTACACGGTGTACATCGGTGTGAAACAGTCTTGATTCTGTTTGAATCAAAACAGAAAAGTATAACATAATAAACATAAAAAAGTGTAAATAATCATCAAGAATTACCATTCAGATAAGTACACATAAAAAAAGTTATATTTAATTACTTTTTTTAAACTTATAAATCATAATTATAATAACTAAATAATACAGGTTGTTGGTATGGATGAAGATACGGGTGGCCTTCAGAGGCCACCCGATAAAGTAGATAGAGATAACATTAACACAAACATAAACGTAATTACCGGTGAAAATAACTTATAGAAAGATTTCCAGTATACAGATTTTTAAAATAAATATAAACCATCAGATAAGGGTCCATATTTTGTTCATGTTGAAAGTAAACAAAGAAACTCTTCGAGATTATTACCGGTAAAAGTGGGTTTCTATTTATATAAGAGTGAATTATTCAAAAAATCTGTAGTAGATATTAAGATAGTAGGATTCAACAGAATTAAAGTTATTTTAAATTTATTTGATTCCGAAAGTAAATTAGTAAATAATGAGTGTATCTTAAATAACAACCTTATTGCTTACATTCCGAAGTACTACACTCAAAAAAAAAAGGAATAGTTAGGTTAGTAGATACATTCTTTGATACTGAATACTTAGAAAAAGAAATAGAATCCAATAAGAAAGTTGTAGAAGTAAAACGGATGTTTAAAAGAGTTCGAGACGATAAAGGTGAAAATAAATTAGTACCGCGACAAATAATTATTGTATCGTTTCTCGGTGACACTTTACCTGATCAAATCAGGATTAATGGCGTTTATTTTAGCGTAGAACCTTACATATACCCTGTAGTTCAGTGTATGAACTGTTTACATTACGGACACACGACTAAGATATGCAAAAAATCATAGAAAAGTTGTAAAAGTGTGGTGAAAATCATGAGTCAGAACATTGCGAAAACGATATTTTTTGTATATATTGTAAAACTAACAACCATTCAACAACCTCTAGAACATGTCCAGTTTATATAAAACAAAAAAATATTAAAAATATTATGGCAAATCACAACGTTAGTTTTAAAGAAGCAGAAAAAATTGAACAAAATCCTAGTTATGCTAAAATAACGACTTTCAATATATTTCAAATATTAACAGACCACAACGAATACCCTCCTCTACCAAGTCAGACAAATAGATCTAGTACAGAGAATGGAGAGTATTTACGCTCAACATACACACAACGAACCACTCACAGACCTCGCTCCAACTCAAACATTCAAACACAACAGAAAAAACGGAAAGTATCTAGATCACCCAGCAGCACACAATCCAAAGAACACACCCATTCATTTACAGCAAACCCTTACAGACAAGACTTTATAGATTATAGACAAAGAATAGCAGACCAAATAACAAATTTAGTTACAAATCTGATAAAGAAAACAAGTTCTCAAATAAGTGATGGAAACATAGATAAATATAATGTTCGCAATTCAGTATATGAATTATTAAATCAAATAGGAAAAAATAATGACAACAATGATTCAAGTCGCTCAGGGAATTAGGTTAATTCAAGGGAATTCATATTCAATAAAAAAGAACAAAAACAACTTGAGTAATTTTTTGTCGAAAAAACAGGCTGAAATAATTATTTTGAGCGAAACCTGGTTAAATACAGACGACGTTTCGTTTTCTTTTCATAGCTACAGCTTAGTGAAACAAGATAGGGTGCAACGCCGAGGTGGCGGTGTAGCTATATTAATTGAAAATAGTTTTTTTAAATTTTAACGAATTAGACCTGAGATGCATACCAGATAATAATGTGGATATATGTGGTGTACATATATCTCAGTTGGACGTAAACATAATCAGCGTGTATAAACCACCAGATTGTAGATTAGTTAGTGAGCAATGGAAAAAAAATTAAATCAATTTAGTAATAAGAGAACGATTATTGGGGGTGATTTCAATTGTCATAATGGGGCATGGGGATCACTAAGAAATGATACAAATGGCATTAATTTGTTAGAGGCCATAGACAATACAAGTTTTATAATAGCTAATGACGGTTCCCCCACTAAAATCACCAGACCTTTGGAATCGCCTTCAATGATCGACCTAACTTTAATAACTCCAGATTTGGCACAGAAAACAAATTGGGTTGTTGTGCAAGATAATCTTGACTCTGATCACTTTCCGATAATAATCGAGTTAAATGAAAGGTGTAATAAAAATAATAAAATTCCATAAACGCTAAGGCATGAAAACACGGCAGATTGGGATTCATTCAAACATTCCTTAGATGAAAATCTAAGAGCTTTACCAGAAGACCCTTCATAAAAATTCACTAAGTTAGTTACATACATCACAGATGCGGTTAACAAATCCATGAAAAAGACATCTATGGTTTCAAAACATCATAAAAACCGGTTTGGTGGGATCTGGAATGCAACGAGTTGATAACCAAACGAAAGAAAGCTTTACAAGAATATATGAAAATATAAAACTGGGAAAACTTTCTAAAACATAAACAAACTGAATCGTTCGTGAAAAAAAATTCAAAGAAAAAAGTAGACTCGCATGGAAAAAATTTGTGAGCACTTTAAACAAAAGTACTTCAATCACAGAAATTTGGAATTTTGTTAAAAAAAATCACGGAAAATACACAAACAGTGCACCAAAATTTCCAGACGAGGACAAGGCAAGAACATTCTTAGAAGAAATAGCTCCACTGGGAGCTTTCTTAACAATTGGTTCCTTTCAACATGTCTCACAATTTCAGGAAATGGAAGAGGAAATAACTATACAGGAGCTCAAGAATGCAATGAAATCCACAAAAAATACAGCACCAGGTAAAGATAAAATCACTTACTGTATTTTAGCACAAATGAGTGATTTAGCAAAAACAGTTCTACTGACAATATACAATAACTGGTGGGTCAAAGACGAATATGTCGAAGAGATGAAGGAGATTATTGTTTGCCTATTGCTAAAACCAAAGAAAGACTCAAGCAAAATAACGTCATACTGGCTTATATCCTTACTTAGTTGCATTACGAAGACATTCGAAAGAATAATAAAAACAAGAATGGAGTGGTTCTGTGAAAAAAATGGAATACTCTCACCTCAACAGTATGGTTTTAGAAAAGGAGTAGGCACAATGGAAGCTGTGAGTCATCTGGTGTCGGATATGCAAAGCGCATTTACAAGAAGCGATTATGCCATGTGTCTATTTGTAGATTTGAGATGTGCCTATGATTGCGTTAACCTCCACATATTATTTAATGATCTCAAAAATTATAATATACCTCATAATGTAGCATTAAACATTGTTAGTCTATTCCACGAAAGAAAAATCTACGTAAGGGACAATAACAATCAATCCCACGGTCCAAGAATATTAAGAAGAGGCCTACCACAGGGTTCTTTGCTTAGCCCAATTCTGTTTAATCTATACTCCAGAAATTTACATGATAAAGTGGGCAGAAAAGTTCGCTGCATACAATATGCAGATGGCATATGCATTTACACAACAGCACCAACATACAATGAATGCTTAACGGAAATGAGAAGTGCAATATTCTCGTTAAAGGCATGGACCCTGAAAAGGAGCTACAAATTAATTTGGAAAAAACGGCAATCATGGGATTCACTAGGCACCGTATTCATTGACCACAATGTATCCAGACAGACCAGATTGACATAAAGTTAGTAAACACATAAAAATATTTGGGAATCACAATAGACAGCGAGCTCTAATGGACAAAACATGTAGAATGCCTTGTAGCAAAGTGTCAGCGAGGTATTTATTTACTAAAAATGACCATAAATTGTAAATGGGGAGCAGATGTCAATGTAGCCCTTTTATTCTATACAACATACATGAGATCCATTTTGGATTATGGTAGTATAGTTTATGGCAGTGCATGCAAATCAAATATAAAAAAGGTAGAACGAATACAACTTAAAGCCCTCAGAATAGCAATCGGGGCAATGAAGTCAACACCCATAGATATTGTATTTGCTGAAGCCCTAGAACCCCCGATGCATCTAAGAATAATATATTTGGCGGAAAAATTCGTGCTAAAAATGAGAAGTACAGATCAAGAGTTGGTAGATCAATTACATACTTTATTTATTGAAACTTTGATGAACAAATATTGGAAAATTAAGAGCAAACCACCACTTACACAGGCATATTATAACACATTAATGTATGAACATATAGCACCACCAGTAACACTTAACTTACCGTATAAATCAATGGTACAGCCAATGCAGGTACACATTCTGGAGTACACTGACAATCCATTATTAAATCAGATTCTATTTAAGAAGATAATACACGGTAAGTTTTTAGACTATTTGTGTATTTATACCGATGGATCCAAAAGTAAAAAGGGAGTGGGAGCAGCTTATTTAATAATTTTAAAAAACGAAAAACCCACGATATGTTTAAACTAGCGGATTTAACATCTATACATACAGCAGAACTATACGCGATAGAAAAAGCAGTTAACTGGGTGGTGGCAAACCAAGTAGAAAAGGCTTTAATTATCACTGACTCCCAATCAGCTGCTAAAACAATACAATACAGTCACGTGCATATTAATAACCATCAATCGTTGGGAAACATCAGGAAAAATATTTGTGAACACCCCAATATCAAGGTGACTATCTTATGGGTTAAAGCTCACAGTAATATTACAGGGTAATGAAGATGTAGACCAACTATCGAAAACAGCATCAACTCAGGGGCACTATCAGGTTATAAAACTACCATACACAGAATTTGTATTTGATATTAAAAGAAAAATCAAAATTATTTGGGAAAGACAATGGTTCTCATATACACAGAAAACATCCAACAGATATAAACTCCTTAATCCCAAATTACCAGAAGAAAGTCAGCTAAAAACAATATTTAGCTTACATAGGAAAGCTTTAACCACCATAATAAGGCTAAGGAATAATCACGGTAGATATAGATCCCACTTATATAGAATAGGTGTAGAATCCACACCGTACTGCAGCTGTGATGAACAAACGGTCTGTGATATAGATCACATATTGTTTTGATGCAGGAACTATGAGAAACAAATATTGCAGTTGTTATCAGGAATAAAACAAGTAACAGAGATCCAGCTTCCATTAAACACAAACTATATTCTTAGCTTAAATAACATAGATGTAGAAAGACTAGATGCATTCTCGCAACAATTAGAACCGTAGACCGGTTTCGCTCTCATTAGAGCTCTTCAGTACGGCATACTAATTGCAGCAAAAATGCACCAAAAATAACACGGCTATCGTATAGCCAGTCTTAAAACACTAAGTGAGTAGCGAACGTGTCGCCACCTAGTTCGGAACCAAGTACTTGTTGTCACGCCCGCTCCAAATAATACAGAGTATTAAAAATAGAGACGGTATACAACTAACTAACAATTTAAAAAATTGTTAGCCCTGGCCCATTTCTACCCCAATATAGGGACAAAGTATGTAAGACTAGATGCATTCTCGCAACAATTAGAACCGTAGACCGGTTTCGCTCTCATTAGAGCTCTTCAGTACGGCATACTAATTGCAGCAAAAATGCACCAAAAATAACACGGCTATCGTATAGCCAGTCTTAAAACACTAAGTGAGTAGCGAACGTGTCGCCACCTAGTTCGGAACCAAGTACTTGTTGTCACGCCCGCTCCAAATAATACAGAGTATTAAAAATAGAGACGGTATACAACTAACTAACAATTTAAAAAATTGTTAGCCCTGGCCCATTTCTACCCCAATATAGGGACAAAGTATGTAAGACTAGATGCATTCTCGCAACAATTAGAACCGTAGACCGGTTTCGCTCTCATTAGAGCTCCTCAGTACGGCATACTAATTGCAGCAAAAATGCACCAAAAATAACATGGCTATCGTATAGCCAGTCTTAAAACACTAAGTGAGTAGCGAACGTGTCGCCACCTAGTTCGGAACCAAGTACTTGTTGTCACGCCCGCTCCAAATAATACAGAGTATTAAAAATAGAGACGGTATACAACTAACTAACAATTTAAAAAATTGTTAGCCCTGGCCCATTTCTACCCCAATATAGGGACAAAGTATGTAAGACTAGATGCATTCTCGCAACAATTAGAACCGTAGACCGGTTTCGCTCTCATTAGAGCTCTTCAGTACGGCATACTAATTGCAGCAAAAATGCACCAAAAATAACACGGCTATCGTATAGCCAGTCTTAAAACACTAAGTGAGTAGCGAACGTGTCGCCACCTAGTTCGGAACCAAGTACTTGTTGTCACGCCCGCTCCAAATAATACAGAGTATTATTTTTGCTGCAATTAGTATGCCGTACTGAAGAGCTCTAATGAGAGCGAAACCGGTCTACGGTTCTAATTGTTGCGAGAATGCATCTAGTCTTACATACTTTGTCCCTATATTGGGGTAGAAATGGGCCAGGGCTAACAATTTTTTAAATTGTTAGTTAGTTGTATACCGTCTCTATTTTTAATACTCTGTATTATTTGGAGCGGGCGTGACAACAAGTACTTGGTTCCGAACTAGGTGGCGACACGTTCGCTACTCACTTAGTGTTTTAAGACTGGCTATACGATAGCCGTGTTATTTTTGGTGCATTTTTGCTGCAATTAGTATGCCGTACTGAAGAGCTCTAATGAGAGCGAAACCGGTCTACGGTTCTAATTGTTGCCGGAATGCATCTAGTCTTACATACTTTGTCCCTATATTGGGGTAGAAATGGGCCAGGGCTAACAATTTTTTAAATTGTTAGTTAGTTGTATACCGTCTCTATTTTTAATACTCTGTATTATTTGGAGCGGGCGTGACAACAAGTACTTGGTTCCGAACTAGGTGGCGACACGTTCGCTACTCACTTAGTGTTTTAAGACTGGCTATACGATAGCCGTGTTATTTTTGGTGCATTTTTGCTGCAATTAGTATGCCGTACTGAAGAGCTCTAATGAGAGCGAAACCGGTCTACGGTTCTAATTGTTGCCGGAATGCATCTAGTCTTACATACTTTGTCCCTATATTGGGGTAGAAATGGGCCAGGGCTAACAATTTTTTAAATTGTTAGTTAGTTGTATACCGTCTCTATTTTTAATACTCTGTATTATTTGGAGCGGGCGTGACAACAAGTACTTGGTTCCGAACTAGGTGGCGACACGTTCGCTACTCACTTAGTGTTTTATAGATGTAGATTTATAAGAATATGTATATATATATATATATATATATATATATATATATATATATATATATATATATATATATATATATATATATATATATATATATATATATATATATATATGTGTGTGTGTGTGTGTGTGTATGTATATATAAATGAAATAAAATAAAATTGTATCAATGTACTGAACATAAATCTCTGTCCTTTTGTATATCCAGCTTTTTCGTGGCCCAATTCAGTATGTCTATGAGCCTTGGCGGGTCCCTAGGCGACAATGTGTCCCAGTAATTCCTTAAATGTTAAGAATTTAAAAAAGGAAAAAAAATATAAAAAAATATATACAAAAACAACTAAAAAACAAACAATACAAACAAAAAAACAAAAAAAGGTGAATAATTAAAAAAACAGATTACGAGCATATATAGGAATTCGAAATCAGTTTAAAGAAAAGTATAGTAATTAAAATTATATTGTAATATTTATATTGATGTATAAATTAGTTGGTATGTTTGAATTGTATGTGTGAAGCAGTGAGTGAAAGCAGGTATGTATGTATTTAAGATATTATGTAGGTGTATATTGGTAACACTAATGTAATGATTGTGTTTACGTGAGATTGTGGATATATGTATCCATTTGGTTTTCATATATAATTCAAAGAATCCGCGAATATAGTTATCACCTGTTCACATAAGAAAATCTAGTTTTGCCATTCCAGTGAAGAGAGCTGTGAGAGGAAGAGACGACCCAGTTACTCAACCATAAGCAAGTGGAGAAGAAAGTATTAGAGAAATACAAGACGAAGGGTGCAAAGACCACGTAAATGCAAAGCCAACCCAGAAAAAGGTCAGTAAACACATTTGTTGCAACATAGCCGATGTCGAAAGGATGAATGGGGCACGCCGAGATATTTGTGCAAGTAGAAACATTAGAACAACATCCACTACACGGAAGAACCAGTACCACCTAAGAACTTCGCTTGAAGGAAGCCCCGACATATCGATGAGAAGGAAAACCATCTACTCTGCTGTCGGGATGCATAAACGAGTAGAAAGCGACTGCATGAAGACCCGTTATGACGTGCGAGCTAATTTAGCTGGTTTTAAAGAAGGAGATCGTGTGTGATTCTACAATCCAGTACGACGCAAGGGACGGTCACCGAAACTACAGAAATTGTGGGAAGGTCATTATAAGGTGGTCAAAAGGACCAATGACGTTGTCTATCGAATTCAGAGGAGCCCGAAGAGCAAAATGAAGGTGGTCCATATGCACAGACTTACACCATACCAAGAAATGTCAGAATTCGACCGGGACGATCGAATATAAGAGGGGGGGGGGGGGGCAGTGTCACATTTGTCTATGAGAATTAAGTTTAGGAACTTTGTTACTTCTATGGTAGTGTGTTGGTAACAGCGAACACTCTGGAACGATATTTCTAGAAGCGACCAGAAGTGACGGGTGTAGAATAGTGTAGAAGGTCTAGAATCTCTATAGACAGTATAAATAGACAAGCGGTGCGCAGAGTAAGTTAGTTCAGTATTGAATAAGGTGGTGAAGAAAAGTGATCATAGAGTATTAATCGAGTCAACAGTAAGTGTTGGTGTATAAGAAGCAATCATAGAAGGCGATAGTGGAATATAGTTCTATGGACATTTAATAATAGAGAAGAGAAATATTTTAGTTGACACTGGTGTTGGAAAATAGTTGGTAATAATAAATTAGTAGTTTGGAAAGCTGTGTTTTGTTAATCAACAAATCCAGAAACCCGTAGAACGTAACCATATTATATATTGGTTAAAAATTGGCTGACATGCATTTAATGTATGGAGAATGTGGATGTACTTCTTTAGAGTCTGCAAGGCGATATTCTGAAAAGTTTTCTGGTCGACAAGTTCCTTACCACAGTACTTTTATTGCAATTAACCGAAGGTCTAGAGAAAGAGTACCTTTCTACCTTATACCACTGAGCATGCTCGTCCACGATCTGCAAGGACTGCAGATATGGAAGAAGCTGTTTTAAACGCGGTTGAACAAAATCCACATACAAGCGTAAGAAGGATTGATGCTGTGAATGTTTCCAAGTCTACAGTCCACAACGTATTAACAGAACAGCGGCTACGGCCCTACCATCTAACTCGAGTAAATAAACTTTTGCCCCAAGATAACAATGCCAGAATACGTTACTGTGATTGGATCAGGAACAAACAGAATAAAAATAATACTGTGGCGGTGGTTCCGACCGCAGTGTTTTCGTCAACACTACTCTATGTTTCTCTTGACAGCTAAACGTTGCGTTACGTTATTCGACAGCAAGCTGTCAAGAACTACTATATAAGAGACACCAGGGATCTCTCTCTCTCCTCGCTACCAACCGACACAGTGATCACACGTCTCTCCACGCTCGGTCAGTTATCTGTTATGTACTCATGTACTGTCTGTGATTGTTTTATAGTTAAATGTATCATATAGTTTTTCAGTTAGTGAAATAATAAAGTATATTAAATGTTTACGTATGGATTTGAAATCAACAAGTGCAATTAACAACCATATTGGTGGCCCCGTGCCGCAAGCCGAAGATGCCCAACCTGATGTTCCAGCCGACGTCGCCTAACTTCCACGCACGTGCTCATGCCTACAGAAAACGAATATCTAAACAGGTCAGTCTTTTCTAATTTAAAAATTGTCTGATTTTTTTCAGTGGCCGAAGATTCTTCAAGCAGCAATATCATGGCAAGGGTTGCAATAAAATTACCTCCTATATGGAGACGTAACGTGAAAATCTGGCAAATGCAGGTTGACGCCCAGTTTGATATATCGCAGATCAGTTCTGAAAAGACAAAATTCAGTCATGTACTCGCTATACTCGATCCTGATGTCGCAGAGTCAATTTCAGATTTTTTAACCCAACCGTTATCATCAACTCCCTATTCAGATCTAATGAAACGTCTTTTATTAGAATTTGAAGAGTTCGATAGTCGCAAAATAAATAAACTTTTAACAGAATTAGAATTAGGCGACAGAAAACCATCGCAACTTTTACGCGAAATGAAGTTTTTAGCCGGTAGTCAGATTGGAGAGGATTTCCTTAAAATTTTATTTCTACAACGCTTACCAGTCAACGTTCGTTCAATTTTGGCTTTGAGCAACGATTCTCTAGAAAATTTGTCGGTTACAGCAGACAAAATCGTGGAATTTTCCGGAGATAAATACAACGTGGCTGAAATTCAGTCACGCGAGCCCGACAAGCTAGCCAAGTTAGAAGCGCAATTAGAGAAGCTAACAGCATCAGTCAACGAATTACGAACGCGTTCCCAATCTACCTCCCGAGAAAGACCCAAGCTTTCTCGAAATTCCATAACCGCAAATTCCTCAACCTCCACGTGTTGGTCTCATGAACGATTTGGCAACAAGGCTAAACGTTGAATCCAACCTTGCAATTTTAAAGCTAAACATGTGTCGGAAAAACTAATAAGGCACTCCCTCCACGCGGCAGGAGACGAGAGCCACCTAACACGCCGCCTTTTTATTTTTGATAGACGCTCCAATATGAAATTTCTTATCGACTCTGGAGCGGACATTTCAGTTATTCCACCCACTCACGACCAACGGAAATTTCAATCGAAACTTACCTTGTATGCTGCAAACGGGACCCCTATTCATACCTATGGCGAACAACTATTAGATTTGGATCTAGGTTTACGCAGTAGGTTCTGCTGGCCCTTCACAATTGCCGATATCAAGCAACCAATTATAGGCGCTGATTTTCTAGCAGAGTTTGCTTTACTTGTAGATATGAAACATAGACGTTTAATCGATACAAAGACAAACCTCTCTAAGGCCGGTGCTAACCCACCACCAGGATTTAATTCTAAAATTCATCTCGTAGACCCGACACACCAGTACTTCAAATTTATACAACAATTTCCTGACCTGTTTAAGGAAACTTCTTCTAGCAACCTTCCAGAGGTTGAGTTCTTCCATACTATAAGTACGGAAGGACCACCTGTCACTGCAAAAGCTAGAAGATTGCCCCCGGAAAAGCTAGCTCAAGCAAAGCTAGAATTCCAGCACATGATGGACTTGGAAATTTGTAGACCCTCCAAAAGTCCATGGTCAAGCCCCCTCCACATGGTGCAAAAAAAAAGATGGCTCATGGAGACCATGTGGGGATTACCGAGCACTAAACGCTAAAACAATCCCAGACAAATATCCCATTCCAAATTTGCAGGATTTTAATACCCAGTTAGAAGGCAAACGTATTTTTTCAAAATTAGATATCATTCGCGCTTTCCATCACATCCCAGTAGCACCTCAAGATATTCCCAAAACAGCAGTCATAACTCCATTTGGGTTATTCGAATTTGTTAAAACCCCATTTGGCCTTCGTAATTCAGCACAAACATTTCAAAGATATTTACATTCAATTTTAAGACATCTTGACTTTGCCTACTCCTATCTTGACGATATTCTCGTTGCATCCGCCTCTGAAAAAGAACATCAAGAGCATCTAGCAAAACTTTTTCAGACACTTCAAGACAACGGCATCCGTATCAATTCATCTAAATGTGAATTCGGAGTGGCCGAAATTTCATTTTTAGGTTTTCGTGTTAATAAATCTGGATTATTTCCACTTCCTGAACGTATCAAAGCTATTACCGATCTACCTCTTCCTGATACCATTGAAAAACTCAGAAGATTTTTAGGTCTCATAAATTTCTACCGTCGTTCTCTTCCACGTGCTGCAGAAATTCAGCAACCACTATTCGACCTCTGCCATAATCCCAAAAAACGCGACAAACGTAAAATCGAGTGGACTCCTCAGACTCGAGAAGCATTCGAACGTTTGAAAGAGGCACTAAAAAACGCTACACTAATAGCTCATCCGTCTTCTTCGCTACCACTGATTCTCCATGTCGATGCTTCTGATTATGCCGTATGCGCTTCCCTCCAACAACTACGTGATCAAACACTAGAACCCCTAGGTTTCTACTCTAAAAAGCTTACTTCAGCCCAAAAATCTTACAGCACCTACGATCGCGAACTTCTAGCTGCTTATCAGGCAGTTAAATACTTTAGATATACCCTAGAAGGTCGCCATTTTACCATTTATACGGACCACAAACCTTTGACATACGCTTTCGAACAACGCGTCGATAAAGCATCTCCAAGGCAACTACGACATTTAGACTTCCTAGGTCAATTTACCACAGACATTCGCTACATACCAGGTCCTACAAACATTCCCGCAGACTATTGTTCTCGCATTGAAACAATTTCACTTTCTTCCACTGTGTCACTCCAAGAAATTGCGCAAGCTCAGTCATCTTGTGAGGAACTCAAACACCTTCTGCAGTCTAAATCTTCCTCATACAAATTTCAAAACATGCCTCTTGACAACGGATTGAATCTTATTTGCTATTCTTCTTCAAAGAAACTTCGCCCATTCATTCCGCTCAAATTTCGCCGAAAGATTTTCGATTCTATCCACAATTTATCTCACCCAGGCATATCAGCTTCAGTCGATCTGGTCCAGGATAGATTTTGTTGGCCCAAATTGAAACGCGATGTATCTCTTTGGTCTAAAACTTGCATTCCCTGCCAGAAAGTCAAGATATGGAGACACACTTCCAGTGCCATTGGACAATACACCCCAGCCATGAGAAGATTCTCGGATATAAATGTTGACATTGTGGGACCATTACCAGCATCACAAGGTCAACGCTATCTGTTAACAATAATAGACAGATTTTCTCGATGGCCCGAAGCAATTCCATTGTCAGATATTACAGCAGAAACAGTAGCGAACACTATTTTATCATGCTGGATCTCTCGTTTCGGTGTTCCGCAATACATCACCACAGACAGAGGTAAACAATTCGATTGCCACCTTTTCACACACCTCACTAAAACACTAGGTGCAGACCACATCAAGACCACAGCTTACCAACCAGCAGCAAATGGTGTAATCGAGAGATGGCATAGAGTTCTGAAACAGGCCTTGAAAGCTCATATGGACGAAAACTGGGTCGCTAAATTGCCAATTGTGTTACTAGGACTCAGATCGTACATAATTCCAGAATATCGCTCAACACCCGCTGAAATAGTCTACAGAGAATCAATCAAACTTCCCACCGACTTTTTCAACAGCACACAAGCTCATGATGTTCCACCACTTATATCTCAGCTGAAAGAAGACAAGGAAACTTCGACCAGTACCTTTTAAACATCATACTGCAAAAAAGGTATTTGTCCATCCTAAGCTTATGGAAGCTCCTTTTGTTTTTGTTCGCATTGATATTCCGCGAAAAACTCTCGAACCAGTTTATGACGGCCCCTTTGAAGTGTTATCCCGAACTGACAAAGTCTTCAATATCAAGAAATCACACGGAGAAGAGACAATTTCTGTTGACCGTCTTAAACCCGCATTCATTCTTTGTGATAACGAACAGACAACTTTCCAGCCTCAGAGACATCCTAGTGAAACTGAAAGTGACAGTGAAAGTCCAACACCTAGTGAAACTGAAAGTGACAGTGAAGTTCCCGTTCCCGTTCAAACTACACGCCATGGACGTAGAGTTCGATTTCCACGAAGATACTTGAACTAATAGCGTTGCCACTGAGAGGGGAGTATGTGGCGGTGGTTCCGACCGCAGTGTTTTCGTCACCACTACTCTATGTTTCTCTTGACAGCTAAACGTTGCGTTACGTTATTCGACAGCAAGCTGTCAAGAACTACTATATAAGAGACACCAGGGATCTCTCTCTCTCTCTCCTCGCTACCAACCGACACAGTGATCACACGTGTCTCCACGCTCGGTCAGTTATCTGTTATGTACTCATGTACTGTCTGTGATTGTTTTATAGTTAAATGTATCATATAGTTTATTCAGTTAGTGAAATAATAAAGTATATTAAATGTTTACGTATGGATTTAATATCAACAAGTGCAATTAACTTCCATAAATACATTCTGCGACACAACTCTTATTTACTGACGAATCCTGTTTCACAAAAAATTGAGTGCTCAATTTACATAACAGCCATGAATGGGGTGACGTTAGTCAAAAAGCAATTATCATTGTGTCTCATTACCAATATCAATTTTACACCAATGTGTGGGCTGGAATTGTCGGTGTTCATTTATTAGGAGCCGTTGAGCTACCTCCACGCTTAAATGTGGTTCATGGTATCAAAATATTTTAGAAAATACTTTGCCTGGTCTATTAGACGATTTGCCTTTGAATCTTAGGAGATGTTGTTTATGCACGACGGTGCACCACCACATTATGCTCAACCCGTGCGGTAATTTCCTAATACCCTGTTTGATGGGCGTTGGATTGGTTGTGGCCAAGATGCAGCTGTAAGTTAGCCTGTCAGATCACCCGACTTAAATGTTATAGATTTCTATTTTGGGGGATTTATGAAAAGTACAGTTTATGCGACACCAGTACAAACTCAGCAGGAACTATGGGCATGAATTGTGGAAGCGTCAAATCTCGTTAGACAAGATATTACAGACAATCTTTTCTGCGACGCACAGCTTTGTGTATAGAAGTAAATGGGACACAATTTGAGCATCTGCTATAGTTTTTAATAATTTCTTAATTTAATAAATGTTCTTTTCTATTTCTGTTCAATATTTTATATTCGCATCCATTGTATCCACAAACTTAAGTACAGATGTTCCTTATTCTCTTTTATTTAATAAAACTATCTGCAATCTATTGCTTGATAATTTGAACTGCTGTTGACAACTTTCGCTGTATCCATAGTAACTTTCAGTTTAAAAATCTAAATTAATACTTGTGCGTCTTTAGTGAACAAACATTTTGTAACTCGAATTTTCTCGAAAACTGTACATCCTATGGAATTTATATCAGTATACCTTCTTTTTGTATTAGTCTGAATATTTTAAAACCGTTAGAAAATTTCAGAAATTTTAACTTTTTACATATTTTTTTCTAAATTATAACCCACAGAATGCCCCCACGCGCGCCCTTGCTTCACATAATAAATCTGATTTTGCATTTTTCTTCATATGCTGTTAATATTTACTCGTGTACAAATTTTGCAAATCGCATCTTTAGCCGTTTTAAAGATAATTAAGGAAACTCGCTTTAAGCGTAACAACTTTATCACCGTGTATCTCAGTATCCAAACCTTAGAATGAACAATGCTTTTTTTCAAGGGCAACTCACACCCGAATTTTTTGAAGTATAATTAGGACACCCGTATTGAGATGTCCCGGCTTTTGGACATGCTGTACACTATAAATTTGTTATTAAATCAATTAATCCACCGTTTAGAGCTGTCGATGCTAAAACTTCAAGTGAACAATGATATCTTATAAATTATAAATATATTTTATATAGCATTTCTACTGTATTAGTCACATAGGGCGGTATATTTAATTATAGACAAATGTTGGGTTGACTTCACGGATCTGTTTGTAATTAATGAAATAATGCAGTGTATGTATGTTTTCTGTTAGCAACGCTTAACGTCAGATAAGCTAGCTGGACTGGATTATATTGTTACGTTCTACGGGGTTCTGGATTTGTTGATTAACAAACCATAGCTTTCCAAACTACTAATTTATTATTACCAACTATTTTCCAACACTAGTGTCAACTAAAATATATATCTTCTCTATTATTAAATAAATGTCCATAGAACTATATTCCACTATCGCCTTCTATATCACTTCCTATACACCAACACTTACTGTTAACTCGCTTTATACTCTATGATCACTTTCACACCGCCTTATTCAATACTGAACTAACTTATTCTGCGCATCGCACGTTTATACTGTCCCTAGAGATTCTAGACCTTCTACATTATTCGACACCTGTCACTTCTGGTCCCTTGTAGAAGTATCATTCCAGGGTGTTCGCTGTTACCAACACACTACCATAGAAGTAACAAAGTTCCTAAACTTAATTCTCATAGACAAATGTGACACTGCCCCCCTTTTATATTCGAGCGTCCCGGTCGAATTCTGCTGGTTTAAAAACTCCATCGGAGCTATAGGGTAGGCTAATCGCGTCAGTTTGACAACGTCGGCGTGGAGATGTTGGAGACTTTCGCACGGTTTCTGACAACGATGTTTCAACTGCAATCGGTACAACTGTTGTAAATGCTGATCGCCAAACCTCATTTCTAATTGATGCCTAATGCTGTCAAAACTCAGCGGTTCTTCCCTGGGAATACCTTGAAGCACATCTAGGGCATCTCCTCTGAGAGCCACAATTAGCGAAGTTGCTCTCTCTCTCTCTCTCTCTCTCTCTCTCTCTCGTCCCAACCATTTGCTGTAGCAGCGGATTCGAACTGACGTAGATAAATACCCCATGGGGCTGAGCCATCAAATGTGGGAACCTTAATTCTTACGTGTATATCTTCGTGTCTGCTATTTCCCTTGACTAGGGCATCATACTTATTTTCTAGTGTTTGAATTTTCTGCTGAACTTCTTCTTGTATACTCGTCAGCTTGTCATGTACATCGTCGCTGATACCCCTTACTCGACATTCTACTTGTTGGAAGATGTCGTCATTTACCTGCTTTATAGGTTCGTCCACACAGGTAGTAATATTCTCAATTCTGCTGGCTTGTTGCAGAATTTTCTTTGTTTCGTCGTCTCTTCTTTTGGCTTCTTCATATCTTTTTCTGGCCTCTTCATCTCTTTTTCTCATTTCTTCTTTCGCTTCTTCGTCTCTTTTTCTCAGATCTTCTTTAACGTCTTCATCTCTTTTTCTGGCTTCTTCATCTCATTTTCTTGCTTCTTCTTTCATTTCTTTAATCAATTCCAATAGCTGAGCGTCCATATTGGCTGTTGCGCTACGTGTCTTAGGCATAACGTACTTAAAGGTGATACACAGTTTATTCTGTTTCAAGAACACACCCAGTTATGAATTGCTGCTGACACAGTTCTTCCACAGATTCTAGAAATTTCCACGTTGTTCAACGAATATTCTGGAAAATACTTCCCCTAGCAGCTTGAAAATCCCACTTCTGACACCAGTTGTTACGTTCTACGGGGTTCTGGATTTGTTGATTAACAAAACACAGCTTTCTAAACTACTAATTTATTATTACCAACTATTTTCCAACACCAGTGTCAACTAAAATATATCTCTTCTCTATTATTAAATGTCCATAGACCTATATTCCACTTCCGCCTTCTATAATCGCTTCCTATACACAAACACTTACTGTTAACTCACTTTATACTCTATGATCACTTTCATACCACCTTATTCAATACTGAACTAACTTATTCTGCGCACCGCACGTCTATTTATACTGTCCCTAGAAATTCTAGACCTTCTACATTATTCTACACCTGTCACTTCTGGTCCCTTCTAGAAGTATTATTCCAGACTGTTCGCTGTCACCAACACACTACCATAGAAGTAACAAAGTTCCTAAACTTAATTCTCATAGACAAATGTGACAATATATTATAAAAATGTAGTTTTGATAATCATGTTAAGGGAGATAAAAATCAGAAATTCATTTTACTTATTAAGATTATTAGTCTGTTTTCGTCTAGTAGGCGATAAATAAATGGCTTATCACCTGAAGATGCACACTCATAGTACTTTGACAGGCCTTAATGACCATCTTAATATCTCGACTTAATTTATCTGGGACAAAGAAATAACTCACCCTTAAAAATCACTTAAATTGTTTTTGACAATCATTTACATGTTTACAAACAGTCTTCCAGTCTTTAACTGTATTTTAGTTTAGTTATCATCTTACAATATGTAATATACCTAAACAATTACAGCCATATTTTATTCTTTTAGGCAACTTCAAAAAATTTCCTATGCAAATTTTAAAACAAGCAATACGTATAGCTTTTAAGGAACGTATACCTAAATTTTGGTATGCATTTAAATTACATTGTTACAGCATGTGACCAAATACTATAAATGACAATACGGGACAGTCCTATGCTTTAGCATTGGTGATATTTGTGACAAGTACACTAGCGCCACCACGCGTGAAGTACTGACAACTGAGCGGGTAATTTGAATTGTATATTTACCTGCATATTCTTAGTTTAAACAATTGCTTTATTATAAATGAATATAAAAACTTGTACATGACAAAACAGTGAACATTTTCTGATTATATAGTTATAAATAGAATTTGTATCAACAATCAGCTTGAAACCTAAATGAATTCAGCATGAATAATTCTGAAAATGTCTCTTACCCATAATCTTACTTCATCATAATTTAAAGTACTACCTTGAAACCGTCGTTAAACTACTATTTCAAGGGTATGTATAGGAATATACTGAGAGCTGTTTCTGAGGATATTAAGTTACAATCTCTACTTACCTATAAATAATTGTTCTAGGTATAAATGGTAGCACAGTACTTAATTTGCTATATCTACATGAAAACTGTCTTATTAAACTAATATTTTAAAATATGTAACTGATATACTTAGTACGTAATTAAGAAATTGTGCAGATGAAAGGTGAGACTAACTCTTATTTGCGTGAATAAATCTATTATAGGGCTGAATCTGTTATTTCTACTTGTCTCTTTAAAAACTTGTCTTGGGAAGATAATTAAAAGCCTTTACCAAGTGAAATAATTTTAAATGTGAAAAAATGTGACAATTTATGCCATACTGAAATAAAAAAGGACACAAAAGAAGATAGAAAAACAGTTTTCTTACATCATTTATTATTAATGTAAAACTTTTTTGCCTTCATATTTCTTTTTTTTTTGATGCACTGGAAGACAAGTTATGATTGAAGCCTTTCAACCATCCGTTTACGAAGTTTATCTATAAATAGGTACATGATGTTAAATATTACAAATAAATTATTTTCTGCGAACTGTAAATATTGACATAAAAGTAATTCTGAATTTGTCTTCTGCTTCAAAAAATTAATTCTTTTGGAAGTGACATTGAAATGTAAAATGCACCTTGTGTCTTCAATACTATATCCAAATCAGTTCTTTTTGATAACAGTGCCCTTTTCTTGCATCTATAATACAAAACTATCGTCAATCCATGTTATAGTTATTGTTTAATATTAATTATTAGGCGAATTTGTAAAAAAATTCGCTGTTAAGAAAGGAAAACACAAAAAATCATACTCACGTTTCGGCATCGTTTGGAAACCTATAAAATGTCTTTGATATATATAGTACGTTATAATTCGAACAATTATAGATTGCACAAACCCTACCACTGACATTTATTGTAAGAAACACAACTCAACCTTAATTATACACAGTTAAACACCAGCAATCGCTAGTGTTTACTTATAAACACGTTCTTGAACGACGTAAGATCAGTACTATCCGCTAGGGGCGCTGATATTCTTGAAACACGAAATCAGCCGAAGTGTCCCATATTGTCATTATATAATATTTGATGTAACCTTACTTAGCAGGTGGTTGGTTGATGCATAATATACATACATATATCTACGTTTTACTTGACAAATTAAAAAAATTCTCTTTTTACAATTCTATTTCAACATTCTCTATGACGATAAGAATGGAGTTGATCATTAGTTTCATTTTCTATTTTCGATTTCAAAACTTTTATAAAACTCTGCTTTGATTTGGGGTTATGACTACAAACTATAGCGTACAATGGGGTCGAGGAGTCGCGGGCCAAAAGACTCCAGGAGACAAGCTGAGGAAGTGGAAACAACAACATAAGCTTTCGATGAAGACCGTCATGCGCGGTGAAGAGACGCATCATGCACGAGGTGGCCCTGCTGATAACTAAACATGACGTGGACGTCTAAATAAACTCCCCCAATCTACGGTGTCACGTGACCCGTGCCTAGGGATGGATGGCAGCAGGGTGATGGTGTGTCGTGAACGGAACCTCTGGGGTACCAGGCAACCCTCCAGAGTAACCCGCCTTGCACCACACAAGGGGTTCTGATGGTGTGGACAGTATTTCCCCTATTCTCGTGGGAACAACATGAAGATCATAAATATATATGGAACCAAAACGAATGAGGCTCGAGGAGTGGCTCCGGCCACAGACTCGTTCCTTGAGTCTATTCCGGAAACGGAGACTATCCAAGGGGCGGCAGCGTCCGCGGGCCCTGAAGGTCTCACGACCGACGTATATACGGGGGATCGGGGGTATAGCTTTGGCCACAGACTTGTCCCCAACACCCAAGCTGAAGGCTGGGTCCCACCAGAGGGCGGCGAGGTCCGCGGACTCTGGGAACCCCTCCACCAGTAAGGACCCTGCTGTAGGGGTAGAGGGGCTGCCCCGGCAGTCCAAGCGCCTTTCCGAGGCGCAAAGAAAGAAGCTCCAGTGGGCGCAGAAAATGGCGGCCGGGACGTGAACGGTCGAGAAACCTGTAAAGGCGCAAGAGGGGAGTGCGTGTCAGAAAAGGACGCGCTCAGACTCTAGCACGCCTACTACAGACAGACGTCCCAAAGGGCCAGGGCACCTGTAAAGGCGCAAGAGAAGAGTGCGAGTCAGAAGAGGCCGCGCTCGGGCTCTAGCATGCCTACTACAGACAGACGTCCCAAAAGGACCAGGGCCGGCGCAGACTGGCTCGTATAGGGAGGCTGTGAAGGGCCTCGGGATGGCAATGATTGACAGACGCCATCCTGAGGCCACGCTAGACCAGGGGAAGGCGAACATGATCCAGGCTGCGGTGGGCACTCTTCAGGAAGGGGAAAGCCCGCCTCAGTTCCACCAGGCGCGCCTGGCGGGGGTATCCTCTGGATAACCTGTGCCAGCCCTCAGTCGCGGGACTGGTTGCGGAAAGCGATCGGAGGCAGATTTGGGAGGGGGCCGACTTGACAGCCGTCGAGCCCAGGAAACTCCCAAAGAGACGCAAGGTCCTCGTACGGATCCCTGACACCGTCCCGCAGGAGACGGTGATCAGTAGACTGAAGATCCAGAACCTTGAACTGGGGACACAACACTGGTAGGTTCTAAGCAGGAAGGCAGAGGAGAAAGGACAGACTCTCGCCTTCTCGATCGACCAGGCGTCTTACAGAGCCCTTGAAGGAACCTCCATCAAGGCATTCTGGGGCCTGGGAAGGGGTATCTTTCGCCTACTGGGGAAGCAACTAGGGGTTAATGGGACTTAGGTTCCTTCAGGTCAACCTCCAACACAGTAGGGCAGCCACGGCCGGACTACTGATGGCTCTGAGGAACACGGATGTGGCCCTCATCCAGGTACTTCTATAAAGGAGAGATCAAGGGACTCGGCGGAGCTGCTGGTGGAGCGGTTGGGCCGAGGGAGATTACTGTTGTGTCAGCCTATCTGCCAGGGCACAGCACGGACCCTCCTCCACCCAAGGAATTGGAGCAGCTGATGGTGGGTAGCAGAGCAAGAACACATCCGAGAGTGCTAGACTACACAACATCCTGTCCAAGGGCACTCAGACCAACATAGGCTAGAACATCCACGGGAATCTTTACAAGCTCGGGGGAAGAAACTATGGAAATTTTACTCCAGGCGCACTTCCCTGGCTGTAACATAATAAACCAATCACCTCCAGACTGGGAACACTCAGAAATAGAGGCGCCTTATAGGCGGGCATCTAGAGTAGACTGGAGGTCGCTAAAGAGGTGGTTACTTGGAGCAAAGTCAGATGGGCCATTAACAGCTTTAAACCATACAAATCCCCGGGATTTGATGAAATAATGCCCATCATGCCCCAACAGGGAATAGATATACTGGCACCGGCGCTTACCCTCAGTATGAGGGCCAGCCTGGCTCTGGGGTACATTCCGAGGGCATGGAGACTGGCCAGGGTTGTATTCATTCCTAAACCTGGGCGTCCAACAGACCAGGCAAAGTCCGTGGGGATAATAAGTCTCATGTCCTTCTTGCTAAAAACACTGGAAAAACTGCTCGACTGGCACATTAGGGGCGGTGTAATGGAAGCATATCCCCTATACTGCGGCCAATGTGCATACAGAGCAGGAGTTTCAACAGAAACAGCACTGCACCAACTGGTGCTGAAACTGGAGAATACGCTGGAGATCAGGAAGGTGGCGCTGGGGGCCTTCCTAGACATAGAGGGGGCCTTCAGCAACACCTCATTCGGTTGGTACTGGCAGGGAGCGTGGGATAGAGGAGACCAGCTGCAGGTGGATCGGTACCATGCTCAGGGACAGGGCGGTGTTCACCTCACTCGCGGGAGGGATCTGCTGGCGGGGGTCGTGGCAGGTTGTCCGCAGGGAAGCGTTCTGTCTCCGTTGCTCTGGTGTCTAGTCGTGGACGGCCTGCTGGGGAGACTTTCGGTAGGAGGGTATGAGGTACACGGCTATGCGGACGACATTGTCATCATAACCCGGGGAAAGGTTGCATAGTCAGTGAGGGAGCGCAAGGAGACAGCACTGAGGAGGAAGTCGGAGAGTCACAGAACTCTCTCTCTCTCTCTCTTTATACAGTAGGAACATTCCAATGGCCAGGGGGGTAAAATATCTCGGGGTCATATTAGACTCTAAGCTAACCTGGAATGGTCACGTTGAAAAAATACTGCGTAAGGCAGTCGCATGACCTTAGCCGTCACTAGGCGGCTATATGGAAAAACGTGGGACTAAAACCTACGCGGCACTGGTCTGGTGGCCTAAGGAGACACAATCCAGTGCCAAACAAAAACTAGGCAAGATCCAAAGTATGGCTTGTCTAGGCATCATAGCAGCCATGTCTTTAACCCCAACAGCCACCATGGAGGTGTTGCTGGATCTGCCCCCCTCCCGCCACTTAGTTATTATGGGGGAGACAAGGCTAGGACTATACAGACTAGCCTGCAATGGTAAACTGAAGATCAACCCAGGCTTCAGGGGCCACTGCAAAATTTAGGACATCGTGAAGAAGCCCATGCTTGAAATGAGGTCAGACTTCGAGAGCCCGCGAATCTGCAGGGAAAACAACTTTACAGTGAAAATCCCCGACCGCGAGGCATGGCGGGAGGAGACGCCAGGCATACCACGGGACGCGCTCGTCTGGTTCACGGACGGATCCGGCGGGGGCAGGTCTTTATTCGGAAGGACTGAGGGTAAGTCATGGTATTTCCCTCAGAGCCCATGCAACGGTCTTTCAGGAAGAAATATGCGCCATCATGCACTGTGTGCGGGAGAACAAGAGGAGGGGCTACACCAACAAGCGGATCCTCATAGCCACAGACAGCCAGTCAGCCCTTAAGGCACACGGGTTAATTCCTGGCTGGTGAGTGAGTGCCAAGACGAGACGAGCTATCTGGCTGTGCAGAATGAGGTAACCCTCATCTGGGTGCCGGGTCACTGGGTCAAAGGCAATGAAGAAGCTGACAGTATCGCCAAGAGAGGGTCGGCAGAACGATTTATGGGACCAGAACCGGCTCTGGGCGTGACAAAGAGCACTGCCAGGGGAGCCATTAAGTCAGAAACCAACACAAGGTGTACTGGGCAGACTGTCCAGGGCTTAGACATGCGAGGTCAATAATTGACGAACCCAGTTCAAAGGGAGCTGTGGAGCTGCTAAATCTTAGCAGAGGACAGCTCAGAAACATAACAGGTCTCTTGACGGGACACATGGCCGTCAAGAAACACCCGCATAAAATGGGGCGGTTCGACGGGGAACTCGCATACAGACTCTGCGGCGAGGGGGAGGAATCAGCCCAGCAGATCTTGTGCGAGTGTAAAGCTCTGGACCGCAAAAGATAACTGATCTACGGTCAGTCTAGACCGGAGACAGAGCATTATAAAACTTCACCCTACCAATCGCTGTGCAGACTAGTTCAAGGCACAGTGAGTAAAAAGCTAAGGGCATGCACACTAAGCCAAAGGTTGCAATGCTATCGGGGCGGCAAAGCCGCTGACGAGCCCTGGGGGAAAAATAGCGCACAATTGTAAAAATGACAAAATATGAAAATACTGCTTGAAGTCAACATATTGCGTTCATGAGATTTCCAACCACTGATTTGCAATCATCAGTCAACAGGTGTGCGCTTAAACTCAGCCATTGGCGCCTGCTAAATGCAGCTGCTGGTATAATCATAACCGCCCCCAACAATTTGTGTATACAAAATGTTCACTTAATGAATTAACCAAGTTACTTAAAAATTGATAATCATCACAAAAGCGCATATTATAAAATAAAAATAATACAAAATTATCCCACTTTAAATAAGCAACAGCAACAGGCAATTAAAATTAAAACAAAAATTTAAACAATAAAAAATCAACATAATATATTTTCGCCCCAAGAATATGGAGTACAAAATTCTAAATTAAATTTAATATAAAAACCAATATACAAAAATATTCATCCCATACAATAATTTATTTAACAATTAACAAAAAAACATATAAATGTCAATACACATAAAATTTTGATGTATAATTCTTCTAAAAGTTTAAAATCATCATTCTCGCTTCACCAAATTTATACCGGGGGAGATATTATAATACTGAAAATATACTTACACACTATATATATATATATATATATATATATATATATATATATATATATATATATATATATATATATATATATATATATATATATATATATATACATATACTATAGTAGTTTCTGTAAACATAAATAATAATAATTTTTTAAAATAGTATAAATGTGTCATAGAAGAAAGTATACCACAGTTGTGTCATCAGTGTCCTTTATAATGCTTGAAAATGCTTTCCCGCCATGGTAAAATTTATCGTAGCTTATAGTGTTAGCAATTTTAAACCCTATTTTATTACCAATAGCTTGACTTTTATACGTAGTAAAGATCGCTGAAACTAATTTTGGCACAGGCTCTAATGGTAAGTCCTTTGCATCAAGAGATTGTTTTACATTATTTCCATATTTCAGTTCCTTGGCAATTAGTATACTTGCTTCACATAATTTCGTGCCTATACCTTTGCGACCATACTCTGGCAAGGTCGTTAAAAACATTATTTCCATTAGGCAATCTACGTTGCATAATTTAAATAAGTCACAAGAACTATCAGCGTCAATCATAAATTGCACTACACCCCGAGATGAGGAGTGTTTACAGTTTTTAGCGAAATTTTCGAAATAAGTACCAACGCCTATATCATTCTTTACCTAAAACAAAAATTAATTTTATGAGAAAGTGATTTATCTTGCTTAGTACTTGATGAAGCATCTTGTTGAAGTTAAATATCAAAATAACAAAACACTTGGTAAAATTCACTAAGTGAAGATTGGAACCTGTGATGAGCATTGATAAGCCCACTTGGAGAATCCAAATCACCACAACACATTAAAAAAAACCTAACGATCGTTTCACTAACCAAGTTAGCGTCATCAGAGGATGAATAATTCTATTAATCCTAGAAGATAGAATAATTCATCCTCTGATGACGCTAACTTGGTTAGTGAAACGAAACAAGTATTATCGATGAGCATACTTAAAATATCGATTTAGAAACGATATTTGTGAAGTTTGACAGGTCTTTCATTTCACTTCGAAGTTATATTTTACATTCAAGTAGTTTTTTCTCTCCCTCAGGGCTCGTCCGTGGCCTCGCCGCCCCGATAGCACCGCAACCTTTGGTTTATTGTGCATGCCCTTAGTCTTTTTACTCCACCCACTCCAAAATCACTGTGCCTTGAACTAGTCTGCACAGCGATTGGTAGGATGAAGTTTTATAATGCTCTGTCTCCGGTCTAGACTGACCGTAAATCAGTTGTCTTCTGCGGTCCAGAGCTTTTCACCTGCACATGTGCTGAATCCCCCCTCGCCGCAGAGTCTGCATGAGAGGTCCCCTTTGAACCGCCCCATTTTATACAGATCTTTCTTGTTGGCCATGTGTCCCGTCAACCTGTTATGTTTATGAGCTGTCCTCTGCTAAGATTTAGCAGCTCCACAGCTCTCTTTGAACTGGGTTCGTCAATTATTGACTTCCCATGTCTGAGCCATGGACAGTCTGCCCAGTACACCTTGTGTTGGTTTCTGACCCAGGACTTAATGGCTCCCCTGGCAGTGCTCTTTGTCACGCCCAGAGCAGGTTCTGGTCCCATAAATGGTTCTGCTGACCCTCTCTTAGCGAGACTGACCTGACCTGGCCCTCTCTTAGCGAGACTGTCAGCTTCTGCATTGCCTTTGACCCCCGAGTGACCCGGCACCCAGATGATGGTGACCTCATTCTTTCCAGCCAGGTCGCTCGTCTCGTCTCGGCACTCACTCACCAGCCAGGAATTTACCTGTGAGCCACTTAGGGCCTTAAGTGCTGCCTGGCTGTCTGTGGCTATGAGGATCCGCTGGTTGGTGTAGCCCCGCACACAGTGCAGGATGGCGTAGATTTCGGCCTGAAAGACCGTTGCATGAAATCCGAGGGAAATACTATGACTTGCCCTCGGTTCTTCCAAATAAACACCTGCCCCCGTCCCACGCTCCCCGCCGGATCCACCCGTGAACCAGACGAGCGCGTCCCGTGGTGTGCCCGGCGTCTCCTCCCGGTCGGGGATTTCCAATGTAAAGTTGTTTTCATTGCAGATTCGCGGCCTCACGACCCCATAATAACTAAGTGTGTGGGGGGGGGGGGGGGGTGCATATCCAGCAACACCTCCATGGCGGCTGTTGGGATTGAAGACATGGCTCCTGTGATGCCTAGGCAAGCCATCCTTTGTATCTTGCCTAGTTTTTGTTTGGCACTGGATTGTGTCACCTCAGGCCACCAGACCAGTGCCACGTATGTTAACGATGGTCTGACCACCCTTGTGTACAGCCAGTGGGCCATACTAGGTCTTAGTCCCCACGTTTTTCCATATAGTCGCCTAGTGATGGCTAAGGTCATGACTGTCTTACGCAGTACCCTTGAACAGGATATTGTGTAGTCGAGCGCTCTCGGACGTGTTCTCCACTTCCTCGCAGTACCATCTCCACGACTTCTTCTTGGCGTCCCTCAATCTTTTGTTATAGGTCGTGAGGGCCTGTCTATATTCATCCCATGCTCCCGACCTTTTGGACGCGTTATATGCCTAGGTGATGGGCTGCCGCAATCTCGAGGTCTATTGAATTGTCTATGGTACTCTTAACCCCCCGCAGTTCCGCTGCTAGGTCTGCCCTGTACGCTTCCCAGTCCGCCTTGCAGGGGTCCCGGTACCATACCGTTTGTCTTTCGACTTTGACGATTTTAAACCAGATGTATCTGCTGTCTGAGCTACTCACTTCCCCAGACACAGCCCAGTTCTTAACAAAGTCACCCAGAAACTGGGTGGAACCTGTTAGATCGAAAACTTTCTCACGCCATGTTGTAACGAAGGTCGGTTTATTACCTCTATTCATTATGTCTAAATTAAATTTCATAAAGAATCGTAGAAGTGCCTCACCACTAGACTTTGTGCCCGAGCTTCTCCATAACTCATGGTGCACGTTAGAATCCATGCCGATGATGGTCTGCCATCCACCTGCTCTGCTACCAACCATCAGCTGCTCCAATTCTTTGGGTAGAGGAGGGTTCGTGCTGTCCCCTGGCAGATAGGCTGACACGACAGTAATGTCCCTCGGTCCATCCGCTCCTCCACATCGAATTTTGATCGTTGCCAGGTCCCTGGAACAGAAATTCATTAAAGGCAGAAACTCTATGCCTTCCCTGACAAAAATGCAGGCCCTCGGGTTCTCGCTGGATCCGCTGTAGATGAGCTTTCCAGCAGCTCCGCCGAGTCCCTTGATCTCTCCTTTATAGGAGTACGGTTCCTGGATGAGGGCCACATCCGTGTTCCTCAGAGCCATCAGTAGTCCGGCCGTGGCTGCCCTACTGTGTTGGAGGTTGACCTGAAGGAACCTAAGTCCCATTAACCCCTAGTTGCTTCCGCAGTGGGCGGAAGCTAACCCTTCCCAGGCCCCAGATTGCCTTGAAGGAGGTTCCTTCAAGGGCTCTGTAAGACGCCTGGTCGATCGAGAAAGCGTGTAAGCTTCAGCTTAACTAAAAATCCTTCGGGTATATTAATATTTATTGTTTCAGACAAATTCAAACATGCGTTATTAGAACGCTCTTTATCTTCTATTATTATTATTGTTCTTGTTGTCAATGACATGTCATTTTCATTTTCACAGTCTGCTTAAAGGGTCAGCTAAATACATCCTGGTACCCTTGATATATTTTACTTCTGGATCGTAAGTTAATAATTTTATTCTTACTCTCTGGATTCTCAAGGGTGCTCTATGAATAGGTTTCTTAAAAATAGTTTCTAATGCTTTATGATCAGTTTCTACTAGTATTTTCTTGCCCCATATGTATTCATGGAACCTTTCGCAAGCAAACTGAATAGCATATGCTTCCTTTTCAATTTTTGGAAAATTTCTCTGAGTTTTTGTTAAAGCTTTTGAAGCATATGCAACAGGCCTTTCACCTTGTATTAATGCTGTTCCAACTGCTGTTAAGCTTGCATCTACTTGTAATTTAACATTTTCATTATCATTGTATAGTTTTAGCACTGGACGATTAGAGATTGCATATTTAAAGATTTGAAAAGCAACTTTATGTGGTTCTGTCCACTGCCAAGGTGTATCTTTCTCTAAGAGTTTTCTCAATATTTCTGATTTAGTAGAGTAATTCTTTATATACTTACTTAAATATGTAAATTTCCCCAAAACACATTGCAACTCTTTTTTATTTTGTGGTTCTCTCAAATCTTCAATTGCTAAAAATGTGACCTAAAAACTTTATTCGTTCTTTTCCAAACTGACATTTTTCTTTGTTTAACTTAAGACCATTGACTTCATACATTTTCAACACTTCTTTTGTGGTATTTCTTAATTGTTGTAGTGTTTCACCATATATGAGAACATCATCCATAGCTACTTCTACATTTGGCACATTTTTTAATAACTGCTGAAGCCTGGATTGGAACACTTCTGAAACTGACGATAAACCAAAAGGAATTCTTTTACAAGAATATCTGCCCCATGGAGTTGAAAAACTTAATATATTTTGTGTTTGTCTAGTGACATAATGTATTTGCCAGAATCCTCTTTTACAAGCTAATAATGAGAAATACTTGGCTGAGTGCAACTTAGAAGCAATTTCTTCTAAAGTATTTAAGGGATACTGCCTTCTTAAAATATTCTTAGTGACATCAGTTAAATCTATACATATTCTGATTTTTTCTTTATTTTTAACTACAACCATTGATGATGATGATACTGCTGGAGTGGGTTCATTTACTGGTTCAATTACTTCCATTTCAACCATTTTGTCTAGTTCTTGTTTTACTTGGTCTTTAATTGGTGAATTTGCAGTTTAACTCCCGAACGATTTTCAACGCATCGACTGCTGATAGATAAAGTTTGGTGTCTTAAATGCACGCTGATGCTATTGTTACCTTTTGTTCTCTCTTATGTCCCGAGTTATTCGCATTTAAAGTTGATTACACATTACACCGTTTTTTAACAATTTCTCAGTACGGTCCTGTCCCGTGGAATCTCCTTCCCTTCTAAACATTACATTTGACATAACGTTTACATTGTGTTTGGGAATCCCTGGAATATTCCAGAATCATGGGACATTGTCGTTATAACTGACAGTTTACACGTCGCTTTCAGTGCGGCTCTGGTACCGCTACGCGTTTGGATGCTCTCTTATATTCGGGTATGACGATCGTTATTTTCTGAAATTGTGCGTTGTTTACCTTGTTCTGTTGATGACCAGTGGTGTTGTAGGGCTTATAAGGTGCATGTATGGCCCTTTTCTTAGTCGGTGACGGTGTTATTCGTTTTCTATGTTGTTTTTGTGATGAAGATATTGCCATGTCGGAGGCCGTTAAATTACAAGGTCACAGATTGCTTATACAAGGGCCGGGCCTACACAATTTGCTTGAGATGGTGAAGGTAAGTGTTTTGTATATTTCGGTCGTTTCACGGTATTTGCTATGGGATGTTCTCGATGCTTAAGTAGACGGGTCCCGTCCATGCATCGCGAGAGTGCCATTTCCGGACGGTCGTTATTGCTCTAGGGGTCTGCCTGAACTGACCTGCCCTGTAGGTCAGGAAGGTCAGTTCAGGCAGGCCCCTACAGCAATAAGCACCGTCCGGAAAGGCAGGTCAGGTCAGGCAGGCCCCTAGAGCAATAAGCACCGTCCGGCAATGCCGCTCTCGCAATGCATGAAATGGCGGGACCCGTCTGCCTAAGGACCCTCCCCCGAGGGGGGGGTTAGGGATTTTCCTTCCCCCTCGTGTGCGTACAACTACCCTCATTGCATAAACCACAAGAAAAATTTCTTGTTCATACCCCCTAAGGAAGTTACGGGACCTGGCATGAATAGGGGTGATGTGCAGGGTAGGCAGGGTTTTGAGGGGATATGGCGTCAGGATGTAAAAAAGACAGCTTTTTCAAGCCGTTTTCTTCGCATTTTCTGCTCATATTTCCTTTTTACTTCCTACCCCACCCAGCACCCCTCTTCACTCCCGGTCCTGTAACTTCCTTGGGGGGTGAGAACAAGAAATTTTTCTTGTGGGTTGTGCATCTAGGTGGGGGGTTTCATGGCACGTTTCTGAAGAAAAACATTTTAAAAGCGTTCGGGAGTTAAGCTGCAAATTTACCATTTAATTTTATATGGGATTCTTCTTGGTGGGTATATTTTAAATTTTGGTTCATTGATTATGTCAACATCATAATTTAAATTTTTCATGCAACCCAGACCATCATAAAGATTGTATGGTACTTCAATTGCTTCCACTTTTTTAATTAACTTGAAAAAACTACAGAATTCAGCCCCTAATACTGGCTCTACTTCCTGATCCACTACTTTAAATGTAATGGTTGCCTCGTTTTTATTTACTTTACATACTGGTGTCACTTCTCCAGTTACAGGTATCTTATGACTACTAAAGGATACTAAATATTTAGTTTTTGAAGGTATTACTGATAGTTTGAGCTTATCAACTAAAGATTTAGGCAACACATTACATTGGGCTCCGGAATCTAGTTTTACTTCCACATTTTTGCTTTTTATTATGATATTGGCTGAACAATCACTTTGCTTCTGACTGATTATTGTTCCAATAAACAGTTCTTCATCACTGGATGCTTCATTCATTTGATTAATTACCCTTTCACTTCTGTTAAAATTTTCGCCTATAGTAGGACACAATTTTGCATAGTGATTATACTGTTTACATTTGTTGCATTTATGTTTAAAAGCGGGACAGTATCTTCTTCCATGTGTATTTCCACACCTTTTACACTTAAACAATTTATCTTTTTTTACATCTTTAACTATATTTCTTCTACTTTCTTGTTTATATTTTATGTCGTACACTGCTAAATTTTTATTGTGAAATTCCTCCACCTGTTTAGTTGCTAGTTCACTGGCTTTTGCTTTTTGAATGGCTACATTCAACTGAATATCTTCTGATAAAAGGAATTTTCTTAAATGTTCATTTAGAATGCCTATTATTAATTGATCTCTAACCATTTCATCCTTTAAATGTTGAAAGCTACAGTTACTGGCTTGCTCTCTTAACCTATTTACAAACTCATCCAGTTTCCCCAGCATTTTGTGTTAACTTGTGAAACTTGTATCTTTCATATGTTATGTTAACCTTTGGAAATAGTCTGTAAACTTCTGTTTAACTATTTCAACTGTCAGTTCCTGTCCAGCTGCTACTAACGTTTGTAACTTTGTGGCAATGTATTATAAATTGCAATTGCTTCTGAATCAACACATGTCATAAAAGTCGCTATTTGCACTTCCTACGACTTTGTATTTAGTTGGGTAGCCATTTCAAAGTAGTTATATTTTGTATTGTTGCAACCACAACATCCAATCCTTGTTTAGGTTACGTTGGTAGTCTATTAGGAACACGGTAATCCTGTATTGAAGACACCTCTCTAGTAAACAAACAATTCGGGTGAAATTGGAATGTGAAGTGGACGCTGGACGATGTGCACTATTGCCAGATGAGTATTAGCAAGGATCATTTTAAATATAAAAGGAAATCAAGGGCTAAACAAATGTTTTTATAATGTAAATAAATTATAATATGGCGTCATCTACATAAATCGATATTTGACATATTTTGCGGAAAGCAGTAGGAAAACAGAAATGTAAAAAGTTAATTTTCAGCCATGGTGGTCTAGGGGAAAAACGTGGGTCTCTGGACCCAAGGGTACTGGGTTCAATCCCAGATTTCCCCTCTTCACCCTTTTTAAGTACACACATACAGGTTTTCAAACCTTTGTGCCATCCATGACGGGATCGTAATTTGTGGCATCTTCCATTCTACGCACGCAGTAACTAGCTAGGGTGTGTGGGTTGTACGTATATATGGTCACAGTTAGCTTACCCACCTTACAGTTGGAGTAACAACAATATTTCAAATATGGCATCGCTGTCACAAATATTGGTTTTCCAACTATGTGTATCGTGGATGCCATAAATATGAGGATTCTGGTGATGTGTGAAACTAAGATGCCATAACTTAGAATGCAACGTTGACAAATTACAAGCTCCGTCGCAAAAGCTAATGAAAATTGTTGCTAACTAGGTAAAATGTATTTTGTTACATTTAAATCGTTCTTGCACTTTCGTGTCCATTTTTTGTTTGGTAGTATACTTACTCTATCTTAAATTCTTATCTTAATTAGGCGGCGAGCAGTTTAGCTTCTAAGGCATAGAATGGTAAATTTTAACGTTTTTGTAAAGCATTCTCTATAACAAAAAAATTGTAAAACATCTGGCTAATAAAATTGAAAGTGTTAAAATATATGACAGTATATAAATATGATCATCCAAAAACTAATTCAGACTGTAATCATTGAGATAACAGTATCTCCGTTACTATGCGTTTTCTGTAAATAATTTAACTGAAATTCCCCTAATTTTCTGTTGCACTATTACGTCATGGAAAGCACAAGAGTCGCAATACCCTGATATAATGACGTACATTTATTTGTTTGGTCTTCTAATTCGCTTAGCAAAAATAGTTTTCAAAGTAACTGTCTTTCCTAACCTCGTTTAGCATTATCTTTACTGGTTCTCAGTTAATACTATGCCATGGAGGGTCAGTTTTTTATTTTTATCTACTAATTATTTTCTATTATGTTTACACTGGTTCTGTTGTCTCAGTTTACCGATGATTCATCTATTATACTATAAACAAATCATTACACCTTTAAAGTATTTTTAAGTATAAGTAAACATTTGTTTTTTTTTTCAGAAAAATATTCCGTCTCTTACATTTTAATGATATTATTTACTTTGTATGTCTTACAAATCATAATAGTGAAAACAAAAGGAAACAAAGTACTGCGGTTAGGTGGTCAGATTGCAGGTTCTATAAAGCAACAGTATTAGCTACGTCTAAAGAAAGAAGTATGGACATCAATCTAAGCAATACAACTCCAAGAAACTATCCTGGACATTTTCCTGGTCCTTTCCCTTCCTGGGTAGGGATATTCAACGTGCTCAACATCGCATGATACACCGGACTGACCACTTAACGCCACCTCCAAAGGGCGAAACGTGCAGACATTCGACTAACTCAAACACAATGTCACAACCTCGATCGATCTTAATTTACAGTATATAAGTTCTGAAAATAATTTGACGCTTCTGCTGGGAATCGAAGCCAGGAACTTTGGGTCCAGAGGCACACGTCCTTACCACTGGACCATCGATACTGCTAAGCCAAATCTTAGACTACCCATACGATGGTTTAAAGGTCTTCAGAGTGCGGCTTCTGCGTCACTGTTATAAGCGAAAACCTTAATAAGAATCAAAAAAAATAGCAACATAAAAAATCGATTCTGTGCATATATATATATATATATATATATATATATATATATATATATATATATATATATATATATATATATATATATATATATGTTGCTGTTTTTGCACCATTTTCTCGGTTATGTTTATCATCGACAGTTGTCAGTAGAAATTGCTTCATTACCATGAAACATTGCGACTTTTCGAAACAATATATTGGATACCGTCTGCTATTAGCATACAGAGTTGTATTTATCATCGGCAATTCGCAACGAAAATTGCTTCATTGACTTTACTAAAGTGTGATTCATTCACCTCACTGTCCGGGAAATTTGGGTCTTTAACGTGCCCAACATCGCATGGGCACGGGACCAACGGCTTTACGCCCCCTGGGAAGGGCGGAACGAGCACATGACCTTGCTCAATCACAATAGCACAACCTCTGTTGATGTTACTGGTGTACTTAAAAAGGGAGGAGACGGCTGTAAAGTCCGCCCCCTCCCAATTCTGACTGAGGCTTCCGATCGTTTCCGCAGCCAGTCCCGC
Source organism: Tillus elongatus (assembly GCA_964006375.1). Taxonomy (NCBI): domain Eukaryota; kingdom Metazoa; phylum Arthropoda; class Insecta; order Coleoptera; family Cleridae; genus Tillus; species Tillus elongatus. Next base: position 84,803,279 of record OZ023265.1, read on the forward strand.
GACTGAGGGCTGGCACAGGTTACCCTGAGGATGCCCCCCGCCAGGCGCGCCTGGTGGAACTGAAGCAGGCTCTCCCCTTCCTGAAGAGGGTCCACCGCAGCCTGGATCAGGTCCGCCATCCCCTGGTCTAGCGTTACCTCAGGATAGCGTCTGTCAATTACCGCCATCCCGAGGCCCTCCGCAGCCTCCCTATACGAGCCAGTCTGCGCCGGTGTTCCGGCCTTGGTCCTTTTGGGGCGTCTGTCTGTAGTAGGCGTGTTAGAGCCTGAGCGCGGCGTCTCCTGACTCGCACTCCCCTCTTGCGCCTTTACAGGTGCCCTGGCCCTTTTGGGAAGTCTCTGTAGTAGGCGTGCTAGAGTCCGAGTGCGTCCTCTTCTGACTCGCATTCCCCTCTTGCGCCTTTACAGGTTTCTCGTCACGTCCCGGTCGCCATTTTCTGCGCCTTCCGGAACCTCTTTCTTTGCGCCCCGGAAAGACGCTTGGACTGCCGGGGCAGTCCCTCTACCCCTACAGTAAAGGTTATGTTGTTGTTTTCACTTCCTCAGCTTGCCCCCTGGAGTCCTTTGGCCCGCGACTCCTTGACCCCCTCATATAGGTATTGCTTTTGTTTAAAATCTTTAAAATTAAAGATATGTACTTGCTTGAACACAATGCTACAACGTCGACAGATGTTAATTTTACAGTATGTGTTAAAAAGTGAAATTACCCAAACTCTACCTGGATTTGAATTCATCACACTTGCCTATTCAGAGATACACGTTCTTGTTACTGAGTCACTGGGCAGGGTACTATCGTTGAAATCGAAGCACAAGTCTTTCAAAAATAATTTGAATGGCAAAAGACAGGTAATATTTTATTAATATAATTTTAATAAACACAGTACGAAGTATTATATCTTAAGCAGCCAAATGAAAACTTACTTGAAGTTTATTGAATGATCCACCCACGACTTTGGACGTGCTCTTTTCAACAGCTACTACAGACACACCATCATTTATGGCTCTTATTGTAAGCTCTTCTAACTCTTTTTTCGCTTCTTCATTTCCAGGCAAACCACATGCTATGCATACATTTTCATAAACAAAAAATGACTTTCTCATTAATTCCATTATGCCTGCCAAATGACATTTTTTAACGGATACAAATTCAAATTGACCTAAAAAATATACAAAAGTATTTTACCGAACTGTAAAAAAGTAGAAGACTGAGAACCATACAGACTTATATCTTAAGCGCAATAGAATATACAGTTCAATTTTACGGCCAGTTTCTAAAAATACTATTACTCAATATACTTTTACCAAATACTATATAATCACAATACGGGACACTCCTATGCTTTTGCATTGGTGAAATTTGTGACAAGTACACTAGCGCCACCTCGCGTGAAGTACTGACAACTGTGCGAGTAATTTAAATTGTATATTTACCTGCATATTCTTAATTTAGACAATTGGTTTATTATAGATGAATATAAAAACTTGTACATGACAAAACAGTGAAAATTTTCGGATTATATAGTTATAAATAGAATTTGTATTAACAATCAGCTTGAAACCTAAATTAATTCAGCATGAATAATTCTGCAAATTTCTCTTACCCATAATCATAATTTAAAGTACTACATTAAAACCGTCGTTAGACTACTATTTCAAGGGTAGGTATAGGAATATACTGAAAGCTGTTTCTGAGGATATTAAGTTACAATCTGTACTTACCTATAAATAATTGTACCAGGTATAAATGGTAGCACAGTACTCAATTTGCTATATTTCTACATGAAAACTGTCTTATTAATCTAATAGTTTAAAATATGTAACTGATATACTTAGTATATAATTAAGAAATTGTGCAGATGAAAGCTGAGACTAACTCTTACTTCCGTGAATAAATCTATTATAGGGCTGAATCTGCTATTTCTACTTCTCTTTGAAAACTTGTTTTGGGAAGATAAATAAAAAAAGCATTTACCAATAAAATAATTTTAAATGTGAAAAAATGTGACAATTTATGTCATACTGAAATAAAAAAGGAGACAGAAGAAAACAGAAAAACAGTTTTCTTATACCATTTATTATTCATGCAAAACTTTTTATGCCTTCATATATTTTTTGGATGCACTGGAAGACAAGTTATGATTGAAGCATTTCAACCATCCGTTTACAAAGTTTATCTATAACAAGGTACATGATGGTAAATATTACACAATAAATTATCTTCTGCGAACTGTACATATTGGCATAAAAGTGATTCTGAATTTGTCTTCTGCTTCAAATCATAATCACGTTTCGCCATCCTTTGGAAACCTATGAAATGTCTTTGATAGATTTAGCACGTTATAATTCGAACAATTATAGATTGCACACACCCAACCATTAACATTCATTGTAAAAAACACATCTCAAACTTAATCATACACATTTAAACACCAGCAATTGCTAGTGTTAAACGTTCTCGAACGACGTAACATCAGTACTATCCGCTAGGGGCGCTGATATTTTTGTAACACGAAATCAGCCGGAGTGTCCTGCATTGTCATTATATAGTATTTGCTTTTACTATTACTGTACCTTTACTGCTAATAATTAACGCAGTATTTAAACTGCCGATAAATGGTTGTGTATTAAAATGCCGTTAATATATATGACGTCATCGAAATGACGCGAGTTTACACATATCTGCCCACGATAAGTCACGTAGATGATATCGAGTTACATTCCCATGCAGCAGTTCCCATCAGCAGATTCCAAGAATTATACCGACCGTTGCAGATAGTGTCAGCAGTGCGAGTTCACAAGAAGCTAGATCAGCATGTTCTAGTGAGAACCTGCATCGAACACTTGTCCGATTACTATATAAAGCCATTGTTTTGTATAATATTAGCTCAGTTATATTTTAGGCAGTAACTATGTTTTGTTCTTAAGTAGTTTAAATAGTTTAATAGCTTAAAAAAATCAACCTAAGTACAAGCGTTGTTAATTGGCGCAGTCGGTAGCGGATCTCTCAGCAACCTAAGGTATCAAAATAATATTGGTTTCTTGGTTTTTCAACAAGAACAAATGGTAATCTGGTTCCTACTATTACTGTAAGTTCCTCTCCTATATTTTCTCAGTTCCTTTGTCATATGGATGTGAATATATGTCGGATATTGATGAATTAATAAGCAGACTTAATCAGTTTAACTTGAGAAATAACTTAGAAGTCATTCCTGAAGAAAATAATTTAGAAAATAATATTGTTGAACAGAAAGTCCAAAATAATTTAACTGATAATAATAATAGTATTAATCTTGTAGATAAATTTGATACCAACTTAATTAGTACCGCAGAAAATAGCATAAACATGGCCCAAGCTAGCAAGATGGCAAACAACTTTAGTGAATTCTATTTAAAGATGATACCTGAGTTCAATGGGGAACTGGCAAATGTTGGTAATTTTCTTAAGGCATGCGACCTCATTATGATCACATTTTATAACGCTGAAGATGAAAGATTATATTTAAATCATGTTTTCGTTAATTTCATAGAATCATAATTAACCAGTCAAGCTAGACTAATAATTAGCACAAAAATTATGAATAATTGGCAAGATCTAAGACAGGCTATAGTGCAAAACTTTACAAAATCAACGAGACGACACTAGTCTTTTGAGTGAATTTTTAACACTTAAGCAGAAACATACTGAGGATGCTTTAGTAATAGGTGTAGATACATTGAACAACTTCTGGTTTCTAATTTAATGTGTAACGAAAACAATCAACAAAAGAGAAGTGAAGACAACAATTTACGCCCAACAAACATTAAAAGCGTTCCTCGGGGGACTTAGAAACCCTCTAGGAATTGTAGTAAGATCCACTGCACCTGCATCTATTGAGGATGCTTTTAAATTTATAGTTCTGGAAGAAAATTATGAGTATAGAGATAGGACATTTCTTAAATCAGGCAGTTACACATCGCTAAATAATAAAACCCCCAATCCACAAACTAGATCTTTTAACAATCGTTCTACCCCCCAAAACTTTCTAGTCATGCAATTTCAGAAACCATTTAGAAATAATCTCCAATATCAAAGCCAAACTAATCAAACTTCATAACTTAGGAATACTCATTGATTGTGGTTTTCCCTTACTTGGTGAAACTGGTCCATACTATATATAGACTTGGAGACTACTTCTCTGGCTTCACTACATAGGCCAAACCTCTAGAAATTTTAACACCCGATACAAGGATCATATTTCCACGCTGACAAATCTACATTTGCAAAACATATTATTGATACCGAACATAAACCTACAGTAAATAACCGCATACAACCACAACATTTTTGTATTGACAAACGTAAACTAGTCTTTTTTGAAGCTTTGGAAGTCAAAAAGCACACATGACAATAGGTACCTTGTTTTAAATGAGCAAACTGATTTAATGAATTCCCCTTTCTTGGATATTCTTCTTTCTAATTAAATAAGTCAAGGAAAATAAATTGAACTATTCTTTCAAAAAGGTTGTAATAAGATAGTGAGTCGATGTATGTCGATACTTTCGTTTTATAGAGACTGCTTTATTACTGTTATTGTTTAGTTATTTTATTGTTATAACTGTTATTATAGTTATTATACGCTAGTTCTATTTTTATGTTGAATATTGACATACATCACGTAGACATTTTGAAAGCCTCATCCGTCATCTGTGTTTCATTTCATTTTATTTTAAATTTGATGAATTTTTTGATCAAAACATCATATTGTCATAGCGAACACTCTGGAATAACATTTCTAGAATAGACCAGAAGTGACAGGTGTAGAATAGTGTAGAATAGTGTAGAACGTCTAAAATCTCTATAGACAGTATAAATAGACGAGCGGTGCGCAGAGTAAGTTAGTTCAGTATTGAATAAGGCGGTGTAGAAAAGTGATCATAGAGTATTAAGCGAGTTCAACAGTAAGTGTTGGTGTATAAGAAGCGATCATAGAAGGCGATAGTGGAATATAGTTCTATGGACATTTAATAATAGAGAAGATAAATATTTTAGTTGACACTGGTGTTGGAAAATAGTTGGTAATAATAAATAGTAGTTTGAAAAGCTGTGTTTTGTTAGTAAACAAATCCAGAACCCCGTGGAACGTAACAACTGGTGTCAGAAGTGGGATTTTCAAGCTGCTACCAGAAGTATTAGCCAGAATATTCGTTGAACAACGTGAAAATTTCTAGAATCTCTGGAAGAACAGTGTCAGCGGTAAGTCATAACTGGGTGTGCTCTTGAAACAGAATAAACTGTTTACCAGCTTTAAGTACGTCTATGCGTAAGACACGTAGCGCAACAGCCAAAATGGACGCCCAGCTATTGGAATTGATTAAAGAAATGAAAGAAGAAGTCAGAAAAGGAGATGAAGAAATGAGAAAAATATATGAAGAAGCCAAAGAAGAAATGAGAAAAAGAGATGAAGAGGCCAGAAAAAGAGACGAGAAAGCCAAAGAAGAAATGAGAAAAAGAGACGAAGAGACAAGAGAGGAAATGAGAAAAAGAGATGAAGAAACTAAAAAAGAAGCCAGAAGGAGAGATGAAGAAGCCAGAAAAACAGACGAAGAAGCTAAAGAAGAAATAAGAAAAAGAAACGAAGAGATAGGACAGGAACTGAGAAAAAGAGTAGAAGAAGTCAAAGAGCAAATGAGAAAAAGATATGAAGAGACCAGAAAAAGAGGCGAAGAATCCAAAGAAGAAATGAGAAAAAGAGATAACGAAACAAAGAAAATTCTGCAAGAACAAGCCAGCAGAATTGAGAATATTACTTCGTGTGTGGTCGAACGTATGAAGCAGGTAAAAGACGACATCTTCCAACAAGTAAAATGTCGAGTAAGGGGTATCAGCGACGATGTACATGACAAGCTGGCGAGTATACAAGAAGAAGTTCAGCAGAAAATGTAAACACTAGAAAAGAGGTGCGATACCCTAGCCAAGAAAAACATCAGACTCGAAGATAGCCCGGTCGTAAGAATTAAGGTCCCCACATTTGATGGCTCAGTCCCATCTACGCCAGTTCGAAGCCGCTGCTACAGCAAATGGTTGAGGCGAGAGAGATAAATCGACCTCGTTAATAGTAGCTCTCAGAGGAGATGCCCTCGACGTGCTTCAAGGAATTCTCAGGGAGGAACAGAACAATTTTGACAGCATTCGGTTATACCTAGAAATGAGATTTGGAGACCAGCATCTACAACAGCTATATTAAACTCAGCTAAAAAGTCGCTGCCAGAAATCAGGCTAATGTATGCAGTAATTCGTAGTGATGGGTCGTTATTTAGCTGTCAGCTATTTTTTAGCGGCTACCCAGCAGTAGCAGTAGCGACCAGTTACCGACTTATAAAAGTAGCGGCTAAAAAAATAGCGGTTTTTACACTAAACTAGAATTCAAGGTCGCGTCTGTTTCAGTTCCACTGCTACTGCTACTAGCTTCGATGAATAAACATCGGTTTTCATCGGCAACTGCTATTTAACCATTTAACGACGCTCTCGCTCACAGCTTTAGCGACGTAGGATCTTCGATCTTCGGTACAAGGACACTACTACACAGAGTTATTCTGTTAAACTGAGAAGCGGTTTTTTTTCAAACAGTTGAGTTTCTCACTAGTATGTAAAGCCAAATATTTAATAATCAAAAATGTTGGGTGAAAAGATGAATTTCTGTAAAAAGTAAAAACGTGTTATTACTTTCACTATAGACAACGCAAAATAGGGTTATTTCACGTGAAATTAAAGTACTTATTTATTTAAATTTAGATACATTACCTAAGAAAACAGTTAACACGTCATTTTCGTTTGTCTGATAATAGTTATCAAATTGATTAAAAAAAATATAATGATACAACATTTTTTAATATCTATATACATTAAATGTAAAAAATTAAATGAATATATATATATATATATATATATATATATATATATATATATATATATATATATATATATATATATATATATGTATATGTATATATATATATATATATATATATATATATATATATATATATATATATATATATACTCTGCACGCAACACAATTTAAGTTGGCAGTCAAAAGTTTAAAGTAAACTAACACTATAACTAATTTTAAAACAAAGAATATTAAAATAAGTAAATAAACAATTAATCCTATATATCTTCCAATTTTTTTTAAACTCAAACCAAATTTTTTATACTGTTGGCTGTTGTTTGCACTTGCACAGTTTTTAAAAGTGGATAAAGTGATAAAGATGACCAGTGAACCGAAAATGTAACTAGAGATAGAGATCTTTCTAAGAAAGATAAAAGCATAATGTAATAAGTAATAACAAACCTTTCTTTACCGAAATTTTAAGAACTGCCTTATGTTATAGTTCCTAGAATCACTCCCTGTGTAGCAACAAAAGTTCTAACGTCTAACGTCCCAAGACGTGATAAATAATGATATTTATTGATTCTTGCTGTGGCATTGACATTTACGTAAAGACCCCTCATAAAATAAATTTCTTAGAAATGACTAGTTTATAATTCCTAAAACATCTAAGTAAATACTAATATAAGACTCCTTTCTCATTTCTGATTTCTAAAAGTTTCACTTCAGAGTGGCAAAAGATTTACGACACGCTTATTATAATTTCTTAACCCTTCGTTTCCTTTTCATATCGACAAAATTTCATATTGATACACTACGTGAAATAACGGGGTAATAATACAATGCATTTATACAAGTGTGCTCGCTCTCGCTCACAGCTTTGGGAATGTAGGATACTATCGATCGACTATCCAGTTTAAAATAGCTGAAGCCGCTATTTTCAACGGTTATTATTAAATAACGTTAGCGGCTTCAACTGTTAACAGAAAATAGCGGTTTTTCCCATCACTAGTAATTCGAAGCTGACGTTGCCAGACTAACGCGAACAGCTTACCCTAAAGCTCCGGTGGAATTTTGAACCAGCTGTCGCTGCAAACATCCATTGACGGCATCAAGGATACCGACACTTAACAGTCGCTGAGGATGGCGAGACATAAAAACATAAACAATGCTTTGGCACATTCGTTAGAATTTGAAGCTGCCAAGCAAGCCTCTAAAGGCAATGTGAGGGTTCGCAGTCTCCAAGTCCCAGAAGAGGAAAATAAACCAGACTTATCCAAGTTGGCGCAGCGATTGGAGAAACTAGAAGAACAGATGAAGCACACGACTCATAAGGAGCCAACTTAAGCTCATCGCGCAAGTGCCATACGCTGTTGGAACTGTGGCAAGGTGGGACACTTAAAGAGTTAATGCCGGGCCCCAAGATCATCTTCAACCAACGCACAGGAAAACTAAATGCAGCTAGCTTTAGGGGGCGAGAGCTAGCTGCCCACCACAATGCACAACTATTTCACTGGTCAACGATTCTGGCAACACGCTCATCGTAGACGGATACATCAGCGACAAGAAGGCTCAAATGGTTGTAGACACTGGCGCATCCAGAACGATTATCCGTCGTGATATAGTACCAAGATGGCGGGTAAGAGAGCCAGAAAGAATCTACAAAAGTGACCGCAGCTGCTGGCGAACAGTTTCGTGTATTTGGTGAGACTGAGGTCAAGCTACAAATTGGAGCTTGGAATACCAAACAGCGAGTCATTGTTGCTGCCATATCAGACCCCATTATACTTGGACTAGATGTTCTACAAGGTAACGGTGTCAAGTTAGATCTCGAGAACAATGTTTTAAATATCGGTGATGGAGAAGTAGTCATGTCGACTGTGAATAACCTTGCGATTCGAAAAGTCACTGCCAAAGAAGATGTCGTCGTGAGAGCCCAGAGTGAAATTATTGTACCAGTGAAGATAGTTGGAGACAAATTGGAGTTTGTACGACCAAACAGAGAGTTATTATTGTCGCCATATCAGACCCCATTATACTTGAACTAGATGTTCTACAAGGTCACGGTGTCAAGTTAGATCTCGAGAACAATGTTTTAAATATCGGTGAGGAGGAAGTAGTCGTGTCGACTATGAATAACCTTGCGATTCGAAAAGTCACGGCCAAAGAAGATGTCGTTGTGAGAGCCCAGAGTCAAAGTATTGTCCCAGTGAGGATAGTTGGAGACATTTCGGGACAAGTGGTGGATATTATAGAACCAGAAGACAATGATATTTTAAGAAAGCTCTATTAGTCAATAAAACTCTTATTCAAGCAAAAGAGCTGGGAGCTCTCAGAATAGCCAACCTTAAGAGCTTTGATCAGAAGATTTCCAAAAGTTCCGAAATCGGAAAATTCTCGCCAGTAACCATCATACGGCGTTGACACGACCAAGACGACCCAGCCTCGTCCAACCCGGATGAACCACTTCCAAAACATCTACGCGATGTCTTAGCAGAAGCTAGTGGAAATGTTTCTCCACAACAGAAGCTAACAGTGACTAAATTGCTGCCCAAATATCGCAACGTTTTCGTAGCCGACAAGAACGATTTTGGAAGAACAGACAGACCTAGTACGCCATCGTATTGAGACTTGGACATCTGTACTAATCAAGCAACCACCGCGAGGAGTACCATTGGCAAAACAGCACGAAGTTGACACCATGCTAAGGGAGATGGAGCAGGAACGAGTTATAGAACCATCACAAGGCCCCTGGGCCTCTCCAGTAGTGTTAATTAAAAAGAAAGATGGCTCCACGGGGTTTTGTGTAGATTACCGCCGGTTAAATGATGTGACTAAGAAAGACAGCTATCCACTTCCCAGAATTGATGATACACTTGATACACTGGCAGGTGCAAGATGATTTTCGACATTGGACTTGAAATGTGGCTACTGGCAAGTCGAGATTGAGCCCAAAGACAAAGAAAAGACTGCGTTTACCACTGGTAGTGGACTGTGGCAGTTCAACGTCATGCCATTTGGGTTGTGTAATGCTCCAGCCACTTTTGGGCGTCTAATGGAGACAGTTTTGAGAGGTCTACACTGGAAAGCATGCCTCGTGTACCTGGATGACGTCATTATCTTGGGAAAGTCGTTCGAAGATCACATGAAGGATGTCGTGATGCCTGTTTCAAAAATCAGTCAAGTACTTAGGCCACATTATCACCCCAGGTGGAGTCAAAACCAACCCAAAGACAGACTGTATTATGAATTGGAACATTCTAACTAATGTACATCAGCTGCGAAGCTTTCTGGACCTCTGCACATATTACCGCCGTTTTGTAAAGGGGTTTGCTGACATCGCGAAACCTTTGCATAAACTGACGGAAGAAAAGACACCCTTCATTTGGACCAATGATTGTGAAAAAGCATTCGAGACACTAAAACGGGCTCTCTGTTCATCCCCGATTCTGACATATCCCCAGCCTGGTCAGAGGTTTATTGTGGATACGGACGCGAGCAATGTTGGTATTGGAGGTGTTCTTTTGCAGGAACAGGGAGGCCAAGAGAAGGTTGTAGGATATTTCAGCAAGGCCCTTTCCAAAGCAGAAAAGAATTATTGCGTGACGAGGAAAGAACTTCTAGCCATTATCAAGACGTTGGATCATTTTCACAAATATCTATATGGTCAAGAATTTCTCCTGAGAACCGACCACGCTTCCCTACGCCTAAATATTCAGAAGGGCAGATGGCGAGGTGGCTTGAACGCCTTCAAGAGTACAATTTTACCATCGAACACCACCCTGGACGACAGCAAGGTAATGCCGACGCCTTATCTAGGAGACCTTGCCCACCAAAATGCAAGCATTGCATATCTGCCGAAAACAAGGAAGGATTGAATCTCGAAGTGTGTAGGAGGACAACGGTGCAACCCGTTAACCGATTGGACCCGCAGAGGTTAATGGAGGACCAAAAAGAAGACCCTGATATCCAACTAATCTACAGATGGAAGGAGACTGGCCTCGAGAGACCCACCTGATCAGAAGTTAGTGATAAAAGCGTTGCCACCAAAAGTTACTGGGCCCAGTGGGACTACATTGCAATCGAAGGTAATCTTCTGGTCCGGAATTGGGAGTAAGAAGATGGTACCCGCATATTGAAGCAAATAATCCTTCCGCGGCCAAGAGTTAGGAAGGTAATCGAGGAGATCCATGGCGAGGCAACTGGAGGCCATTTAAGCGCAAAGAAAACTTTGGAAAAGGTCAGAGAACGTTTTTATTGGTTACGATGTAGAGCTGATGTGGAAGAATGGTGCAAAACCTACCAAGCGTGTGCATTCAGTAAGGGGCCTAAATAAAAAACCAGGGGGCGAATGAAGCAGTACAACGTGGGAGCTCCTTTCGAAAGAATTGCAATCGACATAGCTGGTCCTTTCCCTAGAACAGACGCAGGGAATCGCTATATGCTTGTAGCCATGGATTATTTTAGCAAGTGGCCAGAAGTGTTTGCGGTCCCGAATTAAGAGGCCACCACTGTCGCAGAAGTCTTAGTGAATGAGTTCTTCTGTAGATTTGGCGCACCACTAGAGCTCCATTCTAACCAAGGACGCAACTTCGAGTCGCCTGTATTCCAGAAGGTTTGTGAGCTTATGGGAATCAGGAAAACGAGAACTACACCCATGCACTCTCAATCTGACGGAATGGTGGAAAGATTCAATGCTACTTTGTAGTCCCACTTAAGATTATTTGTCAATGAACACCAAACTGATTGGGACCGGCACATTCCACTCTTTCTACTGGCATACCGCTCGGCTGTACACGAGACTACCGGACATACACCAGCCAGCGTGGTTTTTGGGCGAGAGTTAAGACTTCCTTCTGATCTCGTATTTGGAAAACCCACAGATGTTCCACGGTCAACTGATGAATACATAAAAGGTTTGGAAAGAAGAATGGAAACCATCCACTCTGCTGTCAGAATGCATATACGAGTAAAAAGAGACTCCATGAAGACCCGTTATGACGTGCGAGCTAATTCAGCTGGTTTTAAACAAGGAGATCGTGTGTGGTTCTACAATCCAGTACGACGCAAGGGACGGTCAACGAAAATACAGAAATTATGGGAAGGTCTTTATAAGGTGGTCAAAAGGATCAATGACATTGTCTATTGCATTCAGAGGAGCCCGAAGAGCAAGATGAAGGTGGTCCATATGCACAGACTGACGCCATACCAGGAAATGTCAGAACTCGACCGGGACGATCGAATATAAGAGGGGGGCAGTGTCACAGCGAACACTCTGGAATGACATTTCTAGAATAGACCAGAAGTGACAGGTGTAGAATAGTGTAGAACGTCTAGAATCTCTATAGACAGTATAAATAGACGAGCGGTGCGCAGAGTTAGTTAGTTCAGTATTGAATAAGGTGGTGTAGAAAAGTGATCATAGAGTATTAAGCGAGTCAACAGTAAGTGTTGGTGTATAAGAAGCGATCCTAGAAGGCGATAGTGGAATATAGTTCTATGGACATTTAATAATAGAGAAGAGAAATATTTTAGTTGATACTGGTGTTGGAAAATAGTTGGTAATAATAAATAATAGTTTGAAAAGCTGGGTTTTGTTAGTAAACAAATCCAGAACCCCGTGGAACGTAACAATGTGATAACATAGCAACAGATCTTTATTTGTAGTTGTCATGATTTCGTACTAATTCAATTTTAATCTGTCTGAGAATGCTGTCAAGCAGCAAAACTAGTCACAGAAACGTTGAACTACATCCGAGAACATCTAACCCAACAGTGAGGCCAGAGAAGTAGTCTACAAGTATGTATGTAGTTAGGAATACTCCCCAATATCAAAGCCAAAATAATCAGAATTTACAAATTTCTAGACCACCCTCTTTTAAACCTACGAGAAACATTTCCAAAACAGATATCCTGAACCCATGGATACTTCGAGTGGCAACACCAGGTTTACACGAAATTCTAATCATTTTTCAACACAGTCAAGATGAAACAACTTCTCTGCTAATCAGCAAAGGTCCACAGTTCCCGGAACAAGATTTAATTCGGATGAACTATTTACCCATGAGATGGATACACCTTCCAAAATTTACGATCGTGAAAATCAAAATTTTCCTACACCGGACACATCAACCGAAAATCCTAAATAGATATAAGCAATCTTAATTTATGTCAACTTCCTTATATTGAAACCAGATATTGTTCAAGAAAAATATTTTAAAAAACATACAGGCGAATTGAGAACCTCCTCCTTTTTTTTTGAAGTCGGTTAAAAATAAAATCCCTCAAAAATTGTTTCACACTAAAACAGCTCATGGATTCTCCGTGCACAAACATAGGGCAAATATTTTACTAAATTTGATTACTAATCGTCCGCACGAATTTTGTTTATTTAATTTTAATGATAACTACACGGGTCTGATAGGAGCCGATTTTCTCCTTGCAAGTAGGGAGCATCTAGACAAGCTTATACAAGTATTTGAAAGATTCAGGAACTTTCAGCTGAAGGTGCAACTGGACAAAACCAAATTGTTAGAGGAGACGAAATTTTTGGGACATGTGGTCCCCCCAAAAGGAACTAAACCGAACCCACAAAAACTCGATGCCAACGATAAATTTCTCATTCCGAAAACACAAAAAGAAATCAAATTATATTGGGTCTAATAGGATACTACCGAAAATTTATAAAGAATTTTGCGAATGTCACAAAACCTTTAACAAAATGTTTAAAAAAAAATTTTAAAATTGATATTAACAACGAACATATAAAGAATATAAAGAGGCATTTGAAACATGTAAACATATTTTAATGAACAGTCCAATATGGCAGCCAGAAGATTTTATGAAGAAATTTATATTAACTACGGATACTTCCAACGTCGCACTTGGAGCTGTCTTAAGTCAAGGCGAACCGAATTCAGAGCTGCCTGTAGCCTATGCAAGCCAAATTCTGCACGAGACGGGATAAAGTAGGTATAGTACAATCGAAAAGGAGCTACTTGCAATTGTGTGGGCTGTAAATTACTTTAGATCGTACCTTTAGGGCAAAATATTTACTATAATGACTGATCACAAACCACTGAAATGGTTACTTTCATTAAAAGAGCCTAATCCGAAGATGGCGTCTAAAGCTGGAAGAATATGAGTACGATATAGAATACAAGAAAGAAAAAACAAATAACACCGATGCTTTATCACGTATAGAAATTCACCCTCTGGATGTTGATAATCAGTGAGTAATTAATAATGTAGATAAAACAGAACAATTATGGAGAAATCGAAGAACTAAATACAGTTAATTCTAACCAGGAATGATACGCCACATCAGGCATTTTTATTTTGGAAGACGAAATTGAAAACCTCGGTGGTTCAGAGGTAAGAACGTGTGCCTCTGAACTGAAGGGTACTGGGTTCGATCCTAGGATACTCCTTTCACTTTTTCAGTACAAACTGAAACATTAACATCAACCGAGGTTCTGGCATTGTATCTGAGCAAGTTGAATGTCTGCACGTTCCGCCCTTCGGAGGGGGCGTAAAGCCGTCGGTCCCGTGTACATGTGATGTTGGGCACGTTAAAGATCCCTACCCTCCTTACAGAAAGGCAGGGGTTCGGCAAATTTTCCAGGATAGTGAGGTGAAACTGCTCCCTGGCGTCGGTGATTGGCCATAGTCGCGGAAATAGGCCGACGTTAAAGAAACAAAAACACACACAAGAGAAAATTGTCAATAACAAATCCAATCAAATATTTTTAGTTGCTCAGAGGAACCTGAAATTCTACAAATCAGAAAAGGAAGAGAAATTTTATTCATGCTAAATTTAATTTAGAAGATCCAGACAAGATAGCGGAATTTGTAAAGCAACACTGTTTGCCTCAAAATGAATACTAGTGCCTATTTATTAATGAGAGACATTATGAATTAGTTAGTTCAGCTATCAATCAACGCTTTAATAATGCGCATGCGCCGCAATTTTATAGATATGATAAAGTTTTGGAACAAATTAACAGTGAGGATGAATTAAAGGATCTTATAATAGCATATCATCAAGGTAAAACTAACCATAGGGGTTCAGGTGAAACTTATTTAACGATGAAACGGAAATATTATCCTAGTTTGAAACAAAAAATTTTAGAATTCATTTTAGAATGTAAGACATGTAAACAAGCAAAATACAATAGAGATACAATTAAATTACCTTTAGAATATACTCCAACCCCTTCAGAACCTCTAGAATTAATTCACATAGATACGTTTCAAATCGAATCATCTCAGTTCTTTGCAACTCTTGATCCTTTCAGTAAATTTGGTCAGGCCTTTCCGATTAAAAGCAAGAATGCTATAGAAATTTCCAAGGTACTAATAAGATATTTTTCACAATATGGTACACTAAGAGGCGTCGTTTCCGACTCTGGTACGGAATTTTGACAGAATGACACTGTCAAAGAGCTCTTAAAGTCGTATCAAATTGAACTGCACATAACTACACCTCAACTCTAACAGCCCAGTAGAGAGATTTCATAGCACATTGATTAAACAATATAGAATTTTCAAAATAAAATACCCAAATCTAAAACCCTCGACTTAATACCCTACTCCATCCTAGCTTACAATTCAAACATGCAATCTCAAACTCTCAAACCACTTTTTGAGTTAATATTCGGATACATCCCAGAAATCTTCAACTTCGATCCCTAAGTTACATACACAATAATATCCCTCCTAGAACATAATAAAGCTTTACTTTAAATCACAAGAATGTCGAGGAATGTGTAACTCATTTAAGAAATCTTCGCCTTTCAGGTGGACATGCGGAGGGCAACCACAGCTAGAAGATTTAAAGAACGACCCTGTGTTTTTACCTCGCAAGTTAGGTAGAAGCTATTGCCAAAATGACGTATGACGCCCTATACATGAATAAAAGATGGAACCCTTACTTACTGACTACAGTAAACTTAAATACAAATATTATCTTATAGCCAATACTTTAAGTGGTAATTTTAGATCTGAATACCGTAATTTTATAATCGCCCTTCATTATACTGTAGATAACATAGATGAAACTTTCCTTAGATTTTTTCTGATAAGTATAGATTTAAGAGAGGTTTGCTCAATCCTTTGGGTACAGTTTTTATATCAAGCACTGGCAATCTAGATGCTGATGATGGGGAAAGAATCAACAAAGCCCTTCAATTATTAGCTGCTGATCAAAATAGATTGCATGAGCTATTTGACGAACAAACATCTGTTATGATAAATGCAATAAACGAATTTAATCAAACAGTAAATTCTTTAACTCATGATAAAAAAGGAATTGTCAAAAGAATAATAGCACTTCAAAACATTACTACAGATTTAGCTACTAATATTGTCTATTCTCCAGCTAGCACATATTCTAGAACTATTGACTGAAATCGCTAACCTATTTAACGTCATAGAATCGATAATATTAACTGAAAATACTATAACGTTCTCTAAATTAAATAATTTCCACACTTCTATTATCAAACCAAAATTCATTATTCAAGAGCTTCCTGTAATAGAAAAAACTCTGGACGCAGCAAGTGCGTTATGGAAGTGAATTTTCATTAAAATGTTTTTAATTACAAATATATCGCTCTAATGCGAGCAGGCAGCAATTTGGTTACCGGTATAACCTATATAGTAGGAACAATGTATCATTATTTATCAAAATAATTATTTGAAAATAACATAGATTTTCGGAAAATAAACTTAAATGTTTCTGAGAAAACTGGTCCCTAGCCAATGAACCTTAGGTTAATAGCAAATTGAGTTATTGAAATTTGAAACATTTAATGAAAATTCGCAACCAAAACGCCCTTGCTGCGTTCATACAAAAATTTTCCGAAAATACAGTTAAATGTTGGTTTCCTAACCAACAAAACTTACGTTAATAGCAAATGAGTTATTGAAATTTGGAGGATTTAATGAAAATTTGCAACCAAAACGCACTTACTGCGTCCAGATTTTTTCTTACAAACATGCATCATATTTCGATAAAACATGCAAAAATGCAGTAACGAATTTGTTCTACGAAAATTAGCTAAAAATTATAGACCGTTAAACCATAAACTTCACTAAACCTACAGCGAAAACATCAACTTAACTAAACCGACAGCCAAAGCATCAGAGAAAGGGTCTATTTGAAATGAATTTTCTGGGAATATTTTAGTAAAATGAAGGACGATGACGATTGAAACTAAGACTTCAGGCTTTGTAAAACATTATTCTTGAGACATTTTCCTTCCATAGCTCATATTAGTTTTAGGTTCATTGCCTAAATATTACCAATTTTGACGTTTAAAATCGCGACTTTTGACGTTTTGAGAAAAACCCAAATTTATTTTTCTTTAAATGCCTGTAACTTTTTTGTCCTTTAACCTACAGAGCTAAATTTTGATAAGTAACTTATAAGCCCGCGTATGAAATTTAGTTGCCCTTACTTTGTTAATTCCGGAGATATAATTTTTTTCGATTTTTTTCGAAAGAAAACACAAAATTTTCCGGGAAAACCTCGGCGGATTTTCCTGGCTAACGAACTTATCCAAGCCACTTGCGAAAGGAATGTACTCACCAAGTTTTATCACAATCGGTCCATTATTTTTTAAGTTATAGGTGTGAAACATAAATATATATATATATATATATATATATATATATATATATATATATATATATATATATATATATATATATATATATATATATATATATATATATATATATATATATATACATATAAAGTCTGAAACCGACCTCAGATTTGGGTTCCAGGGGTCCTAAATAGCGCTCATTTGAAGAATTTTTTTCAAAATTAGAAAGTCGGGATCTCCCCATTAGTGATTTTTTTAAAGAAAATTCACTAATACATTTCCCAATCTAGATTAGTAAGCAAGAATGACTTATTTTTGTATGAGATAATATTTAAAATCAAGTCTATCCAAACTGGATACAAAATTATATTCTAAATTGATATTCCACTAATAGACAAATCTGACTATATTTATTCCCAACTGTACTCCCTATCTATACAAACCAATCCTAACAGCTTCTTTATCATAATACCTCGATCCAAGTACGTTATCCTAAATGAGCAACAATACGCCTTCAGAAACAACCCCTACCAGGAAGTTACGAACGAGATCTATGTCTGTACAGAAGATACAATAGCAGACGTCGGTGAAGATCCTCCCTGTGAAGTTAGGCTCATCAATTTCCAAAAGCCTATCAATAATTGTGAACAAGAGACTGTAAAAATTACCAAGAATATCGTTTCAAAATATGGCGACACACAGTTTATGGTGGTGGCTCCAAAGGAAACCAAGCTGTCAATCAACTGCTCGGGAGAAAAAAACACAAATTATACAAGGCACGTATATGGTGACACTCAAACCAAGATGTCAGTTGTCGATTGGTGGGAAACGATACAGTACAGTACAAAGCTCAGTTGAGACAACAATTGTTCTCCTTCGAAGAAGTTCTAGAAAGCGAAATGAACTTAGAAGAGTTGCCAGCGACGGAACTGAAAAACGCCTCTCTGCACGACGTAAGCAACATCAGAGCTCAGCTGCAGTCTATCAAAAGTAGAATTCCCAACAAAGTAGACTCCCGTTGTACCACACAAGTATTTGGATGCTCCTGCTCTACATTATATTAATCGTTCTAGCAGCAATATTTATTACAGTTTTTGTCAAAAGAAGATGTGCCCTGCAGAATGAAAGAAACAAAGCAGAAGCGGAAAATCCTTTAAGAATTCAGAAACCCATGGGTTCCGTCCTCTAATGGGGGGAGGAGTTGACCCATAGCTCCCCACGATAAGTCACGTAGATGATATCGAGTTACATTCCCATGCAGCACTTACCATCATCAGATTCCACGAATTATACCGACCGTTGCAAATCGTGTCAGCAGTGCGAGTTAGCAAGAAGCTAGATCAGCATGTTCTAGTGAGAACCTGCAACGAACACTTGTCCGATTACTATAAAAAGCCATTGTTTTGTATAATATTAGCTCAGGTATATTTTAGACAGTAACAATGTCAGTTTGTCCTTAAGTAGTTTAAATGGTTTAATACATTTAAAAAAAGCAACCTAAGTACAAGTGTTGTTAATTCGCGTTTGACGGCTTTTTATTGGAATACCGTTCGCGAGTTACAGCACCCTGTATAATGCTGTACTGATATCTCGTGTTAGTATAGTAATAGGATGGAAGCAGTCGTTCACCGCGGAAATAAGAAAATTGCTGATTAATTATAGTCAACATAATTATTTATTTTAAGTTGTTTTCTTTTTTAATGTTAGCTAAGCATAATCGAGTTTATATATACAAGTAAGATACAATATTAGGTGAACATATATTACGAGTGTTTCAACATTAAACATCGTGTATTTCTCCTTTGTTTTAAATTTATAATGAAGCTTGTTGTAATTTCGAAATAAAGTTTTTTTGTTTTGAAGTGCCAAAAGGGCATTATCCAAACTGGCGCAGTCAGTAGGATAGGTTTAAGTGTATTTTTTTGACAAAAATCGCAAAGGTGCACGTCGATTTTTATCCTTAAAAACCTGCAACCTAGAAAATTTAGACTTCCTCGTCACGAGGAAAAATGGCCTTGCAGACCTTTTTACATGGACTGCACGGACAATTAGGACTTGGTATTAGATTACAAAAACCGATACATTTGGAGCAAGCTATGGCATTAGTAGTAGAGGAAGAAAATTTCCAATATGACGAAAAACAAATGAAATATATGCATACCAACACACCTAATATAATCAGTAATAGCAACAATTTTCAAAATAAACCATTCCAAAATAGTTTTACTTCTAAAAATCTAGGTAATTTTCATAAACCATTTTCTAGTAATCAACCATTTAATCAAAGACCATCTAATTCACAATTTTTGAGAAATAATTTTCCACAACTAAATCCCTCTGAGAGAAACCAAAACATTTAACAACAGAGACCCAATTATCAACCTGTTTAACAAAATTTCGCAAGAAATTCTAATAGAAATGTTTTCCGACCTAACCCTAATTTTGTTCCGACTTATGAGCCTACTCGTATGGAAACTTCCACCAAAAATCATAGACCGTCAAATCCCATACCTAATACACAAAACATACGATATACGAGTGAGGAACTTTATCATCACGAAATACAATCTGACAGACCCATGCAAAAGAATGACTATAACGACACAAACTTTATTCAAGAAAATTATGAAAATAATAAAACAAATTTTGAATATTGTGAACCTGATAACTTTTCAGAACCTTACCCTGAAAATTATTACGAACCTAGAAATAATTTTAATGAGAATTATCATGCTGGACATGAACAAAATTTTCATTTGAGTCTGAATTTAGATCAGAACAAATAATACAGGCTAATTTAGATAATTGCCCAAAACTACCGTACGTAATCGTGCCTGGTATAAATTTAAAATTCATGTTGGATAGTGGTAGTACGAAATCTTTATTGTGCCCATCTTTAGCTTATACTTATTACAAAAATTTTATAGAAAATGAATATTTTCAAATCAAATCCGTCCATCAGACAAGTACATATAACGAAATTGAAAAAATTCCCTTACCATTAATGTTCACCACAGGAAAAGCAAAATATAAATTTAACATTTTTAATATTAGTAACCAATATCATGGTCTGATTGGCTCTGATTTATTACAAAGATTAGGAGCCCGAATAGATTTTAAAAATAGACAATTAATTACAGATAAAGCAATAATTCCAATTTATTTGCCGTCTGAACAACAGAATACTTATAAACGTATCAAAATTTTAAAATAGAAGCAACAACAGAGAAAATTATTAAAATTCCAATTTCATGTTCAACAAATACTGGCGTGTTATCGAAAGTAACATTGCGACCTGGAGTAGAAATAGCAGAGTCATTAGTTAACGTAGATCAGGGTTTCTCATATGTGAGTGCCCTGATCAGTACAGACAAACATGTACAAGTAATATTAAACTCGCCATTGAAACTTGATCCAAATACGGAAACAGAATTAAATTTCACTGGACACTTTGACGAATACATGGGCGTAGATTTCTCAGGCGTAGAATTAGAATATCTTCAAAATCAATATTTACAAAAACTTAGACTTGATCCTACATACAGACTTGGGAGACTACTTCTCTGGCTTCACTGTTGGTTTTCGTTTTTGTAGGTGAGCAAGTGGCCCTTATGAATTCTGGATGTTCTTCAACGTTTCTGTGGCTAGTTTCGCTGCTTGACAGCATTCTCAGACAGATTAAAAATGAATTAGTACGAAATCATGACAACTACAAATAAAGATCTGTTGCTATGTTATGATATGATGTTTTGATCAAAAAATTTATCAAATTGAAAATAAAATGAAACACAGATGACAGATGAGGCTTTCAAAATGTCTACGTGATGTATGTCAATATTTAACATAAAAATAGAACTAGCCCATAACAACTATGATAACAGTTATAACAATAAAATAACTACAATAACAGTATAAAAGCAGTCTCTATACAACGAAAGTATCGACATACATCAACTCATTATATTATTACAACTTTTTTGAAATAATAGTTAAATTTATTTTCTTTGAATTATTTAATTAGAAAGAAGAATATCCAAGAAAGGGAAATTCATTAAATCAGTTTGCTCGTTTAAAACAAGGTAGCTATTGCCGTGTGTGTGCTTTTTGACTTCTAAAGCTTCAAAAAAGTCTAGTTTACGTTTGGCATTATAAAAATGTAGCGGTTGTATGCGGTTATTTACTGTAGGTCTATGTTCGGTATCAATAATATGTTTTGCGAATGTAGATTTGTCAGCGTGGTTATTTCTAAATGCAGAAATACGTTCTTTGTATCGGGTGTTAAAATTTCTAGAAGTTTGACCTATGTAGATTGCGTTACAATGTGTACAAGCTAATTTATAAACTCCAGCTTTTGTCAGGAAACAAGATTTTTCTTTAGCGTTAAATAGTAAATCACGCGTCGTGTTGTAAGATTTAAAAGCTACCTTTGTATTTGTACAGGTATTTAAAAAATTTAAAATGTTTTCTGAAATGGTTCCAAGATAAGGTATCGAAACGTATCTGTTGTCTTCTTTGTCTCTAATATTTGGATAAATTAAATTAATCGCTAATTTGTATTCTTTTCTCTCGATCATTTTACCTATTAGTTTAACAGAGTAGCCATTATTAAATGATGTTTGCTTAATTATTGAAATTTCTTTTTCAAAATTGTTTTGTGACATAGGTATTGAAAATGCACTGAGTATCATAGAATGGTAGGCTGGCAGCTTTTGCGAAAAAGGGTGACATGAATCGTCTGGTATAGTTGTGTCAGTGTAGGTTGGTTTCCTATATATTGAAAAGTCAAATGAATTATTTTCTAACTTTCTAGTTGTCAAGTCTAAAAAATTTATACCTCATGTATCTAAATGACGTCATTATCTTGAGAAAGTCGTTCGAAGATCACATGAAGAATGTCGAACAAGTATTCCAGAAACTACAGAGAGACAATTTGAATTTAAATCCGAAGAAATGATCTCTTGTAAAAAGCAATCAAGTATTTAGACACAATTTTTACCGTCGATGGAGTCAAAACCGACCCAGAAAAGACAGACTGTATTGGGACATCCCAACCAATGTACATCAGCTGCGAAATATTCTGGCTCTCTGCACATATTACCGCCGTTTTGTAAAGGGCTTTGCTGACATCGCGAAATCCCTGCATAAACTGACGGAAGAAAAGACACCCTTCATTTGGACCAATGATTGTGAATAAAGATTCGAGACATTAAAACCATTCATCTCCGATTCTGACATCCCTCAGCCTGGTCACCGGTTTATTGTGAACACAGACGCGAGCAATTTTGACATTGGAAGTGTTCTTTCCCAGGGACAGGCAGGCCAACAGAATGTTGTAGCGTAATTCAGCAAAGCCCTGTCCAAAGCAGAAAATATCTATTGCGTGACGAGAAAATAACTTCTAGCCAGTATCAAGACCTTGGAGCATTTTCACAAATATCTATACGGTCAAAAATTTATGCTGAGAACCGACCACGCTTCCCTGCGCTGGCTGCTTAATTAAAAATCCAGAGGGACAGATGGCAAGTTGGCCTGAATGCCTTCAATAGCACAATGTTCCCATCGAACACCGCCCTGGACAACAGCACGGATATGCCGACGCCCTATCTAGGAGACCTTGCCCACCAAAATGCAAGCATTGCATCTCTGCCGAAAATAAATAAGTTTTGAATCTCGAAGTGTGTAGGAGGACAACAGTACAACCCGTTAACCGATGGGACCCGCAGAGGTTAATGGAGGCTCAAAAAGACGACACTGATATCCAGCCAGTTTACAGATGGAAGGAGACTTGTCCACTTGGTCTGAAGTTAAAAGCGTTGACACCAAAAGTTACTGAGCCCAGTGGGACTCTATTTGAAATCAAAGATGGTCTTCTGGTCAGGAATTGGGAGTCACTGGATGGAACCCGGAAGAGTTAGAGAGGTAATCGGGGAGACCCATGGCGGAGCAGGTAGAGGCCATTTAGGGGTAAAGAAAACTTTAGAGAAAGTCAGAGAACGTTTTTACTGGTTAAGATGTAGAGCTGAGGTGGAGGAATGGTGCAAAACCTGCCAAGAGTGTGCATCCAGTAAGGCGCTTATATCACAAACCAGGGGGCGAATAAAGCAGTACAACGTTAGAGCCCCATTCGAAAGAATTGTAATCGACATAGCTGGTCCTTTCCCTAGAACAGACGCAGGAAATCTCTATATGCTCGTGGCCATGGACTATTTTAGCAAGTGGCCAGATGTGTTTGCGGTCCCACCGTTGCAGAAGTATTGGTGAATGAGTTTTTCTGCAGATTTGGCGCACCGTTAGAGCTCCATTCTGACGCAACTTCGAGTCGGCTGAGTTTCAAAAGGTTTGTGAGCTGATGGGAAACAGAAAAACTAGAACTACACCCATGCACCCTCAATCTGACGGAATAGTGGAAAGATTCAATGCTACATTGGAGTCCCATTTAAGAATATTTGTCAATAAACACCATACTGATTGGGAAAGGCACATTTCACTATTTCTTCTGGCATACCGCTCGGCCATACATGAGACCGGATATACCCTAGCCATGGTGGTTTTTGGGAAAGAGTTAAGACTTCCTATTAATCTCGTATTTGAAAAACTCCCAGATGCTCCACGTTCAACTGATGAATACATCAAACATTTGGAAAGAGGAATAAAAGCCATACACTCTGCTGTCAGAGTGCATATATGAGTAGAAAGCGACCGCATGTAGATCCGTTATGACGTGCGAGCTAATTCAGCTGGTATTAAAGAAGGGGATCAGGTGTCGTTCTACAATCCAGTACGACACAAGGGACGGTCACCGAAACTACAGAAATTATGGGAAGGTCCGTATAAGGAGGTCAAAAGGATCAATGACGTTGTCTATCGCATTCAGAGGAGCCCGAAGAGCAAGATGGATAAGGTCCATATGCACAGGCTTACGCCATAGCAAGAAATATAACAATTCGACCGAGACGATCGAATGTAAGGGTGGGGGACAGGGTCACACTCGTCTATGAGATTTATGAACTTGGTTACTTCTATGATAAGAGCGCGGTTGTAGTGTGTTGGTAACAGCGAACGCTCTGGAATTATATCTCTAGAACGGACCAGAAGTGACAGGTGTAGAACAGTGTAGAAGGTCTAGAATCTCCATGGAGAGAATAAATAGACGAACGGCACATAGAGTGAGTTAGTTCAGTATTGAGTTAGTGTAGTGCATAATAATTGATCATAGAGTATTAAGCGAGTCAGCAGTAAGTGTTAGGGTATAAGAAGCAATCATAGAAGGCGGATAGTGGAATATAGTTCTATGGACATTTAGTAATAGAGAGAAATATTTTAGTTGATAGTGGTGTTGGAAAATAGTTGGTTATAATAAATTAGTTTGTATATATATATATATATATATATATATATATATATATATATATATATATATATATATATATATATATATATATATATATATATATATATAGTAGTATAGTATAGTATATTTATTAGTACATAATTTTACAATGTATTTCACAAATAAGCTTAATGCTTGTGCTTGGAATAAACACAATTTTGATTTCTGACTTGCCTAAAGGGAACTGCCAAATCTTGCTACTGTCACATTTACAATTTTGTTAAATATTCAATAATTTTGAACTTCCTTTCTGCCACTAACAATTGGACTACCACTCTAAATGTTCAGCTCTCATTTTACAATAACTTCCCACTTTAAACCAGAAAATTCTTCCAAAATACTGATATTAATTACAACACAAAAATTTTGACATTTTCATTTGACAACTAGAAGATTTGTTTATATATATATATATATATATATATATATATATATATATATATATATATATATATATATATATATATATATATATATATATATATATATATATATATATATATATATATATATATATATATATATATATATATATATATACATATAAAAATTGAAACGGACCCCGGATATGGGTTCTAGGGGGTCCTGGTTCACGCTCATTTGAAAAGATTTCAAAGTCGGGAACTCCCCATTAGTGAATTTTTTCTAAGAAAATTCCCTAAAACTGAAAGCAATCACGACGAAAATAACATAAAGTAGGTAGTACCGATGACGGTTAACGGCAATGTAATAAGATGCCATCAGTTCGAGCACGAAAATGCACGAAGCGAACGACATCCCAATAAAAAGTTGTCAAATGCGTCATTTCAATGACGTCACATCTATTAACGGCATTTTAGTACACATCCGTTTAACGGCAGTTTAAGTAGAAAAGTAGAAATTTGCTGAGTACCCTCTTTTTGCAAGTGGCTTGCATAAGGCTCTATCCGAGCCTAGCCCCTTTGGTTTTCGATATACCTAGAATGAGTGAATATTTCCCTTTGAGGAGCGTGGAAGCCCTTCAGGCTAAAGTCGAGAATAATAATAATAATAATAATAATAATAATAATAATAATAATAATAATAATAATAATAATAATAATAATAATAATAATAATAATAATAATAATAATAATAATAATAATAATAATAATAATAATAATAATAATAATAATAATAATAATAATAATAATAATAATAATGCTGCCTATAAAAGTGTAGATCATTCCTATAAAAATTCACTACCGTAACGCACTTACGCAGCACCTACCAGATTTTTAATAATTTAGATTTGAAGGGGTTTTGCAGTATGCACACGATATTATGTACCGAAACTGAAGTTAGTAGGTTAGTGAGAAACTAAGTACAAATGTAGAGACTCCTCGGACTTCTCAAGCGCCGGTTTTGTTATCTGCAATCGGTTGCGCCTTTTACGGCATTGCCAGACAGGAGAAAATTAATTAATGTAGAGGAATTGAGTTATCAGAATTTTAAGGGCTTTTTGAAAATTTGCGTCCGTAACGCGCATGCCGCGTTCATACTCCTTTCAGTAACTTTCTGTTAAAGTATTTATGCTAGTGTATTATTTTGAAGTGGGGTGTAATCCATAAAAGTGTGCAGTTTTCGATATTAGTTATTTTAGGGAATTTAATCAAAATTGGCAACATTTAGGCAAAGAACCTGAAACTAATACGGACTATGGAACGAACATGTATCAAGAAGAATGTTTTACAAACCTGAAGTCTTAGCTTCAACCGTCATTGTCCTTCATTTTACTCAAATATTTCCAGAAAATTCATTTCAAATAGACCCTTTCTCTGATGCTTTGGCAGTAGTCTTAGCTATAGAGTTTATCGTTTAGTGGTATATAATTTTTGTCGAATGTTCGTAAAAAAATCAATAAAGCTCAATATATCCGTTATTATACAAGATACGAAAAAAATGTTATACATTAATTATAGGGTGTCTTGAGCTATATCTTAAAAAAATATCTCTACAATCACAGAGAGCTACATCTTAAAAAATTATTTCTATAATCACAGGGTGGCCCATAAGTCGTTGGTGATACAAATTTTCTTTTCTTTTTTTAAATCGAACACGCCTTATGTTATTGCATTTTTTGCATTTTCCATCGAAATATAATGCTTCTTTGTAAGAAAAGAAATTCGGGCCGCAGCAAGGGCGTTATGGTAGCCAATTTTCATTAAATGCTTCAAATTTTAATAGGTCAATTTGCTATTAACCTATTCTTGGTTAACCAAGAAACCGGTTTCTTCGGGAACACTAAGTTTACTTTCGGAAATTTTTGTACATTTTCAAACAATAAAGTTATTTTGATGAAACATGGCACATTGTTTCTACTATATAGGTTATAGTGGTAACCAAATTTAACCCTGCTTTCTTAAAAAAAAACACATATTATCAAGAATGCATTCGAATTTTTGGGTGTGTATACTTTATTCAAGTATGTATATATCCATCAGACATCCAATAGATGTCTCATGGATATACAGAAGACATCTGGTAGATGTCCACTGGACATCCAGTTGATGTTCCGTTAATATGTTCACCCCAGCAGGAAACAAGATTGATAAATTAGATAAACCGTTCTTTACGCCTGTAAAACATAAGGGAAGAAAAATAAGCCGTTCTAGCATAATAATTACTGAAAATCGTTAAATCGCGGGATCCTTTAATAACTCACCTTGGGGCATCGGATGCTTGAATTGTTGGCTAGAATGACTAAAATCCGTTTGCATTTGTTTGGTTTGAAGTAGTTTGAATTAAAGTTCAGGTTATAAAATTTAAAATTGCATTTTGCCATTTTGCATCAACTGCGAAATGAAAAATGAACAACAACCTACAACTGGAGTTTTAGGATTGATATATTTCTCCAAATAAAGTGTGTGTTGTTTTTATTAACAAGTTGTGTTGTGATTTCCAGTCAGTAAATAATTTACAGGTGAGTAGGTACATAACCTTACAGTTTTTAGTTATGAACATATATTTTATATTTACGTAAATACCAATATTATTTATAGCCGTAAATTGATAATAACCTGGATAGTGGATGGGAACTATAAAACAAGTATCTTCCTGATTTAAGTAAATATGTTTTACTTTGTACTGAAATCAGCGAAACTTGTCTAGTTATATAATGGAAGTTTATGTGTATGTAAAATTGTTCATTTTACTTGTGGATAATAACCTGGATAGTGGATGGGAACTATAAAACAAGTATCTTCCTGATTTAAGTAAATATGTTTTACTTTGTACTGAAATCAGCGAAACTTGTCTAGTTATATAATGGAAGTTTATGTGTATGTAAAATTGTTCATTTTACTTGTGGATATTCCTCGTCCTTACTTAGAAGCAGATCACTTCCAGTAGATTATGAAAGTAGATCACTTAAGGGTAATTAAAACTATTTGGTATATAGTCAGTTCCGTCGTGATACTCAACATTAACAGCTATTACCTATTAATTTGAAATAACCACTGAACTGTTATAGTTATAGCTTTAATAATTAAAGTAATATTTATAAACATTCGTTTATATTATTTATTAGATTGTCTTATAGTCTTATGCGTTTGATTATAAGCAGTGTCTTTTTTCTTTATAGCAAGAATGCAGACCTGGTCCAGATCATAGATCAAGAAAATAATGTTACTTAAATGACTTTACAATACAATAAAATATTTATTTGCTTATATTAGTGTTCCATTGAGGGGATAGGGGTTAGAAAGAGAATTTTATGTAAAAGTGATATCCATTTGATGACCACATTTATATCCATACAATATCCATTAGATGTATCATTGATATCCATTTCGTGTCCACATGTATATCCATACAACATCCAATATATATCCACATGGATATCCAGATTGATGGATATTGGCAGGACATCTGTATGTCCATTAGATGTCCATTGGATATCCATGTATATCCATTGGATGTCCTGGATATCCATCGTGGATATTCATTGGATATCTAATGGATGTCCGTGTGCTGTGTGGGATTACGATACCGAAGAGATCCTAAACACGTTGTATGATGCAAATTCTGTAAATCTCTTTACCAGAATAAAGACAGAAGCCAAATACCTTAAGGCAAATAGAAACGACATGCATAGCAGATGTGCCTGAGGAGAAGCGTATTCAGAACATTATTGATTTACTTAGTTTTAATTATGCTAATATAAAAGCCTATGTAATAATGTAGAAAAACTTTAAAAAACTTATTAATTTTAACAAATACTTTTCTTTTTCCTCACATATAACAACTGAATTTATTTAATAAGTGTTAGTATATGGAAAAGATATATGGAAATATACTCATTCAACAAATCTAAATCTGTTAACTTCCAAGCAAACAGGGTAACCAACCAGTCAACCAACCAACCAACCAAGATAACCAGGTGTAGCTTTTATATATGTATGTATGTAATTTAAATTTTGATAGTATACAAATAAAATTAAAAAAGTGTGATATATGAAAAAATAAGAAAACTTAAGGGTTGATTGATTATTACAACAACTTACAATCACATCTCAATTAGCACTAACAACTGCTACATACTTAGTGGACTTTGGTGGAGCTCAGGCTGTAAACGAGTCGATATCTAGACATACGTATGTAAAGATTTAATATTACATTTGGGTTATTAGATATCCAATCATTTCTACAACCAACCAACCAACCAACCCACCATCCAACCAACCAACTAAACTAACCAACCAACGTTTAGGGGCGTAGAGATAGCAAGCTACCTACAAGTGGCCCCTCTGAATCTATTACGTTAATGATGGGTTAAGAGATTTAATTGACATGTGTTTGTACTGAAGGCTTGCAAGCTACGTACAAATGGCCCCTCTGAATCTATGATGGTGATTATGGGTTAAGAGATTGAATTCACATGTATTGAAGGCTTAGCGGTTTTCACTTAAGTCATCGTCTTTCTAAAAGTATCAGAACGAAAACCGGGTCCTTTACCCTGGTATATCTTGCTCAGTAGGTCCCACAAGCTGCCTAACAGGATAGACAGCTGCCTAACAGGATAGACAGCTGTCAAACAGCTGTCTAACAACTACTCTTTGGCGGAACACAAGCTGAATGTTTTTGATTCGCTTTAAACAAGACGAAACCAATTTAAAACACATATACGACGACCATGTGACAACTGACGTGGATTTTAAACAATATAAAAATCTATGCTGGCAGGTTAGTTGAGCAACCATCCAGGTCAGCCACCGCTGACGTCACAAAAAAAAAGGTGGTGGAGGCGAGTGACGTCACAAGAAACGGTGGTGGAGGTGCTCAGGTTAGATCTCTAAGTTTTCCGGGTTAACCCCGGGTCAGCTAGGTGGCGGGGTCGTCGGGTGGCTGTTCCGACCCGACTTGACAATTTTTTATTTTATGTCGTCTGTTATTTTCCATAATTGCGGCCGAGATTTCACGGTTCGGGTAGTATGTTTGATGCCTGGCATATATTTAGTTTGGTTACCGTTGAGCTATGGTTTATCCCTGTTGTATAAATTAATCTACGCGTGGCAGTTAACTACTCTGCCTGTCAGACATTAAACTTTAACCACTAAATCGTCTCAACGCATGTCTTTGGGATTTTATTTTTAATTTGGAAAAAACTCTAAATATTGTGTACCAAATTACGTAAAATTCACAACATGGGTTTAGTCTCATTCCAGATACTCTGATACTTACAAAAATAAAGCGTTTTCAAAAAGTTTTCTCCGATGTTCCACTGGAAAAACTTGAGCATAAAAGCTGATTAACGAAGTCGACCTGGGTTTTCGCCCAAGCAAGATTTTTGCCAAGTTTGATTGAAATCAGTTTAGTATTTTTTGAGTTATCGCTCGGATACATACATACATACATACACACACACACACTATATATATATATATATATATATATATATATATATATATATATATATATATATATATATATATATATATATAGTGTGACAGACTGAAGATGAAGACACGCCTGTATTTTCTTTACTTTTAGAGATAGCGATTTCAATTTGTATACAGATGTAAAACGTCATTAGGCTGTTTGAAAAGCCTACCCACTTCAAATGTCAGATGTCAACCCAGCCAACTATGATTTCAGGAATAGGGCCGGTTCTCTATATTTCACGATGCGTTAGGGATATCAAAGAAAGTTACTTTAAAAAGTTATTCAGAATTCAATTTTAACTGCAGTTCCCAAGTTTCAAGTCAAAATTCGAATTTTTAATTTTTTGTACATTTTTAGGCATAGTCCAAATTTTCCATCAGATTTTAACAGGTAGATGGAAACAGATTAGCACCTTGTAAAATATTGAGATAAATGTCAAATTGATTTTAACTGTGAGTCAGCAAAATGCCCATTGAACGTCTCAGTCTAAGAGAAAAAATTCAATTGATAAGATTGTTTGGTGATGGTGTTCGAAATAGCAGAGAAGATGCTGATGAATTCAATCGGAGACAACGACAGAGAAATCCAATTAGGCGCGGAACTACAGCAGCTCTCAATGTACGATTTTCTCAAACGGGAAGTGTGGTGAACAATATCTCGGCTGTTAGAAATCGAAGAAGTAGTGATGATAGCATAATCTTGGCTTCAACTCAAGCCAATCCCCAAATGAGTTTACGTCAAAAGGCTGTTGCATTGGAAAAAAATTGGAAGATGCCTTGTGCGTCATAAAATAAAGCCTTTCAACCCAAAGTTTCTGCACTCGTTGTGAGCAGGTGATGAGCCTAATGACGTTTTACATCTGTACAAAAAATGAAATCGCTATCTCTAAAAATATCGCCAAATTTAATATCTTTCTCTCATCTCATGGGCAGAGTTCTTATATTGGGCTAGCCTTTTTTATTGTTTGATACATCTTATTCAAAAATTTTCATTAATCCAGAGTGTTTCGGTAAAAAAAAGTATTGAATTGAGTTCTTTTCATTTTAAATATATACTTTTTTCTTGACAATTAAAATAGCCTTATTTTGTCATATGACCATTATGTGTTTGATTTAGGTCAAAATTAAACAGACGATATAAGTATAAGCAAGTATGTTTTATTATTATTGCTTGATCAAATTTAAAAAATTGCATATTGCTATATTAAAGATTATCATCATTGATTACCGATAAACATATTAATCAAGCTTAATTGGAAACAATGAATTAGCTAACTATTATCTAGTGATTTGGCCTTTATCAAATATCCCCTTAGAATGCTAAAGATACATAAATTTATTAATGGATCTGAAAAATCTTATAAACTAAACACAATATGGGAAGAAACGTCTGCGCATTTATAATCGATAAAGTGCACAAAACGACTTACTGATTGGCGCCTGATTGGATCTTCTATTGGATGTGTGCTGATTGTTTTTCATAGTATACACTGTTAGTGATTTTAAAATTTGACTAGAATTGCTTATTATTTTCCATTTCAGGTTGACATGGTCCTAACAATCACCTGCCAGTTACTTATATAAATTTCCAGCTCAATACTGAATATTATGTTGTCAGGATGCACTTGTTTACAGACATATTAAACCTTGACTGCTCTAATGCATACTACCAGCGTTTATCGTGGTCTGTTCTCCAGTACCTAGTGCCCTAACGCACACCGTCGAAGTTGATTCTTCAATTTTCTAGTACATAATAATCTCTCCCGTACTGACGTCGTTTTCTTAAATATCTACCCGTCTTCACAAAAAATCTCCTTCTCTATGCAGCTGTGTGACCCCAAAATTCATAGTCTCAACATTTTCCTATTGTCCAGTTTCTTATACGTTGCACTTATTGGAAACAAAAAATTCATGCCTTCACTTCACTATTAAGAACCGCTGTGTGTCTTTCTTATAATCGGTAATACAAAAATTATCTTTAACTCAACTATCATACATTTCTAAGGATATATTAAAAATCATCATCTTCTAACAAAATGCTATACATAAAACTCTGGACGCAGCAAGTGCGTTATGGTAGTCAATTTTCATAAAAATATGTTTTAATAGCAATATGTGTTTTTTAAAGAAAGCAGGCATCAAATTGGGTTACCAGTATAACCTATATAGTAAGAATAATGTGCCATGTTTCATCAACATAGCTTTATTATTTGAAAAGGTACAAAAATTTCCGAAAGTAAACTTAAAGTGTTCCTGAAAAAACTCGTTTCTTGGTCAACCTTATAGGTTAATAGCAAATTGAGCTATTCAAATATGAAACATTTGATCAAAATTCGCTACCATAACGCACTTACTGCGCCCAGATTTTTTTTTCTTACAAACATGCATTATATTTCGATGAAAAATGCAAAAATGCAATAACGTAAGGCGTGTATGATTAAAAAAAAAAATTGTATCACCAACGACTTATGGGTCACCTGTAATTGGAGAGATATTTTTTAAGATGTAGCTCAAGACACCCTATAATTAATATATACAATTTTTTTTCATATCTTGTATAATAATAGATATATTGAGCTTTATTGATTTTTTTACGAAAATTCTACAAAAATTATATACCATTAAATGATCAGCTCTATAGATAAGGCTACTGCTAAGCATCAGAGAAAGGGTATATTTGAAATGAATTTTCTGGAAACATTTTAGTAAAATGAAGGACAATAATGGTTGAAACTAAGACTTCAGGCTTTGTAAAACATTCTTCTTGAGACATTTTATTTCCATAGCCCGTATTAGATTCAAGTTCTTTGCCCAAATGTTGCCAATTTTGACGTTTAAATCGCAACTTTGACGTTTTGTGGAAAACCCCAATTTATTTTTCTTTAAATGCCTATAACTTTTTTGTCTTTTGACCTACAGAGCTAAATTTTGGTAGGTAACTTACCTATAAGAATGTAAATTCGCGTACCAAATTCGGTTGCCCTTACTTTGTTAATTCCTGAGGTATATATTTTTTTTCGAAAGGAAACACAAAATTTTTTGCGAAAACCTGGACCAATTTTCTTGGCTAACGAACTTGTCCAAGCCATTTGCAAAAGGAAGGTATTCACCAAATTTAATTAACATCGGCCCATTATTTTTTGAGTTATGGCTGTGATACATACATACACACACACACACACACACATATATATATATATATATATATATATATATATATATATATATATATATATATATATATATATATATATATATATATATATTGTGGCGGCGGTTCCGACCGCAGTGTTTCCGTCAACACTACTCTGTGTTTCTCTTGACAGCTGATCGTTGCGTTACGTTATTCGACAGCAAGCTGTCAAGAACTACTATATAAGAGACACCAGGGATCTCTCTCTCTCTCTCCTCGCTACCAACCGATACAGTGAAGATACGTCTCTCCACGCTCGGTCAGTTATCTGTTATGTACTGTTGGATTGTTTTATATAGTTTATTCAGTTAGTGAAATAATAAAGTATATTAAATGTTTACGTATGGATTTAATATCAACAAGTGCAATTAACATTCATATTGGTGACCCCGTGCTGCAAGCCGAAGATGCCCAGCCTGATGTTCCAGCCGACGTCGCCTAACTTCCACGCACGTGCTCATGCCTACAGAAAACGAATATCTAAACAGGTCAGTCTTTTCTAATTTAAAAATTATCTGATTTTTTTCACAATGGCCGAAGATTCTTCAAGCAGCAATATCATGGCAAAGGTTGCAATAAAATTACATCCTATATGGAGACGTAACGTGAAAATCTGGCAAATGCAGGTTGACGCCCAGTTTGATATATCGCAGATCAGTTCTGAAAAGACAAAATTCAGTCATGTACTCGCTATACTCGATCCTGATGTCGCAGAGTCAATTTCAGATTTTTTAACCCAACCGATATCATCAACCCCCTATTCAGATCTAATGAAACGTCTTTTATTAGAATTTGAAGAGTCCGATAGTCGCAAACTAAATAAACTTTAAACAGAATTAGAATTAGGCGACAGAAAACCATCGCAACTTTTACGCGAAATGAAGTTTTTAGCCGGTAGTCAGATTGGAGAAAATTTCCTTAAAATTTTATTTCTACAACGTTTACCAGTCAACGTTCGTTCAATTTTGGCTTTAAGCAACGATTCTCTAGAAAATTTGTCGGTTACAGCAGACAAAATCGTGGAATTTTCCGGAGATAAATACAACGTGGCTGAAATTCAGTCACGCGAGCCCGACAAGCTAGCCAAGTTAGAAGCGCAATTAGAGAAGCTAACAGCATCAGTCAACGAATTGCGAACGCGTTCCCGATCTACCTCCCGAGAAAGACCCAAGCTTTCTCGAAATTCCATAACCGCAAATTCCTCAACCTCCACGTGTTGGTATCATGAACCATTTGGCAACAAGGCCAAACGTTGCATCCAACCCTGCAATTTCAAAGCAAAACATGTGTCGGAAAACTAATAAGGCACTCCCTCCACGCGGCAGGAGACGAGAGCCACCTAACACGCCGCCTTTTTATTTTTGATAGACGCTCCAATATGAAATTTCTAATCGACTCTGGAGCGGATATTTCAGTTATTCCACCCACTCACGATCAACGGAAATTTCAATCGAAACGTACCTTGTATGCTGCAAACGGGACCCCTATTCATACCTATGGCGAACAACTATTAGATTTGGATCTAGGTTTACGCCGTAGGTTCTGCTGGCCCTTCACACTTGCCGATATCAAGCAACCAATTATAGGCGCTGATTTTCTAGCAGAGTTTGCTTTACTTGTGGATATGAAACATAGACGTTTAATCGATACAAAGACAAACCTCTCTAAGACTGGTGCTAACCCACCACCAGGAATTAATTCTAAAATTCATCTTGTAGACCCGACACACCAGTACTTCAAATTGCTACAACAATTTCCTGACCTTTTTAAGGAAACTTCTTCTAGCAACCTTCCAGAAGTTGAGTTCTTCCATACAATAAGTACGGAAGGACCACCTGTCACTGCAAAAGCTAGAAGATTGCCCCCAGAAAAGCTAGCTCAAGCAAAGCTAGAATTCCAGCACATGATGGACTTGGGAATTTGTAGACCCTCCAAAAGTCAATGGTCAAGCCCCCTCCACATGGTGCAAAAAAAGGATGGCTCATGGAGACCATGTGGGGATTACCGAGCACTAAACGCTAAAACAATCCCAGACAAATATCCCATTCCAAATTTGCAGGATTTTAATGCCCAGTTAGAAGGCAAACGTATTTTTTTCAAAATTAGATATCATTCGCGCTTTCCATCACATCCCAGTAGCACCTCAAGATATTCCCAAAACAGCAGTCATAACTCCATTTGGGTTATTCGAATTTGTTAAAACCCCATTTGGCCTTCGTAATTCAGCACAAACATTTCAAAGATATTTACATTCAATTTTAAGACATCTTGACTTTGCCTACTCCTATCTTGACGATATTCTCGTTGCATCAGCCTCTGAAAAAGAACATCAAGAGCATCTAGCAAAACTTTTTCAGACACTTCAAGACAACGGCATCCGTATCAATTCATCTAAAT
Source organism: Tillus elongatus (assembly GCA_964006375.1). Lineage (NCBI taxonomy): Eukaryota > Metazoa > Arthropoda > Insecta > Coleoptera > Cleridae > Tillus > Tillus elongatus. The sequence continues at coordinate 84,839,637 of OZ023265.1, forward strand.
GTGAATTCGGAGTGGCCGAAATTTCATTTTTAGGTTTTCGTGTAAATAAATCTGGATTATTTCCACTTCCTAAACGCATCAAAGCTATTACCGACCTACCTCTTCCCGATACCATTGAAAAACTCAGAAGATTTCTAGGTCTCATAAATTTCTACCGTCGTTCTCTTCCACGTGCTGCGGAAATTCAGCAACCACTATTCGACCTCTGCCAGAATCCCAAAAAACGCGACAAACGTAAAATCGAGTGGACTCCTCAGACTCGAGAAGCATACGAACGTTTGAAAGAGGCACTAAAAAACGCTACACTAATAGCTCATCCGTCTTCTTCGCTACCACTGATTCTCCATGTCGATGCTTCTGATTATGCCGTAGGCGCTTCCCTCCAACAACTACGTGATCAAACACTAGAACCCCTAGGTTTCTACTCTAAAAAGCTTACTTCAGCCCAAAAATCTTACAGCACCTACGATCGCGAACTTCTAGCTGCTTATCAGGCAGTTAAATACTTTAGATATACCCTAGAAGGTCGCCATTTCACCATTTATACGGACCACAAACCTTTGACATACGCTTTTGAACAACGCGTCGATAAAGCATCTCCAAGGCAACTACGACATTTAGACTTCCTAGGTCAATTTACCACAGACATGCGCTACATACCAGGTCCTACAAACATTCCCGCAGACTATTGTTCTCGCATTGAAACAATTTCACTTTCTTCCACTGTGTCACTCCAAGAAATTGCGCAAGCTCAGTCATCTTGTGAGGAACTCAAAGACCTTCTGCAGTCTAAATCTTCCTCATACAAATTTCAAAACATGCCTCTTGACAACGGATTGAATCTTATTTGCGATTCTTCTTCAAAGAAACTTCGCCCATTCATTCCGCTCAAATTTCGCCGAAAGATTTTCGATTCTATCCACAATTTATCTCACCCAGGCATATCAGCTTCAGTCGATCTGGTCCAGGATAGATTTTGTTGGCCCAAATTGAAACGCGATGTATCTCTTTGGTCTAAAACTTGCATTCCCTGCCAGAAAGTCAAGATATGGAGACACACTTCCAGTGCCATTGGACAATACACCCCAGCCATGAGAAGATTCTCGGATATAAATGTTGACATTGTGGGACCATTACCAGCATCACAAGGTCAACGCTATCTGTTAACAATAATAGACAGATTTTCTCGATGGCCCGAAGCAATTCCATTGTCAGATATTACAGCAGAAACAGTAGCGAAGACTATTTTATCATGCTCGATCTCTCGTTTCGGTGTTCCGCAATACATCACCACAGACAGAGGTAAACAATTCGATTGCCACCTTTTCACACACCTCACTAAAACACTAGGTGCAGACCACATCAAGACCACAGCTTACCACCCAGCAGCAAATAGTGTAATCGAGAGATGGCATAGAGTTCTGAAACAGGCCTTGAAAGCTCATATGGACGAAAACTGGGTCGCTAAATTGCCAATTGTGTTACTAGGACTCAGATCGTACATAATTCCAGAATATCGCTCAACACCCGCTGAAATAGTCTACGGAGAATCAATCAAACTTCCCACCGACTTTTTCAACAGCACACAAGCTCATGATGTTCCACCACTTATATCTCAGCTGAAAGAAGACATAAGGAAACTTCGACCAGTACCTTTTAAACATCATACTGCAAAAAAGGTATTTGTCCATCCTAAGCTTATGGAAGCTCCTTTTGTTTTTGTTCGCATTGATATTCCGCGAAAAACTCTCGAACCAGTTTATAACGGCCCCTTTGAAGTGTTATCCCGAACTGACAAAGTCTTCAAAATCAAGAAATCACACGGAGAAGAGACAATTTCTGTTGACCGTCTTAAACCCGCATTCATTCTTTGTGATAACGAACAGACAACTTTCCAGCCTCAGAGACATCCTAGTGAAACTGACAGTGACAGTGAAAGTCCAACACCTAGTGAAACTGAAATTGACAGTGAAAGTCCAACACCTAGTGAAACTGAAAGTGACAGTGAAGTTCCCGTTCCCGTTCAAACGACACGCCATGGACGTAGAGTTCGATTTCCACGAAGATACTTGAACTAATAGCGTTGCCACTGAGAGGGGAGTATGTGGCGGCGGTTCCGACCGCAGTGTTTCCGTCAACACTACTCTGTGTCTCTCTTGACAGCTAAACGTTGCGTTACGTTATTCGACAGCAAGCTGTCAAGAACTACTATATAAGAGACACCAGGGATCTCTCTCTCTCTCCTCGCTACCAACCGATACAGTGAAGATACGTCTCTCCACGCTCGGTCAGTTATCTGTTATGTACTGTTGGATTGTTTTATATAGTTTATTCAGTTAGTGAAATAATAAAGTATATTAAATGTTTACGTATGGATTTAATATCAACAAGTGCAATTAACATTCATATATATAAATTGAAACTGACCCTCGGATATGTGTTCTGAGGGGCCTAATTAGCGCTCATTTGAAGAAATTTTTTCAAAATTCAAAAGTCGAGATCACCTCATTAGTGAATTTTTTTAAAGAAAATTCACTAAAAACAAGGCTATTGTTCTCTGTTCTATGGTATTCCAACAACTTTTATACGTGAACTCAAACGTACTACAGGCAAAAAAGAAAGCGCTGTTTTGTCTACTTTTAATTTCCATGCTATTCCTTATTTAACCAAAATATTTTACACTCTCAAATTATACAGGGCATGTAAATATTAGGAAGTATAAATTTAATGTACTTGGCTCTTTCTCTCCACAATAAAATGTTTATAATTTCCTGGCATATTTGCTATCTATAGCCTATAGCAATATATATAGGATATATATATATATATATATATATATATATATATATATATATATATATATATATATATATATATATATATAAACATTTTAACGGACCTTGGTTTCGGGTCTAGGGACCCAAATTCGCGCTCAATTGAAGAAATTTTTCCAAAAGCTTTTCATCGTGACCTCCCTATTAGCGAATTTTTCTAAATGAAAATTCGATAAAAGCCAGTAGTCGGATCGGACTACTTTAGAATATTTTTGTTTTGCAAAATTTGTATAAAAAAAACGCATTTTATATTTGTATAGAAAATTGTTACATAATAGCATACTATATTTTATAACCAACTTTGAAAAAACAAATGAAACCTCTCCTGTGATTTTAACTAAATGTACCTACTCGTTTTAAAAAGGCGGCGGCGATTTTTCTATTTTTAGAAACGTTTTTCCTATCATTATTGATTGACCAAAGTTGCTAGATTTAAGTTATTATCTGCTGAAGTCAGTTCGCTTACCTATAACAACCATTTTGTAAATGTGATAATTTTCGAAAGGCTAGTGTTTAATGATTTTATTTCTAGTGTAAAATAAATTGTCAAGAAAACCAAACACATTAAAGTACCTACTTCAAGATTGATTGGTTAATTCAAAAGCTATAAAGTATGGACTACCTATGTGTCTCCTACTCCAAAAAAAAAAACTAGAATGTTTATAATCTCATGTGAATTTTTACTTCACCTACTTCATTCAAAATGACAGTAACTGATTTTAAAAATCTCCAAAATATAGGTACCCATATAGTATCAGAGCACAATCACCACACGCCACACATCAGCTCAAAAAGGTCAATTAGATATTCATAGTGTTCGGCAACGTCGAAGCAAACTAAAAACTGTGTAAATGCTTTAAAACAGTTTTGAGAAGCAAAAGGATGCAGTTATACATTAATATAATATTTTGTTTAAGGTTATGCTTTTATTGTAATGTACGTAGGTAACTAAGTCACAAAATGCTTTAAAAGCAGGAAACAAACTTTATTTTGGTTTGAAATATGAAATCACTTCATTGTTTTGTAGTGACCGATGTCACACTAAAAACGAAGTCCATGTTCTCTGCTGACAAAAAGTGTTGATATAGAGTTCAATGTCCCAATATTATCAATACGTGTTTTGATTATAACAACATAAAATTTTGTATGTGATTATAATAACATAAAACTTTATCTTACCATCAATGCTTGTAGTCCAAATTTTATTGTCCATAATAATTTTTATTTCCCTTAAACGTATTAGGTAGGTACCTTTCAACGACTCACTCTATGCAACAACTAAATACGAATGGATTTGTATTTTGTATACTGGGTACACAAGTTTGATTCAATAATGTAGAGGTTGAACTAGAGAACGTTAATTTTGTCCTTCGAATCTGAACACGAACACAGCTTACTATTATTTCAAAAATTGGATAAATTATCGTCAATTTTATCGACAAAATATTTAATGCCATACTTAAATCATTGGAAATATTTACGTAACTATGGAAACAAACACAACCTTATAAAAGTAATTAACTATACAATCGTATTATTATCATAGGAATAAAAAAATCATGCTGCATCAAACTTTGTAATCAAATAAAGTTTCGTTTGACGCAACTTTTTCCTTGCGATTGTGCTCTAATAACCATATTTTTTGAAAAGTGGTCGTCATTTTTAAAAGATCGGGTTAAGTAAAAATTCACAAGTCAAGTTATGTTTTTGGCGAATTTTTATTTTAAAAAATCGCTAATAGAGAGGTCTCGATGGTGAGACTATGCAAATTTTTTATTCAAATATGCGCCAATTCGGGCCCCTAGAACCCGAAACCAAGGTCCGTTTGAATTTTTATATGTTTATATATATATATATATATATATATATATATATATATATATATATATATATATATATATATATATATATATATATATATATATATATATATATATATATATATATATATATATATATATATGTATGTATGTATGTATGTGTGTGTGTGTGTGTGTGTGTGTGTGTGTGTGTGTATGTGTGTGTGTGTGTGTGTGATTTTAATGATAGATTAAACTAGGTGTAGTAGGTACTTTAAATTGATAAAATTGTATACAACTCAGTTGTTTAAAATTGTGTTATATGCGAATTTTAATTTTCAGTGTATTTTTGTTAATTACATTTCCTGTTTATCACCTGTTTTGTTTGACTTATTTATACTACTGACTGTGTAAATCATTAGTAAAGATTTATGTAGAGATCTTGTATTTTATTTGTCCTTTCTGTAGTAGGTACCTAATTTTCTTTTACTAAATAAAAAATATTTATCTTATGAAAATTCACTACAATAACGCACGCTGCGTCCCAAACATTTTTGAGTGTGTATCGTTCGACCGACAGCGTCTACATGTATGCAACTCCTGCATACACCAATCCATTTAGGCGGACGTACACAAATTTATTGGTCGACTGTAATTCATCACGGAAGTGCTGAAAGTTTATGCAATAGGCAATTTGCTTAACACCTTTGCGTGTTGATATAGTATACCTATGATTAAGTTAAAAGAACCCTTGTTTTGAATTTATAAGACCATTTTAAGAAAACCTAAATAGCCAAACTAACAGATCTTTTATGATATTTAAAATAATAATAATAAAAGGCACTAATAAGAGTTATCCATTTGCAATAACAAAATAGTGTTGACGCAACAAGTGCGTTTTGGCAGCGAATTTGTTGTGGTAGCGAGTTTTAATTTTTTTAAATTGGTAATCAAATATGTAGTAAATAAAAGTATTAAAAAAATTTTCATTCATTTCAAATCTTAAATCATTCCCATTCAGCTAGAATCTTCAAAAATCTTGACACATATAGTGAAACCGTCAGAAAAGTATACATTCATTCCGATACTCGAGAAAAATTAATAAAAGGCACTTGATAGGATTTGTTGATTCGCAATAAGAAAAAAGTTCGGGACACAGCAAGTGCGTTATGGTAGTAAATTTTTATTAAATGTTTCAAATTTGATTAACTCAATTTTCTATGAAGTTAGAAAGTTGAATTTTGGTGTGTAGTAAGGCCTTTCCTAAGGCAACGTGTTTACCAAATTTCATTAAAACAACTTTGTAATTTTCGGAGACAAAATTTTTTTTCGAAAGAAAACTCAAAATTTGAGTAACTCAATATTTTATAAACTTAGAAAGTTGCATTTTGGTGCATAGGAAGGTCTTTTGCAATGCAACATGTCCATCAAATTTTATTAAAATAACTGTAATTTTCGGACAAAAATTTTTTTGAAAGAAAACTCAAAATTTTTATGGAAAATCTTGTCGGATTTTCCTGGCTAACGAACTTGTTCAAGCCATTAATATAAGAAAGGCACTTACCGAGTTTTATCGAAATCGGTTAATTATTTTTTGAGTTATCGGTTGGATACACACACACACACACACACACACACACACACACACACACACACACACATATATATATATATATATATATATATATATATATATATATATATATATATATATATAAATTGATACTGACCCCGGATATGGGTTCTAGGGGTCCTAGTTCGCGCTCATTTGAAAAAACTTTTGCAAAGTCTCACCATCGATACCTCTCTATTAGTGAATTTTTTAAAATAAAAATTCACTAAAAAGTGTGGGCTCAGCAAATGCGTAATCTAACAAATTTGCATAAAAAATTCCTGTTGTTAAACAGTAAATATTTGTTAAAAACTTGTATACAGCAACTTACTTGTGATAGCGAGTTTTATTTTAAAAAATGGTAAATAGTAAATAAAAGTATTTAAAAAAGTCTACATATACAGCAACTGCTTTGTTGCAAAGAGTTCTAAAAATATTTCAAATCTTAATAAGCGAGAATCTAGAATAATCTTGATGCATATATAGTCACACCTTGACAAAAGCACACATTTATTCTGATATATTTGAACAAATTAATAAAAGGCGCCTTAATAAGGTTTGTCTATAAGAACAAAAAAGTGTGGCCGCAGCAAGTGCGTTATGGCAGCGAATTTTCATAAAACATACTTAAACTAAAATAGTAAATATATGTCTAAATTGTAATTAAAATTTTTAAAAGTTTTTGAGACCATTTCAGTTCCAACCTTATTTATCTGTCAGTTTATTATTAATAACCGGACAATTTAATTTGTTATCAATCAATATTATAAAAATGTGCAGATTGAGAAATGTTATATGTCAGGAGAACTGCCCAAAAACAGTGAATGCGCGAAAATGCAGCCAGCATAAGAAAATAAGTGTACAATCTTGTGGCGAACACTTCTACTCATAATAAAAAGTCTGGACGCCACAAAGTGCACTATAGAAGTGAGTGTTCATATAAATGATCTAAAATTTTTGTTATATATGTATATAATTATTATTTTATGGCAGTGAAATATTTTTAAAACCTTTCACCCTCGATAATAAATTTTGAAAAATATATTTGCAACAAATAAGCATTAAAAAATAATATAAAAGACAGCTTTTTCCTTGTTTATTTTGTTCATTATTTTAAAAAAAGCATAATAATTTTTGAAAAATAAATTTGCCGCCAATAAAGGTATTAAAAATAATGTAAGTCAGCTTTTTTGAAAATATTTGGCAATAAAAGAAGAAAATAGAAAGTTTATGAAAATCTGGTTTTTCTTTAAGTCAAATTGTTTTAATGAAAAAATTGAATAAAACATATCATTCGATTTTTTACGACAATAACAGAACTGCCTGTCATTCTCCATAGTTTCTTTGAGTGTGGACATTGTAATTCAGGCTTACAACTGTTCTTCAAAAACAACGATTTATCCATAAGTATATTTTTTATATCTAACTCAACAATATTTTTTTTACACAAATAACTTTAAAGGCATGACTACATATTCAATATCCAATGATTTTTTCTTCATTGCCTATATACATTTATAAAAAAGAAGTACTTAACCTTCTGCCCTCGCAACCATAAATTTTTAAACTATTGTGCAGCTATGCATAATTATAAAATGTGAAAAAGTAGATGCCATCAAAGATAACTTTCTTGAAAATAAATGCTTCATAATATGTGGCTTCACTTTAAATCACAATTTTTGTAATTAAAATATGGAATAAAATCTTATATCAATCGATTTTTTTTAATTAGAAAATGACCTTTTCATTAAGGTGAGTCAGGATTGAGTTTCATACATATTTACATATATAACAATCAATTACCCATAAGTATGTTTATTTGTAGCTAATAACATATTTTTTTACACAAATAACTTTATTATGTAAGCCATCTTAAACATATAAAGAGTGCGTATTGCCCCGCGCGCATATAAATTGGCATTTTTATTCTAATTTCGCTTATATGTCACGTTTTGCAACTAAATATGAAGCAGAGATCAATATTAGAGCCAGTCGGCCAGAAAAATACTGAAAAAAGCGGCATTCTCCGTAGAATCAGCGCTCTATTGTAGTGTCGACTTTACGATGTGTCGGCCCAACGATACGCCACGACATTTTTTTATAAATAATTTCGTATTCGTACTCCTCAAGCTTAAGGCGCCATCTAAGCAATTTAGAATTTGTCTCTTTTAAGGAGAAGAGCCATTGTAGTGGCTTATGGTCTGTTACTATTTGAAAATTTCTGCCAAGATATGGACGAAAGTATTTTACAGCCAATAATTCTTTCTCAATTGTTGAGTAGTTTGTCTCTGAGGTATTTACAGTTCTTGACGCGTAAGCGCAAGGTAAATCGACACCAATTTTTCCTTGAGACAGTACAGCACCAATAGCAAAATTGCTGGTGTCTGTAGTCAGTACAAAAGGCTTTGCGAAATCGGGGTAATGAAGAATCGGTTCGTTAATTAATAGTTCTTTACATGTATTATAACAATTTGTATAATTGAGGTCCTTTATATTTATAATCGTGTCTTTCTTTAAACATTTAGTAAGAGGTTTTGTAACCTTGGCAAAATCTTTATTAAACCTTCTGTAATATCCCAAAAGTCCTAAGAAACCTTTTAATTGTTTCGTAACAACACACTTTACAACTGGCCTGTGACCATAGAAGTAACTAAGTTCATAAACTGAATTCTCATAGACGACTGTGATACTGTCCCCTTCTTACATTCGACCGTCCCGGTCGAAATCTGACATTTCTTGGTATGGCGTAAGTCTGTGCATATGGACCACCTTCATCTTACTCTTTCGACTTTTCTGAATGCGGTAAACAACGTCATCTATCCTCTTGACCACCTTATATGGAACTTCCCAAAATTTCTGTAGTTTCACCGACCGTCCTTTGCGCCGTACTGGCGTGTAGAACCACACCCGATCTTTAAAATCAGCCGGATTAGCTTGCACGTCATAACGCGTCTTCATACGGTCGCTTTCTACTCGTATGTGCATTCTGGCTGCAGAATGTGGTGGCTTTCCTTCTCGTCAATATGTCGGAGCTCTCTTCAAGCGAAGTTCTTACGTTGCACTGGTTCTTCCATGCAATTGCTCTTGTTCTGGTGTTTCTACTTGCACAAATATCTCTGCAGCCCCTATTCTTTCTGTCGGCATCGACTCTGTTCCAACAAATGGGTTTACTGACCTTTTTCTGGGTTAGCTTCACACTTACATGGTCTTTACACCCTTCGCCTTGTACTGCTCACATAATTTCTTTTCTACTTGCTTCTGACTGAGTAACTCGGTCGTCTCTTCCTCTCGCAGCTCTCTTCACTGAAATTACACTTTCACGGCATCACATTTTCCTCTATGGTGATTTTCCGCACTACCAGGTGACATTATTACTTCTTCACCGCCGATAGTTAGGATGTTAGTGCCAAGATCAAGTTTAGCGCACTGACCTTGAAGTATGTCCAAGCCAATTATATAGCCCTCTGCTTTGCCTTCCATGTTCTAATTTACAGCTCGACGTCAGTTTCTCCAAATACCTATATCCTATCACCACTGGCTGCATTTACTCTGCACACTCTGGCTCTCTTACTCGCCATCCCGGTACCATGTCGTGGTGAATAATCGTCCTAGGTGCGTCAGTGTCGACGACCATCTGTGTCTTATTACCGATTACGTATCCATGTACGACGAGAGCGCCGGCAGAATCACTAGCCTGAGAAACAGTTACTGGCCTTAGCTTCACTTACGCCCATACCCGTGATCTTAGAGACCAACATTCGCCTCGTATATGTCTCACCTTACCGCAGTTCCAGGAACGCAAGGCATTTGCACGGTAAGCTCGTATTGGGTGCCCAGGAGACGTAGACCTTATTTGTTCTGCTATTTTCTCTAGTAGCTGCATGACCTTGGATGATTTTATTTTATTTTTTTCTTGGACTTGGAGACTTGGTATTTTCACATTACTTTCCGACGCTTGCTTTGCCGCTTCAAACTCCAACGAATGTGCCAAACCACCGTTCAAGTTTTTGTGTCTCGCCATTCGCAGCGCCTGTTGGGTGTCGGTATCGCTGATGCCGCCAATGAAGGTTTGCAGCGACAGCTGGTTTAAAAGCACTATCGGGGCTATGGGGTAGGCCAATCGTGTCAGTCTGACAACGTCGGCGTGGAGATGTTGGAGAATTTCGCCCGATTTCTAACAACGATTTTTCAACTGGAATCGATACAGCTGTTGTAAATGCTGGTCGCCAAACCTCATCTCTAATTGATGTTTAATGCTACCAAAACCCAACGGTTTTTCCCTGGGAATACCTTGGAGCACATCTAGGGCATCTCCTCTGACAGCTACAATTAAAGAAGTCTCTTTCTCTCTCTCTCGTCCCAACCATTTGCTGAAACCGCGGCTTCGACCTAGCGTAGGTAAATACCCCATGGAACTGAGCCATTAAATGTGGGGACCTTTATTCTTACAACCGGACTATCTTCGAGTCTGATGTTTCACTTGGCCAGGGTATCACACCTCTTTTCTAGTGATTGCATTTTGTGCTCTACTTCCGCTTGTAGCTCTTGCATAGTAGTCAGCTTGTCATGTACATCGTCACTGACACTTCTTACTCGGCTCTCTACTTGGTGAAAGATGTCGTCTTTTACCTGCTTTATTCGCTGGTCTAAGCATGAAGTAATATCCTCAATTCTGCTGGCTCGTTCTTGCAGAATTTTCTTTGTTTCTTCATCTCCTTTTCTGGCTGCTTCATCTCCTTTTCTCATTTCTTCCTTTGCTTCTTCATATCTCTTTTTCTCATTTATTCCTTTGCATTTTCATCTCTTTTTCTCATTTCCTCGTCCCTTTTCTCATTTCTTCTCTTTCCGCTTCATCTATTTTTCTTGCTTCTTCTCTTGCATATTCATCTATCTTTTTAGATTCTTTTTCGCCTATTTTTTTAATCAGTTTCAATAGCTCATTTTTTCTTTTGCTTCTTCATCTCATTTTCTAGCTTCTTCTCGTGATAATTTAACTTCTTCGTCCACATTTTAATCATTTGCAATAGCTGGTTGTCCATATTGGCTGTTGCGCCACGTGTCTTAGGCATAGACGTACTTAAAGCTGGTACACAATTTATTCTCTTTCAAAAACACACGCAGTTATGAATTGCTGCTGACATTGCCCAACTAGCACCAAAGTGATTGCAACTGAGATCGGAGCTTGAAATGAGTAGTTATTACGTAATCGCCCCTAATTCTACGACTCTGTGGTGAAAATAACTTTATATTACACATTAGCCGTGACAATTACTTAATATTCACCATTTATAATTACTTTAGAGTTACGCAACTTCTTAGTTGCTTTCAAGGTATTAGGAACGTCGTCGTTACTCACAGAACGACTTAAAAGTTCCAGGAACTTGAAGGTAGCAAATGATAGTACCCGAAACTATCTTATGTTACTGAAATTCTACATCAAAGTTTCAGCCACTTTCAAGTAGCATTAATAGTCGCCGCGACGTTGCCGGCCCTTTCATATTACATGGAACCTCTTGGTGATATATACTGGTGGCAGTCACTTTTCCGCTACTTGAAGAATTAAATTTTACTATTCGTGGCGACTATAAAGTAGTAGTAACCTTTCAACTTCACTATAAAGTATCTTTCACCCTACAGTCCCACTGATTTATAAAGGTTGTTGTTTCATCAGAACATGCTGTTGTGTAAGTCTAGTAGAGTGTTAATGTGTGTGATCCACTAATAATGTCATACATCAATAAAAGCAAGTCACTTGAGAAACAAACAAAACTTTACAGACATTCTACAACATTTTACAGGAAAGTGAAACAGATGAAAACAGCAGTTTAACACAGTATAATGCTGTTATGCACACGCCATTATTGTCAACAAACATCAGTGAAACATTTAGTACAAGTGAGGAGAGTTGTTTTAAAACAGTATACCAACCATGTTTCAATTACTGTGATGAGGATGACTGCATCATCCATCCTGAAGATGACAATGAATTTTATAGTGAAGATCGGGAAGAAGATTCTATCGTTTCACAGATTTCGCTATCGGAACAACTTAGAACATGGTATCATTGTCATAAAATAAGCCACAGTGCTTTTACAAATCTATTACAGATATTAAAATCAAATGGTTTGAATTTATTTTATTTAATTTTTCATAAAGCACTTTCCTTTTCAAAAAAATAATGCCGTAGAAAACACAAAAACACATGAACGCCATCAACTAAAAACTTCAAGTAAAAAATGACAGATGACAGACAAAGCACAAAATGTCAAAAGTATATTTCTCTATTCGAAAACATAGAGGGCAAAGCGCACTATAAACACCCAATTAATAGGTTAAGATGTAGCCGTTACTACAAAGTAACTATACAATGTTGAGTGATAGTCCCATTTGGTACTTTTTAGTAAAAGTAACTTCAGAGTTCCGGATTTTCGGTATTCTTCACCACAGACAAGTTGTAACTACTTTCAAGTTTCATATTTTAGTGAATACTACTTCAAAGTGTTTGTTTTGAAATACGCCATTTCTGTAGATGGAGATCTACGACGCCATTATTACCTCCACTGTTAGGATAAATATCTAAAAGAATACTTATTGCTATTTTTGCAGTTATAGTCGCAAATCTTTACATAATCAAGTGCAGGAAAGTAAATTAGAATACAATTTGCAGCACTTTGAGGGTAATGATGTGGAATGTCGTATATTATGTGATATATTCTTTTTATTAAAAACTGCAAATTTCGAAGGCGCGTAATTTTTCAATGCACAAATCACTATATTTTGACAGTAAACTTGCATCCGTTGAGATTTAAACACTCAAGATATCCAAATATAAAGCACCAGAAAGCTTAATTATTCATGTTGACTCGTGGTGTCGCTAATATCTATAGAATTGAAATAAAAGAAAGATGTTTTTAGAACATAGAGTGTGAGAGAGATATTATTCTTGAAATAATTTTCAAGACAAAGAAAGCAAGCACAAAAACAGAGGTAGGTAATAATTAGTCCCGTGATAGTGGCTGTTACCGTTTCGCAACGTCGTAGTTACGTGAAGGCTACGGCGTTGGAACGTAGCCGGATAAGTTCCCGATACCACGCCGCAACGTAGCAACCATTCCCCATTTTGGTGGTTGCTCCGTGATAGGAACGTTCCTATAACGGATCTCTGACTAGCGGCAAAACACTTAGAAGTTATCGCGATAGTCGCTGTCACGTTCCAGCGACCAATTGTGCTAGTTGGGTGACCTTCCAGAGATTATAGAAATTTACACGTTGTTCAACGAATATTCTGGAAAACATTTCCGCTAGCAGCTTGAAAATCCCACTTCTGACACTAGTTGTTACGTTCTACGGGGTTCTGGATTTGTTGACTAACAAAACCCAGCTTTTCAAACTACTAATTTATTATAACCAACTATTTTCCAACCATAAACACATTAACTAAAATATTTCTCTCTATTACTAAACGTCTATAGTTTATTCTCGCCTCTATTAATTCACACTACACTGATTCGCCTAATACTCTATGATCACTTATTCTGCACCAACTCTAACCCAATACTGAACTAACTCACTCTATATGCGGCTCTCTATTTATACTGTCCATAGAGATTCTAAATCTTCTACGCTGTTCTACACCTGTCACTTCCGGTCCCTTGTAGAAATATAATTCCAGAGTGTTCGCTGTTACCAACACACTTTACAACCTGACCTGACCATAGAAGTAACAAAGTTCAAACTGAATTCTCATAGACGGATTCTCATATATATATATATATATATATATATATATATATATATATATATATATATATATATATATATATATATATATATATATATATATATATATATATATATATATACATACAGGGTTACAACTTTTTTATTGTCCACTACAGCTATCTACCTTATTATCAGAGATAGAGATGCGCTTAAATTAGAAAATATATTCTGGTTAGTTGAGACACAGCATATATATTATGCTGTGGCTGAGACCTGCTTTCAAATACGGAAAACTCTGCATGGTTCCGGAATTATACGTACAAAAACAAAAAATCGCCATTTTCTTAAATCCTTCATACTTCAGTCATTTTCCGTCCATTTTCTTCCAACAAAAAGGTTTTTTCCTTAAAAAGAAACGCCAAATCGAATGCTGAGATTTATTGCGCAGTGCCATTGTCAGTTACGCCAAGACTGTTGAACTTTTTCTTATGGACGCCATATTGAATTTTTACGAATTTGAAAAGAGGGGAAAATTCTGTACATGGTGATATTCACTCCTCATCATTCTTCGATAAATGGCGTACTAACCTAAATTTCTAATATTAGTTGATTTTATGAAGTAGCCTTTGGTTAAATAAACCTCACCATTCGATGTGGCCGTTTCTTTTTAAAGGGGAAACATTTTTTTCTAGAAGAAAAATGGATGGAAAATGACCAATATATGAAGGCTTTAAGAAAATGGCGATTTTTTTTTACATATAACTCCGGAACCATTCGGAGTTTTCCGTAATTGAAAGCAGGTCCTAACTAACCTGAATTTCCTTCATATATTTGCCAATTTAAGCGCATCTCTATCTCTGATAATAAGGGAAATAGCTGTAGTAGACGATGAAAAAGTTTTCAGCCTGCATATATATATATATATATATATATATATATATATATATATATATATATATATATATATATATATATATATATATATATAGACATACACAGATAATTTTAAATGTGAATAAACAGAAATGAATATTGTAACAAGATCACCTGAAATGTTAGAAAGACGTTAGTTCTTCTCCGCAAATGTTAGATGGCCTGTATAGGAGACTTTTTTACGCGCTATGGTTCTGAAAAAGATTATGTTCCGTGGTTGCCAAATATTCTTAGTAATCAGTGAATTTGAAGTTTCATTTGACATTTTGCACTACAATTTGGCAATTATATATTTTAAAAAAGGTTTATGAAAATGCGCTACCATAGCTCATTTGCAGCTTCCTAACTTTTACAACTGGTTATATATGGTTTGTCCGTATACTCAAGACTGAAGAGAGATTTTTTCTCCAAGATTTTTTTAATAAAAAAAAGTCTGGATGCGCCAAGTGGGTTACAGTAGGAAATTTTCATAAGTTTTGTAATACTTAACGCTACTGATTACCTTACTTCCTGAACATATCATTGAACCTGGCTAAACTTATGTACGTTAAATTTAAGCAGCTTTTTATAAACAATTTTCCAAGGTCTGTTAAATTTTATTTAGAAAAAACTTGAATTACGATTATTCAACAAAACTGAATTTTAGCACATTACATCTGTGCTTTAGTGGCATCATATGAGTTAAATGTTGTAAAAATAAAATAACGAGTTTGAAAGATTATATAGCATTTCGAGAAGAAAATTTGCAACTTGAATCTCAGAACTGACCAATATATAAATATAAAAATTTAAATGTACTTCGGAAATGGGATCCAAAGACTTTAATTAGTGCTCATTAGAAAAAAAAATCGAAAGTTCGAAAGTCGCGTTACCTCTAATAGTGAAACTTTTTTTATGGAAATTTGCTAAAATATTATTAGTTCTTCTTCGGCACTATTAAATGACGCTATATATCAGAAACTGTTACACGGCAGTTCTCATTCTAAAAGAAGTGTTGTGTGGTTGTCAAGTTGTCAGATATGCTTATTAGTTATTAAGTCTGTCAATTTGAAGCTTCATCTGACATTTCTCAAAACCATTAATTTATCAATGCATATTACAAGTGCGTTTTGGCCAATTATTGGTCAAATTTTTTGTACATTTGGTGTTAATAAATAAAATGACCAAAATTACCTACTTAAAAATGCTTGTATTAAAATATGAGCTACCATAACGCACTTGTTACGTCCGAACATTTACCACTGATTATAATATATTATATGGCCTACCTGTTTGTCAATTTATCGAGTAAAAATAAAGGTTTAAAAATATTTTGCTAAATAAAAAATATAACACGCGTTCAAATGACAAACTCGCTATAATTTATGCTGCTGCCAATACAGTTCAGAAAAGGGTCTGCCCCGAAAAAAGTTTAATCAAACGAATAACAATAGCTGTAGAAACTAAAATTTCAGACCTTATGTTAGACACTTGCGATATTTATTGTCCTTTATAATCAGCATTCATTGCAGAATGTTTGTTTGAAAATCAACAATTTTGACATTTCACTTATGTTTTTAGACGAAAAGTATTTTTTTTTGGTGTTTCTTGACATTCTTATTGTACAAAAAAAATTTCGTGTGAAATATTTAATAGATTATTTCATTAACCACAAATAATACTTTGGTCTGGTGCCCTTTATAGCGATTTTGTTGGATTCCGCTATACGGTACCAACAAAATTTTTAATGCCTATATATATTTTCCTTCCAACACAGAGATTAAAAATTTAGCATATATCATATGTTATATTATAGAAGCAACTTGCGCGCCAAGTTTGGTTGATATTTCAGGACGTACAAAAATTTTCTGATCGTAGCCCAAATTTTCCTGGAAAACTTATTGTTAGATTCTCTTATGTCTGACGAACTTATAGAAGCTACTTTATAAATAACACGCGTGCCAAATTCAATAAAAATCGGTCCATAAGTCTGAAAACTGGCGTGGAATATGGGTTCCAGAGTGTCTAGTTCGCGCTCATATCTAGAAATTTCGTTCAAAATTCAAAAGTTGAGATCTCCTCAATAGCGAATTTTTTTCTACGAAAATTTGCTTAAATCGAAGCTGATCGCAGCGGATATTGGTTCTATGAAACGCTCTTATTGATGAAATAAGCGAATTTTCTAAAGTGCAAGCTCATCAACAATATAAAAATTTCGGGACGCAGCCAGTGCGTTATGGTAGTGAATTTTCATAAAAATGTTTTTTATAGCAAATATTACCAGTATAACATATATAGTAAAAACAATGTGCCATGTTTCATCAAAATAACTTTATTGTTTGAAAACGTACAAAAATTTCCGAAAGTAAACTTAAAGTGTAACCGAAAAAATCCGTTTCTTGGTCAACCATATAGGTTAATAGCAAATTGAGCTTTCCAAATATGAAGCATTTAATCAAAATTCGCTACCATAACGCACTTGCTGCGTCCAGAATTTCTTTACTTACTGACATGCATTATATTTCGATGAAAATGCAATAACATAAGGCGTATTCGACTAAAAAAAAATTATTTGTATCACCAACGACTTATGGGCCACCTGTGATTGTAGAAACAATTTTTTAAGATGTAGCTCAAGACACCCTATAATTAATGTATACAATTTTTTTCATATCTTGTATAATAACGGATATATTGAGCTTTATTGATTTTTTACGAAAATTCGACAATAGTGATATACCATTAAACGATAAACTCTATAGCTAAGGCTACTACCAAGCATCAGAGAAAGGGTCTATTTGAAGTGAATTTTCTGGAAACATTTTAGCAAAGTGAAGGACAATGACGGTTGAAATTAATACTTCAGGGTTTGTAAAACATTTTTCTTGAGACATTTTCTTTCCATAGCCCGTATTAGATTCAAGTTCTTTGGCTAAATGTTGCCAATTTTGACGTCTTAAATTGTCACGTTGGCGTTTTGAGGAAAACCCCAATTTAGTTTTCTTTAAATGCCCATAACGTTTTGTCTTTTGACCTATAGCGTTAAATTTTGATAGGTAATTTACCTATAGCGATATAAAACGATGTACGATGTAGCTTCAGGTTTATTGCCTAAATATTACCAATTTTGACATTTCAAATCGCGACTTTGACGTTTTGAGGAAAACCCAAATTTATTTTTCTTTAAATGCCTGTAACTTTTTTGTCCTTTAACCTACAGAGCTAAATTTTAGTAAGTAGCTTACCTATAACGGTATAAACCCGCGTACCAAATTTTATTGCCCTCACTTTGTTACTTCCGGAGATATGATTTTTTTCTAAAGAAAATACAAATTTTTCCGGAAAAACCTCGTCCGATTTTCCTGGCCACTTGCAAAAGGAACGCATTCACCAAATTTAACAAAATCGGACCATTATTTTTTGAGTTATATATATATATATATATATATATATATATATATATATATATATATATATATATATATATATATATATATATAGAAACTGACACCGCATATGTGTTCTAGGGAGCCTAATTAGCGCTCATTTGAAGAAATTTTTTCAAAATTCAAAAGTCGGGATCTCCTCATTAGTGATTTTTTTAAAAGAAAATTCACTAAAAATAAGATGAGCATTTTATATTCACAAAAATCCGCCGAGCAACCTCCAGTGGTGAGTGTTTAGTGTTTATGTCTGAAACCAAAGGTCATGGGCGCAATTCCTAGTAGAAGCGTCATTAGTGAATTTTCGTAAAAAAAATTCACTAAGGGGAAAATCCCGACTTTTTAGATTTTGAAAACATTTTTGCAAATGAGTGCGAACTAGGACCCCTAGAACCCATATCCGGGGTCAGTTTCAATTTTTATATGTTTATATATATATATATATATATATATATATATATATATATATATATATATATATATATATATATATATATATATATATATATATATATATATATTGTCACAGCGAATACTCTGGAATGACATTTCTAGAATAGACCAGAAGTGACAGGTGTAGAGTAGTGTAGAACGTCTAGAATCTCTATAGACAGATATAAATAGACGAGCGGTGCGCAGAGTAAATTAGTTCAGTATTGAATAAGGTGGTGTGAAAGCGATCATAGAGTATAAAGCGAGTTAACAGTAAGTGTTGGTCTATAGGAAGCGATCATAGAAGGCGATAGTGGAATATAGTTCTATGGACATTTAATAATAAAGAAGAGATATATTTTAGTTGACACTGGTGTTGGAAAATAGTTGGTAATAATAAATTAGTAGTTTGGAAAGCTGTGTTTTGTTAGTAAACAAATCCAGAACTCCGTAGAACGTAACAACTGGTGTCAGAGGTGGGATTTTCAAACTGCTAGCAAAAATATTTTCCAGAATATTCGTTGAACAACGTGAAAACTTCTAGAATCTCTGGAAGATCAGTGTCAGCAGTGATTCATAACTGGGTGTGTTCTTGAAACATAATAAACTGTGTATCAGCTTTAAGTACGTCTGTGCCTAAGACACGTAGCGCAACAGCTAATATGGACGCCCAGCTATTGGAAATGATTGAAAAATGGACGAAGAAGCTAAATTAGCACAAGAAGAAGCCAGAAGAAGATACGAAGAAGTCAAAGAAGAAATGAGAAAAGGGGATGAAGAGGCCCGAAAAAGAAATGAAGAAGCCAGAAGAAGAGATGAAGAAACAAAGAAAATTCTGCAAGAACAAGCCAGCAGAATTGATAATATTACTTCGTGTGTGGACGAACGTATGAAGCAGGTAAAAGACGACATCTTCCAACAGGTAGAAAGCAGAGTAAGGGGTATCAGCGACGATGTACGTGACGAGCTGACGAATATACAAGAGGAAGTGCATCAGAAAATACAATCACTAGAAAATAAGTGCGAAACCCTAGCCAAAGGGAACATCAGGCTCGAAGATAGCTCGGCCGCAAGAATTAAGGTTCCCACATTTGATGGCTCAGTCCTGTGGGGTATTTATCTACGCCAATTTGAAGCCGCTGCTACAGCAAATGGTTGGGGAGAGAGAGAGAGAGAGAGAGAAAGCGACCTCGTTAATAGTAGCTCTCAGAGGAGATGCCCTCAACGTGCTTTAAGGAATTCCCAGGGAAGAACAGGACAGTTTCGACAGCATTCGGTATTACCTAGAAATGAGATTTGGAGACCAGCATTTACAACAGCTGTACCAAACTCAGTTGAAAAATCGCTGTCAGAAATCGGGCGAAACCCTGCAACAATTTAAAGCCGATGTTGCCAGACTAAGGCGATCAGCCTACCCCACAGCTCCGGTGGACTTTTTGAACCAGCTGTCGCTGAAAACATTCATTGACGGTATCAGGGATACTGACACTCAACAGGCACTGAGGATGGCGAGACATAAAAACTTAAACGATGCTTGGGCACATTCATTAGAATTTGAAGCTGCCAAGCAAGCCTTCAAAGGCAATGTGAGGGTTCGCAGTATCCAAGTCCCAGAAGAGGAACATATATCAGATTTATCCAAGGTTGTGCAGCGATTAGAGAAAATAGAAGAACAGATGAAGCACACGACTTATAAGGGCCAAGGGAAGCTCATCGTGCAAGTGCCATACGCTGTTGGAACTGTGGCAAGGTGGGACACATAAGGAGTGAATGCCGGGCCCCAAGATCATCTTCAACCAACGCACAGAAAAACTAAATGCAGCTAGCTTTAGGGGGCGAGAGCTAGCTGCCCACCACAATGCCCCGAAGTTGACACCTATTTCACTGGTCAACGATTCTGGTAACACGCTCATCGTAGACGGATACATCGGCGACAAGAAGGCTCAAATGGTTGTAGACACCGGCGCATCCAGGACGATTATCCGTCGTGATGTGGTACCAATATGGCGGGTAAGAGGGCCAGAGAGAGTCTACAAAGTGACTGCAGCTGGTGGCAAACAGATTCGTGTATTTGGTGAGACTGACGTGAAGATACAAATTGGAGTTTGTACGACCAAACAGAAAGTTATTGTTGCCGTCATATCAGACCCCATTATACTTGAACTAGATGTTCTACAAGGTCACGGTGTCAAGTTAAATCTCGAGAACAATGTTTTAAATATCGGTGAGGAGGAAGTAGTCATGTCGACTATGAATAACCTTGCGATTCGAAAAGTCACGGCCAAAGAAGATGTCGTTATGAAAGCCTAGAGTGAAAGTATTGTCCCAGTGAGGATAGTTGGAGACATTTCGGGACAAGTGGTGGGTATTATAGAACCAGAAGACAACGATATTTTTAAGACGGCTCTACTAGTCGGTAAAACTCTTATTCAAGCAAAAGAGCTAGCAGCTGTCAGAGTAGCCAACCTTAAGAGCTTTGATCAGAAGATTTCCAAAGGTTCCGAAATCGGAACATTCTCGCCAGTAAGCATCATACGGCGTTGCGACGACCAAGAAGAACCAGCCTCGTCAATCCCGGATGAACCACTTCCAGAACATCTACGCAATATCTTAGCAGAAGCTAGTGGAAATGTTTCTCCACAACAGAAGCAAGTAGTGGCTAAATTATTGTCCAAATATCGCAACGTTTTCGTAACCGACAAGAACGATTTTGGAAGAACAGACCTAGTACGCCATCGCATTGAGACTGGGACATCTGTACCAATCAAGCAACCACCGCGAAGGGTACCATTGGCAAAACAACACGAAGTTGACACCATGCTAAGGGAGATGGAGCAGGCACGAGTTATAGAACCATCGCAAAGCCCTTGGGCCTCTCCAGTAGTGTTAGTTAAAAAGAAAGATGGCCCCACAAGGTTTTGTGTAGATTACCGCCGGTTAAATGATGTCACTAAGAAAGACAGCCATCCACTTCCCATGATTGATGATACACTTGATACACTGGCAGATGCAAGATGGTTTTCGACATTGGACTTGAAATATGGCTACTGACAAGTCGAGATTGAGCCCAAAGACAAAGAAAAGACTGCGTTTACCACTGGTAGTGGACTGTGGCAGTTCGACGTCATGCCATCTGGGTTGTGTAATGCTCCAGCCACTTTTGAGCGTCTAATGGAGACAGTTTTGATAGGTCTACACTGGAAAACATGCCTCGTGTACCTGGATGGCGTCATTATCCTGGGAAAGTTGTTCGAAGATCACATGAAAATGTGTTTCAGAAACTAAAGGGAGCCAATTTGAAATTAAATCCGAGGAAGTGCTGTCTGTTTCAAAAAGCAGTCAAGTACTTAGGCCACATTATCACCCCAGATGGAGTCAAAACCGACCCAGAGAAGACAGGCTGTATTATGAACTGGGAAATTCCAAACAATGTACATCAGCTGCGAAGGTTTCTGGGCCTCTGCACGTATTACCGCCGTTTTGTAAAGGGGTTTACTGACATCGCAAAACCTTTGCATAGACTGACGGAAGAAAAGACACAATTCATTTGGACCAATGATTGTGAAAAAGCATTCGAGACACTAAAACGGACTCTCTGTCCATCCCCGATTCTGACATACCCCCAGCCTGGTCACAGGTTTATTGTGGACACGGACGCGAGCAATGTTGGTATTGGAGGTGTTCTTTCTCAGGAACAGGGAGGTCAAGAGAAGGTTCTAGGGTATTTCAGCAAAGCCCTGTCCAAAGCAGAAAAGTACTACTGCGTGACGAGGAAATAACTTCTAGCCATTATCAAAACGTTGGAGCATTTTCACAAATATCTATATGGTCAATAATTTCTCCTGAGAACAGACCACGCTTCCCAACGCTGGCTTCTTCATTTTAAAAATCCAGAGGGGTAGATAGCGAGGTGGCTTGAACGCCTTCAAGAGTACAATTTTACCATCGAACACCGCCCTGGACGACAGCACGGTAATGCCGACGCCCTATCTAGGAGACCTTGCCCACCAAAATGCAAGCATTGCATCACTGCCGAAAACAAAGAAGAAATGAACCTCGAAGTGTGTAGGAGGACGACGGTGCAACCCGTTAACCGATGGGACCCGCAGAGGTTAATGGAGGACCAAAAAGAAGACCCTGATATCCAACCAACCTACAGATGGAAAGAGACTTGCTACGAAAGACCCACTTGGTCAGAAGTTAGTGATAAAAGCGTTGCCACCAAAAGTTACTGGCCCCAGTGGGACTCCATTGGAATCGAAGGTAATCTTCTGGTCAAGAATTGGGAGTCAGAAGATGGTACCCGCATATTGAAGCAAATAATCCTTCCGCGGCCAAGAGTTAGGGAGGTAATCGAGGAGATCCATGGTGGGGCAAGTGGAGGCCATTTAGGCGTAAAGAAAACTTTGGAAAAGGTCAGAGAACGTTTTTATTGGTTACGATGTAGAGCTGATGTGGAAGAATGGTGCAAAACACACGTGTGCATCCAGTAAGGGGCCTAAATCAAAAACCAGGGGGCGAATGAAGCAGTACAACGTGGGAGCTCCTTTCGAAAGAATTGCAATCGACATAGCTGGTCCTTTCCCTAGAACAGACGCACGAAATCGCTATATGCTTGTAGCCATGGATTATTTTAGCAAGTGGCCAGAAGTGTTTGCGGTCTCGAATCAAGAGGCCACCACCGTTGCAGAAGTATTGGTGAATTAGTTTTTTTGCAGATTTGGCACACCACTAGAGCTCCATTCCGACCAAGGACGCAACTTCGAGTCGGCTGTATTCCAGAAGGTTTGTGAGCTTATGGGAATCAGGAAAACGAGAAGTACACCCATGCACCCTCAATCTGGCGGAATGATGGAAAGATTCAATGCCACTTTGGAGTCGCACTTAAGAATATTTGTCAATGAACACCAAACAGATTGGGACCGGCACATTCCACTCTTTCTACTGGCATACCGCTCGGCTGTACATCAGACTACCGGACATACACCAGCCAGTGTGGTTTTTGGGCAAGAATTAAGACTTCCTCCTGGTCTCGTATTTGGAAAACCCACAGATGCTCCACGGTCAACTGATGAATACATAAAAGATTTGGAAAGCCGAATAGAAACCATCCATTTTGCTGTCAGAATGCATATACGAGTAGAGAGAGACCGCATGAAGAGCCGTTATGACGTGCAAGCTAATTCAGCTGGTTTTAAAGAAGGAGATCGTGTGTGGTTCTACAATTCAGTACGACGCAAGGGAAGGTCACCGAAACTACAGAAATTATGGGAAGGTCCTTATAAGGTGGTCAAAAGGATCAATGCAATGACGTTGTCTATCGCATTCAGAGGAACCCGAAGAGCAAGATGAGGGTGGTCCATATGCACAGACTTACGCCATATCAAGAAATGTCAGAATTCGACCGAGACGATCGAATATAAGTGGGGGACAGTGTCACAGCGAACACTCTGGAATGACATTTCTAGAATAGACCAGAAGTGACAGGTGTAGAGTAGTGTAGAATAGTGTAGAACGTCTAAAATCTCTATAGACAGATATAAATAGACGAGCGGTGCGCAGAGTAAGTTAGTTCAGTATTGAATAAGGTGGTGTGAAAGCGATCATAGAGTATAAAGCGAGTTAACAGTAGAGGTTGGTCTATAGGAAGCGATCATAGAAGGCGATAGTGGCATATAGTTCTATGTACATTTAATAATAGAGAAGAGATATATTTTAGTTGACACTGGTGTTGGAAAATAGTTGGTAATAATAAATTAGTAGTTTGGAAAGCTGTGTTTTAATAGTAAACAAATCCAGGACCCCGTAGAACGTAACAATATATATATATATATATATATATATATATATATATATATATATATATATATATATATATATATATATATATTTCTCATGTATTGTTTGAGGACTTGAACAACAATTTATTTTCTATTATACAATGTTAAGTTTAAGGTCATTCTAAATTTCTCTAGTGTGATTTTTACTTCATGTCCCCGAAGAATCCACCTAAAACGTAGATGGTGTTGACGTGATGTCATGTAACAATATTTTGATTTCAACTTTCAAACAATGTTTAAGTTTTAGGCTGACAATTTTAAATCATTGACATAATTTAGGTATACATTACATTCAATTAAAAGTATAATAGCTTGGTAAAATGAACGAAAATTAATAAAATAAGATTAACTCAGTAACAGTGTGAAATAAACTTGGAGGCTCCATTAGCAGGTTGTGACTAGGCCTTTGCTTGTAGACCGTTTTTCGGTGACACGGATTGACGGTTACTATCTGAGGATCTCGGGCTCCAGATTTTAAAGGGTTTACTCCCTGTTGAGGATGTCTGCGACC
Source organism: Tillus elongatus (assembly GCA_964006375.1). NCBI lineage: Eukaryota > Metazoa > Arthropoda > Insecta > Coleoptera > Cleridae > Tillus > Tillus elongatus. The sequence continues at coordinate 84,864,742 of OZ023265.1, forward strand.
TCTTCACTAAACTCTGACCAAGATAACGATCAAAGTACCTGGGTAACTCTGTGGAGAAGGGTTCGGTAGCTTTTAGATGATGCAGACTAAATTTAGTGATCCCCGAGTAAGCGGGCTTTAATCGCTGATATTCGGCGTGCTCCGACCACTTCTGGCTTATCGAAAGGTGTAGCAGATTTTGTAAGTATAAGGGGTTAGATATAAATTAATTGAGATCTTTTATTTACCCAACCCTATATTTTAGATTAGAAAATATTTACAAAAATATATACAAACTATGTACAAATAAAATATACGGGTAATAATATTAATCAGAACTCGGCTTGCTCTAAAGCGACCAGGGCTAGTGTTAGATGACGCATACGGACTCAGCGAGATATACGGTACGAGCGGCGTTCTACTAAATCACGTATACGGCAGGCGGGCGGCACATAACGATAGACCAGTTCAAAGTAACATCTGTAGCCTCTCCGTCAAAGTAGGGAACACCGGAGGCGCATAAGGGCGGAAGGAGAGACGGGACGACAGTTTCCAGTAGGCCTATGCGGAGTGTGAATCCTCAGCATCTCCGCTAGGGCCAAACCGGGACACAAACATCTTGATTACTTTAGCGAGCTGTGAATCCTCAGCGTCCTCACTAAAATAACACAAGAGCTTATACTGTATGGGGCGGAAATCCCGGAGCCAGATGAAGTGTACAGGGCTAATTGGAAATGAACGCATCACTTGGAGTGACCTAGATAGGCTGTGAATCCCCAGCGTCCCTATCGGGATCAAACCAAGATGAATATATCTCGATTATTTAGGTGAGCTGTGAATCCTCAGCATCCGCACAAACATAATGCAAGACAATCTAACATACAGAAATTGTCTATAGGGACGGATACAGATTGGGAAAAGCAGATATAATTCACTTGCGGAGATTTGGACTGAGAAGTGTGATAATTTAAAAATATGAAAATTCGCTACAAAATATGAATTACCTAGAACGGATACTTTCTTACCTATAACAATATTCTCGTGTACTGAAATCGCCCAACCAGGTGCGCTCGGACGGCAAAAGGAAACGGAATCGGTGCGGACTGGTGGCGACTCGCTGTTCTCGGCTTATTAGCTGAATTACCAATACTGCATAAGCCCCGTGTTGCTTCTCCTTTTATATGAATTTCACAGCCGGCCAAAAACTCCGCGATGATTGGAATGTTATCACCGTATCACGACCGGATAAGATAATAAGTAAGAAATACACGTTTAATTAAATATAAATCGCCTTAAAATATTTAATGGTGAAAAATATTTTAGCAAATATTTATATAGTTTGTATTTAATTATTTTCTATTTAATTAATTATCGTCTTAGTAATTATGCGTTTTGTACCACAGACCGATAGAAAATAATACTTCATCACACACTCCCCTCACTTTACAAAAAAAAAAGTTTTTTTTAGACTGACTGAAATGGAGTATTAAAAACTTAACTTAATACCTAACCGTAACTCACTATTGTTCAAAGAAGTCTCTTTATCTTAATATAAGTTAACCTAATCCTAAACCTATCACAAGACTATACTACACTCAACACTGTGTCTTTAGCACGTCCTTCACGAATGGGGGGCAATTAACCACTTTAGGGTCTCCTTCGTGTGGCTTTGCATACCGAAGTCAGTGAACGGCTTCCATTGCTGTCTGTTTGACTTCGGCGGGGCCTTCCATCGAATGACAACGTATTGTCGCTGCCCGGTGCCGGTGCGGATGGCGCGTGGTATGGCTTCAAGTCCTCAATGTGAACATGGCGAAGCCACTTACCCCTCGCATCTTTGAGGTCATATACCACCGGTGAGCGATCTTACTGACAGTGTAAGGTCCAGCATATTTTGGGGCTAGCTTGGCTGCAAAGCCGTGAGCTGCGGAAGAAAGCGGGCGGTCAACTCTTAACACGCGGCCGCCTAAAGCGCATTGCCAGTCGAGTCTTCTCAGGTTGTAATGATGACTTTGCTGTGAGAAGGCCCTGTCCAGGTTAAGCCGTACCAGTTCAAATGTCTCGCGCAACTTCTCGAGGCGGTTTAAATGCTGGGCGACCGTTGGGGTAACAATTTCGACGTCGCCTTCGACATTCGGATCTACTGCGGGTAGCATGTTCGGAACTTCCAACTCGCGCCCAAAGTTAAGAAATGCCGAAGAGAAGTGCGTCGACTCGTGTTTCGTAGTATTCATAGCAAACACAAGTTCTGGTAAACGCTCATCACATCGACTCTGGTCCTGGTCGCAGAACTGTGATATCATAGTCTTAAGCGTACGATTGCTTCTCTCTACCGGATTTGCCTGGGGTGTATATGGAGGAGTTAGGCGATATTTTATGCCCAGCTCTTTTAACATCCCTTTAACAATTCGACTATCGAATTGAGTACGGTTGTCACTTATGACGGTTTTTGGGCACCCAAGTCGCGTAATTACTTGCTCGAATAAGGCATCAGACAAGGCTTTGGCTGACGCCTTCCTTACTGGTTTAACTTCTACCCATTTGGTAAACCTGTCCAACATTACCACCATATAACAATGTCCTTTTTTAGATCGTGGCAACGGTCCTACCAGGCCTACACTGACAATTTCCCACGGGCCTTTCATGACGAAAGGCTGCACAAACCCCGGCAGCTGTTGCTGCGATACCTTATACTTCTGACACCGATCACATTGACATACGTATTGGGCTATTCCACGTAACATCCCCGGCCAGTAGTAAGTGCGGGCTATCCTGCTAATGGTCTTAGCTACACCTAACTGTCCAACGGTCGGCCGTCGTGGTTTCGCTGCAGCACCTCTCGTCTCAAGTTTTTGGGAACGCATAACTTTCACGGATTGTAGACGTCGGGCTCGGTGAAGTCATTGGAATCCCAGAAATGACGGTACTGTTTTCCCTCCCGAATCGCACAGTCTGGAAACATTTCGGGATTTTTCTGTACTGCTGCCAGTTTAGTTTCATACCAGGGACACGTGGCGTCTTCGCGGGTGAAGTACGCATATTCTCCTGGTTCTCCTCACTTATCGGCAACGGATTTCGAGACAGCGTGTCTGCCACCCGATTCAAATAACCCTTTCTGTACTTGATATCAAAATCGTACTGCTGGAGGAAAACACTCCAGCGAGCCACCGTAGAGACATGTGATTAGTCAGGACTGTGAACTGGTAAACCTCCAGATATGGTCTCATCTTGTCTATACCCTATATTATGGCTAGACATTCTTTCTCCGTTACAGAATAGTTCTTCTCGGGAAGTGTCAATGTGTGGCTTGCGTAGGCGATTACAGGCTCGTGATCCTCCATTTGCTGCGTCAGCGCAATTCCCAGACCATCATTAGAGGCGTCTGTTTGTAATGTGAAACGCCTTGAACAATCAGGACAAGCCAACACCGGTGCCTCCGTGAGGCCAGTTTTCAGTTTTTCAAAGGCCTGCTGCTGACTTTCATCCCGCCTCCATTTCTCCTTCTTTTTCAGGAGTTTGGCTGGAAGGGTAGTCACTCGAGAAAAGTCCCTTATAAACCTCCTGTACCAAGAACACACTCCCAAAAATCGTCGCAGACTTCGGACGTTGTGCGGTGGCGGCATGGCCCTAATTGCCGCTACTTTATCGGGGTCCGTATGTATGCCTGGGCATTGACTACGTTTCCTAAATATTTAAGGGAACGGCGACAGAACTGGCACTTCTCGGGATTTAATTGAAGGTTGGCCTCTCGTAACCGGCGGAATATTTCCCTGAGGTTATCCAGGTGCTCTTCAAAAGTATCACCTAGTACGATCACGTCGTCCAAATATGCAAACGCTACATCGTCCATAGCCGGCGTTATGACAGCATCTAATAGGCGTTGAAACATTGCGCTTGCTGAATGCAACCCAAAACTCATGGTTCGAAACTGGAACAGCCCCCTTCCCGGAACAGTGAAAACGTTAAGGGGATGGGTAGTATGGAACTGGTTACTGGCGGTTTCCCTGTCTTGTACTGGCGCTTTCGGAGCTTCTAGAATCGGAGTGGCATGGCAATCGTATGTCTTTGACTCTGACAACCCATTACGCAAGAACTGCACCAGCCTATTACGCAGTTCATCAACGGGAGCGGTGGTTGTTAGATCGAACTTGGCCAATTCCAGTTCTAGTTATGGCTTTTCAGCTTGTATACCCATGATACTCGGGTATAGGTAGGTATATCGGGGTCTTCTTTCGGGTCGGACATACAAACGGATTCGGATTTTCTACGGAATCGGAACGGAACGGTATCGGAACGGAACGGTATCGAAACGGAACGGTATCGGAACGGAACAGTTTGCTTGTATTTCACAGGTCCCTGCTCGGGCGCCAAATTGTGACGAGGCCTTTGCTTGTAGACCATTTTTCGGTGACACGAATTGACAGTTACTATCTGAGGATCTCGGGCGCCAGATTTTAAAGAGTTTACTCCCTGTTGAGGATGTCTGCGACCTCTTCACTAAACTCTGACCGAGATAACGATCAAAGTACCTGGGTAACTCTGTGGAGAAGGGTTCGGTAGCCTTCAGATGATGCAGGCTAAATTTAATGATCCCCGAGTAAGCGGGCTTTAATCGCTCACCCGACGTGCTCCGACCACTTCTGGCTTATCGAAAGGTGTAGCAGATTTTGCAAGTATAGGGGGTTAGATACAAATTAATTGAAATCTTTCATTTACCCAAGAAAATATTTACAAAAGATGTATACAAAACAATATTTACAAACTATGTACAAATAAAATATGCGGGTAATAACATTAATCAGAACTGGGCTTTCTCTAAAGCGACCAGTGCTAGTGTTGGATGAAGCGTACGGACTCAGCGACATATACGGTACGAGCGGCGTTCTACTAAATCACGTATACGGCAGGCGGGCGGCACATAACGATAGACCAGTTCAAAGTAACATCTGTAGCCTCTCTGTTAGAGTAGGGAACACCGAAGGCTCATAAGGGTGGAAGGAGAGACGGGACGACAGTTCCCAGTACGCCTATGCGGACTGTGAATCCTCAGCATCTCTACTAGGGCCAAACCGGGACACAAACATGTTGATTACTTTAGCGAGCTGTGAATCCTCAGCGTCCTCACTAAAATAACACAAGAGCTTACACTGTATGGGGCGGAAAGTCTGGAGCCAGATGAAGTGTACATGGCTAATTGGAAAGCAACGTATCACTTGGAGTGACCTAGATAGGCTGTGAATCCTCAGCGTCCCTATCGGGATCAAACCAAAATGAATATATCTCGATTATTTAGGTGAGCTGTGAATCCTCAGCATCCGCACAAACAGAATGCAAGACAATCTAACATACGCGAATTGTCTATAGGGACGGCGACAGGTTGGGAAAAGCAGATATAATTGACTTGCGGAGATTTTGACTGAGATGTGTGATCATTTAAAAATATGAAAATTCGCTACAAAATATGAATTACCTAGAACGGATATTTTCTCACCTATAACAATATTCTCGTGTACTGAAATCGCCCAACCAGGTGCGCTCGGACGGCAAACGGAATCGGTGCGGACTGGTGGCGACTCGCTGTTCTCGGCTTATTAGCTGAATTACCAATACTGCCTATGCCCCGTGTTGCTTCTCCTTTTATATGAATTTCACAGCTGGCCAGCAACTCCGCGATGCTTGGAATGTTATCACCTTATCACAACCGGATAAGATAATAAGTACGAAATACACGTTTAATTAAATATTGTCACATTTGTCTATGAGAATTACGGTTATGGACTTTGTTATTCTATGGTCAGATGTCAATTATAAATTGTGTTGGTAAGAGCGAACAGTCTGGAGTGACATTTCTAGACCGAATCAGAAGTGACAGGTGTAGAATAGTGTAGAAGGTCTAGAATCTCTATGGACAGTATTGTCACATTTGTCTATGAGAATTACGGTTATGGACTTTGTTATTCTATGGTCAGATGTCAATTATAAATTGTGTTGGTAAGAGCGAACATTCCAGAATAACGTTTCTAGACAGAACCAGAAGTGACAGGTGTAGAATAGTGTAGAAGGTCTAGAATTTTCTATGGACGGTATAAATAGACGAGCGGTGCGCAGAGTGAGTTAGTTCAGTAGTGATTAGTGCGGAGTTAGTTCAGTATTAAGTCGGTGTGGTGAAATATAGTGATCATAGAGTATTAAGCGAGTTAGCAGTAAGTAGTAAGTGTTGGTGTTTGAAAAGAAGGCGATCATAGAAGGCGAATAGTGGAATATAATTCTATGGACATTTAATAATAGAGAGAAACATTTTAGTTGATACTGGTGTTGGAAAATAGTTGCTTATAATAAATTAGTAGTTTGAAAAGCTGTGTTTTGTTAGTCAACGAATCCAGAACCCCGTAGAACGTAACAATATAAATCGCCTTAAAATATATCACGGTGAAAAATATTTTAGCAAATATTTATATAGTTTGTATTTAATTATTTTCTATTCAATTAATTATCGACTTAGTAATTATGCGTTTTGTACCACAGACCGATAGAAAATAATACTTCATCACAAGGTTCTAAATTAAATAACAAATTATATGTCCAATCACTGCTAATTAGAGCATTTTCAATCGCCCAGTGTTTGGAACTCATTTAAGTAAAGTAAATAACATATTTCCAATTATCTGGCCACTAACTATTAGTAAAAAGACGAGGTTGTGGTAAAATGGGTTTGAGCTATGTACAGGGTTGACAGGCCGAATTTCGCGCGATGCGAAATATAGGTAGTGGAAGTATTATATATTATGTTTTATGAAAATTCGGTCCCCGAATACGCGCCGAATTTTTATTTTGTTGCATATAGACAATTGCATAAATTATAAATCCATTATCGTTACTCAAAATATCGAGCATACATATCAATGATAAATAAACAACATAGGTATTATAAATAGGTTACACCTAAAGACCCACCGTCACTGTTTCACTGCTAATACGCAACTCAAGATGTTCCGAGCAGTCCCTTATTATTGGTACTCAGCTGGACTATAAAACACTTATAAATATCAACTTCACCCTTATAAACAAAACCAAAGGTTGTTACTTCTTTTTTATATCTGAAATAATAATGTGTGTACAAATAACGTTATAGTGAGAAAAGCAACGAATTATGAAGCTGATATAACTACATATTTGTTTGCTTTCTTAATAAGATTTTAAACGTCCGACAACACTGTACACATTCGCGCTGATATTTGTGTATTTTTGTGTACAACGAACTACAAACATTAAGCTAGGTTATTTATTTCTTTTTTAATTATGGCGTTTGTTTATTTCTGACAATTCGCCAGCTCATTAGGGAAATGATAGGTTATTATATATATATATTCTAGTATTTATTTAATCTTTAACGTTTTTACAAGTCTCCAGACAAGGTCAACTGCGCGTTAGACCGCCCGGGAATCGAACCCGGAACCTCTCGCTCTGCAGGCCTACACCTAGTAACCTGCGCCACGAGGGCGTCATTAAGCTAGGTTATATTATATACTCTGAAAATTTACTTTGGTGTGAGATTTTCATGCTATGTGGTTCTGATTCTCTGCTGGCACAACATTTTTATAAGTTCGATGTTATATCGACACTGCAATACAACATATCAACACAGATTTATACTAGCCCATTAGACCAAAAATGCGCCCACTAAACGGGCTCCCAATGTTACCAGATCTAGTAGAAACTCTACTACTTGACAACCTGGCCAAAACGATAACAGTTATTATTAGTATATGAAGTATACCCTGGGCCATAGAGTAAAGCTTACATTTCTATGATAGAAGACGAGGCTATACAGTTCTCACCAACTACAGAGAAATATTTTTTCTATGTAGCAAATCTATTATAAAGCATCATAAATATGTTTCTATTATGGTGGAGGTGGAACAAAACAAGTTGAATGTGTATCAATATAGCATGTTGACTGTTGAAATGCCAAGTTACATAATAGTGTCATTACAGCGAATTGCATCCAGCTATGCTGACCTTTGTACAAAAAGTAACGTTTTGATTCATTGCTTATTTCAACCGGCTTAAATAGTCTTTGTGCTTAAATGTTCAGCCAACCAAACAACTCAACTTACTCAATTGTTGGGTCCGCTTAACGTACTTCATAAGTTTAGTCATCAGTTAGAGGCTCAAAGCCAAAAATTACAGGCTTATGAAAGTTTACCAACATTTATTATGGTTAATTAACATTTTCTTCAAATTTTACCTAATTTCTATGGCAACAAATAAAACAACTATGATTTAGTCAATTTAAGAATGCATTGTTAGAATTGTTCGCCTTTTTCCAAATTTGAATAAACAAGAACTTAATAACCACTACAAAACTTTAAGGATAGGTTAAATCGTACCCACATCTTTTTCTTTTAGCTTAAACTAATATAAAAATTTCCAACGTACTCATATTAATATATTATTAGATATATGTGTTACTCGGTTCTAGTTTTACGTACCTACTTCAGAGTTTTTTACATTAAAAGCATTTTGACTTTAAGAACAGGCTCACTTATCCAGTTGATGCCAATTTTAAAAATATAATAAAAATGAATTTGTCCTTGCTTTTCATAATGACAAAACCTTTCATAATAATGTTAATCTAACACTACATGTTTCAACTTATTTCCTTTTTCTTCCTATAAAATTTCTGCCTGCAAAAAATATGAATTAAGATTAAAAAGATGTGTAGGTCTTTACATACACCTTCCATTATCTATAAATATGCACCACAGATCCATACATACATATCCCCTCACACACAGGCAAACACGCACGTGCGCACACTTCCATTCATACGTACACAAGCTTTTGGACACAATATTGATGTGTCCAAAAGCTAACATAGATAAGACACCAACAAGTGGATAATCGATCTTTATGTGCACATATACACACAAATGCACATCTGCGCAATAAATTACTAACTAAAGGAGGAACACTGAGACATTGTTCACACCAGTGGAGCCAGGCATTGTGACTTTTCGACATATTGGAAGGGCTGTGGTCCAAAAAGGATATTATTTTTTCTTTCTAACTACTTAAACCTTAACCTGCTAAGTCTCTTTTCTTTCCTTTTTAGTTATGTAGTATATATTATACCACTAATATCAGAATTTTTAACTCAGAAAAATTCAAATTTTCCGTTGTGAAAATGCATTATACCATCTTTTCACAACGATGTTTCATTAATGCCTTCAGTTAAACATTGTCCTTAATTTAATCATCTTGAAATATCTCCCGCGGACACATTAATTTTGTAAGCTACTTGAAATATTTGTTCTTAAAATTGTAGGAGAGGGTAACATTGGAAATAATTAAATCAACATTGACAGTGTCTTAAACATGGAAATGATGATTTATGTTTTTAAATCATAAGTATAGCGTTAAGAGAAGCCTTCCTAATAAATTGAACATATATTTAGCACAATAAATAGAGGAAGGTAGTTTGAGGACATTCTATAATTCAATATAGAGAAAGGAAGTTTGAGGACATTTTGGTTTCTTAAAAATAAAAGCCTGATTTACACTCGACAAATGTGGTTTAAAATGTCCTCAAACTGATGTCCCCAAAGACCACTTTCAGCAAAAAGTTAGTTCAGGGACGTCCTCGAACTAGACACAATGTCCTCAAACAAATCATTTCTCTACACAAAATGTCCTCAAATAATACTTTTGTAATATATATATATATATATATATATATATATATATATATATATATATATATATATATATATATATATATATATATATATATATATATATATATATATCACACCGATATTTAAAAAAATAATGGGCCGATTTTGATAAAATTTGGCATATACCTTCCTTTTGTAAATGGCTTGCATAAGTTCGTTAGGTCAGGAAAATCGGAGGAGGTTTTCCGGAAAAATTAAATTTATCTCAAAAAATAAAAAAGCTATGATAACCAAATCTTGTAGGTAGGTTTACGATATAAAAACTAAACTATACACCAAAATTTATATTTCTATGTTAGAGGTTAGAGAGGTTAGATTGTGAGTTGTCCATATCGGTCCCTCCACCGCGACCATAAGGTTTATTGTGACTCACGCCTAATGTCTATATTTCGCCCAACAAATCCAGCCTCCTACAGAGGTCGATAACCTTTGTAGGCGAAAGTTGATCCAGATCCTCTGGAGCAAGCTTTACCTTGCCAAAGAGCAGGTGTCTAGTCCTGTCCGCTGCCGGACAGGAACATAGAACGTGCTCTGCTGTCTCGTCATTCTCCATACACAGCTGGCACTCGGTCTCCTGACCGACCCCAATACGGTGCATGTGATGCCGCAAGCGGCAGTGTCCTGTATACAAGCCGACTAGAGTACTCAGTTGTTGTCTGTTCATCTCTAGAAGTTTCTTAGCCCTTGACTCAGACAGGCCCTTTATGAAGGCCTTAGAGTGAGCTAATCCTGGAAGATTTTGCCAATATTGGATTATTGTCATTCTTTCTGTCCAGGTCTTTAAGGTGCGTTTTGCTGTGCAAGATGTTATTCCCAGCACCGGTTCTGGTCCGACAAAGTCACTCTGGGCACCACTCCTGGCAAGCGTGTCGGCCGCACCGTTGCCATCATGGTCCGAGTGACCCGGTATCCAGACCAGCGACACCTCATTACAGCTGCCCAATTCGTTAAGGGCAGCTTTACAACTCCATACCGTCTTTGAATTACACCGGTAGGAACCAAGAGCCTTTATTGTAGCTTGGCTATCTGCATATATCCTTATCGATTTGTTTGTGCACAGGTTTTTTATACTTTCCCTTGCACACATCTCGATGGCATACACTTCTGCCTGGTGTATGGTTGCGTACTTGCCGAGGCTAGCTGATAGTCTAGCATCGGTGCTGCCCCCATATGCGCCGGCTCCTACTCCCATATTGGTTTTGGAGTCGTCAGAGTACCAGCAGAGGTCCGCTCTCCACAGGGTCTATTGGTTCCGGTCCCAGTCCTCCCTTTCCGGGAGGACGGTCTTGAAAGACAGATCTCTGCTGATTTTTGTAGGCATCAAGTCCGAGACCATTCCCAGAATCCTGTGACAATCACTGTCATCAAGGAGTCCGGACCCCCTCAGACTGACTTCCCTCGGCATGTTATCTGCCGTTTGTATTAGTCTGTACGTTGTCCACCTCGCCACCCTCTCCAACCATATGTGAAGTGGGGGAATATTGAGGAGGACCTCCAGAGCGACTGATGGTGCGGTGCTTATCGCTCCCGTTATCATCAGACATGCTTGTCTCTGTAGATGAGCCAGTTTGGCCCTCGCGGTACCACGAAGTACCTTAGGCCACCAAACTATGGCTCCATATGTTATCATAGGTCTGATAACCACTACATAGAGCCAGTACATCTGTTGGGGGTTTGTTCCCCAGTTGTTCCCACAGATTCTCCGGCAGGTCCACAGGGACATCTTAGCCCTGCGGATAACATTTTCTAACTGTCTGTCCCAGTTGAGCTTCTTATCTAGGATAACTCCCAGATATTTTGCTTGGTCCGAAAATGGAATGTTTTCCCCCATAAGATTAGGTGGTTTTAATTTGTCCAACCTTCTTCTTCTGGTGAACGGGACAATGATCGTTTTGCGAGGGTTCACAGACATCTGTTCCCTACGGCACCAATCATTGACTACATTTAGTGCTTCTTGAAGAGTACTAGACAGTTCCTCCTCAGATTTGCCTCTAACCATTATGACGAGATCATCCGCATACGCCTGGACCTCAACCTCCCAGAGTCCGAGGATAGCCAGCAGGTCGTCCACAAAGAGGGACCACAACAGGGGGGATAGAACGCCCCCCTGAGGACACCCTCTCGCAGCCCTAACGCTGACCACCTCTCCCCGTAATGAGGTAATAATGGTCCGATTGTGCAGCATGTTTCCGATCCAGCCACAGATGGTAGGTTCCACCCCCCTAGCGATAGTGGCCTCGTAGAGGGAGATCGGTAATGCATTATTAAATGCTCCTTCTATGTCGAGAAATGCCGCCACCGCAACCTCTCCATTTTCCAGAGAGTGTGTGATCTTCTCGACGAGGTTATTGAGCGCTAACTCAGTTGATTTTCCAGTTTGATAGGCATACTGGTGGGTATTTATGGGGTTCTTGGGTAAGATGTTCCCCCTAATGTGTCCGTCCAGTATTTTTTCCAATCCCTTCAGGAGGAATGATGTAATACTGAGAGGTCTCAGTGAAGTAGGTAGGAGGTCATTACGTCCCAATTTGGGAATGTAAACCCCCCTAAACACCGTCCAGCTGGAAGGAATATAGTTCCAGGCCAGACTGGCTCTGAACAGCCTGATAAGGAAGGGTAGGAGAATCTCCAGTCACTTTTGTAGTAGGACCGGTACCACCCCATCCTCCCCTGGCGACTTGAATGGCTGGAAATGATTCACAGCACACTCCACTGCCGAGGCTGTAACTATTCTCCGAGCAACTAGCCAGTCCTCCCTTTGGGGGCGTTTAGATCGTCCCTCGGCTGGTAGGACCTCACCGTTGCTCAGGATCAGACAATCTGGGAAGTGTGTGTGTGCTAAGAGCTCTAACGTTTCTTTCCGAGATTCAGTAAAGGAACCATCTGGTCGTTTTATCGATCCCAGTTCCTGTACACGGTCGCGTGAGAGAATCCTGTGGATTCTGGCGCTGCTGGGCAAATTATTAATGTCCCCGCAGAACCTCCTCCAGGACTCCCTCTTAGCGTTCCTGATCTCTTTATTATAATGTGTTAGAGCAGTTTTATATTGCTCCCAGTTGCCTGTAATCTTAGCACGATTGAAGAGACGTCTAACTTCTCTTCGTAGTTTATCGAGGTTATTATTCCACCAAGTAGACCCCCGACTGTCTCTCTTTGACCTCAGTGGACAGTTTTCGTGATAGGCAGAGACCACAGCTTCCCTAACCTGTTCGGCCGCAATCTCGATCTCATCACGATCCCTCACTGTGGGGATTGCGGACCCAAGTCTGCCGGCGAGGGACTGTTTGTATCCCTCCCAATCCGTCCTCCTCGGGTCCCGATACTCCACCACAGGTCTAGGGCCTGTTTCAATCTCAAATAGGATATGGGCATGGTCTGAACATGAGGGTTCAGACGACACCCTCCATTTGAGGATTTTTGAGCTCAAAAGCCTTGAGCTGATCGTAAGATCTAAAACCTCTCTCCGGTTAGCTGTAAGAAAGGTGGGTTCCGAGCCTATGTTGTTGACAACCAGCTCCTCCCCTAAAATGTATTCAAATAGTGATTCACCTCGTCTGTTAGTGTCCGTGCTCCCCCAAGCCAAGTGATGGGAGTTCGCATCACACCCCATTACGAGGTGATAGTTGTTCCTCTTGCAGTAGGCGATCAATTTCCGCACCTCTGCTGGAGGTGGTTGTTCTGCATCTCTGTCTCCAGGGAAATAGGCCGAACAGGCCACTACTTCCAGCCTGGTCCCCCCGGATGTGATCACGAGATGGATGGATGCCATGTCCTTGGTGCAGTACTCTGAAAGTGTAAAATACTGCAAGTTGTTTCTGATCCAGATACAGGCTCTGGGGTTAGTACCAGAGCCCACCTCTACTATCTTACCAGAAGTGTTACCCAGCCCTTAAGTTCGTTCCGAATTAGCGGTCCAGGGCTCTTGGAGAAGAGCAATATCTATTTGCTCTTCCTTTAATTTCATGCTAAGGAGGTATGTCGCAGCCTTATCATGATGCAGATTAGCTTGAATGCACCTTAAGTTGGTGGGCATGGGGGTAGGAATATAGGAATGTATGGAGGAAAAAGGAGTAGTTTAAGGAGCTTAAAGGAAAAGGGAATTATGGTGCAGGTTCCTCCTCCTTTTTAGGAGCTCGATAACCAAGCTTCCTATAGGAGGGTCTACCTTTGGTAGTCGTCCTAGGGGTGGACTTTCCTTTCCCCTGTTGTTTCCCTCTGGAGGTTTCAGTGGAAGGTTGAATCCTGCCACCTCCTCTATTGGGTCTGTGTAAGTCGTGTCCATGTTTGGTCCCACGAGCAGCAAGGGAAAATAGACCTCCATGGAAGAGCCCCGCATCCCATGAATAGGCATTTACACAGGGAGGTCGCCCGGTTTCCCTGGGGAGGGTTAACGTTAGCGACAGAATTACCATCCTGCCAATGCCCGGCCATATCGGCCAGAAGCATCATCGCCTCGGCACCAACCCGCCAACGACCTTGCGATGTGGGTTTTTTATAGATGACTCTCCTCGCAATGCCGGCCAATTAAGGCAAGCATTCCCGGCCCTCCTAAGACATGACTAGGAAGGGTTACGGTTTGGTTAGTTCATTTAGTTCACGTCTAATAGTAGACGCTATCCAGGGTGCACCACGGGGAGGCGAACTAACTTTACACCCCATTTCTATGTTACAAGAAAAAAAGTTAGAATAAAATTTTTTTTGTCAGATCATTTCTATGAAAATTCACAACCATAACGCACTTGCTGCGTCCAGGTTTTTCTTTTCAGTAGGTACATACTATATAAAATTAACCTCAACTAAGATTATGTGGCATTAAGTGTGTTTGAGCAAATTGTATGTTTGCACGTTTCGCCCTTCGGAAAGGACGTAAAGCCTCCGATCCCGTGTGCCACACGATATTGAGCACATACAAGATCCCCACACTCCGTATGGAAAGAAAGGGGTTCGGGAAAGTTTCCAGAATGATGTGGTGAAACTGCTCCCTGGCGTCGGTGATTGGTCAGAATCGCGGAACAGGCCGACGTTACGGAAAGAAGATAGCATACAAATACAAAAATTCTTTGACTCGGTAAAAATAGAAAATCTGCCCACCTATTACCTAGTATTTAAAATAAAGAGGAATTTGAAAATGTTTAGGGATGTCTAGTTTCAGTTAGTCGGCAACACTGATTACATTAAAGCTTACGTTTGCTTAATACTTAATACGGTTCGGGGTAGTGTGGACTGGACAAGGTCGAAGGTCGTAGTCATTATCATTTCATTTTGGTTTATTTTATTTTCTATCCACATGAAACGTGTTTAATTTTTGATAACTGATAAGTTATTGCTAAGATCCAGATCCCTGTTGGTGACGTAAATAGATTTAGTTTACCCAATTCTCTTACTACATAATTGTTGCTGTATTTGTAATTGTAGATAGTGTTATTACATACATATTACTCTATATTTTGAGTTCAACATAGAAGAGTATTACAATATACATCACAAACCGGTGATTTTCAGTTAACCATCAGGTTATTTGGTGCTCATATTTTATTTCCAGTTTATTCAAGTGTTTGTTGATTTTTTATAATCATGTCAGTAAAACGATGTGGATTCCTTATATATGAAAATAAAAATGAAATTACTCGACGAGCAAGGTTAGTTTTTGTAGTTATTTTTCTTATACCTATTAAGTAAACCATTTTGCTTTTCGTGTTAGGATGGGTACATGAGGACTTTATTTTATTGTAGCCAAGTGATGATTTAATTTAATAGCTGTATAATTAATTACATTTACTGAAATTACCTAAATAAATGTTTCGTTCATTTGTTAAAGTATTAAGTAGTATGTAGGTACCTACCTACATAATTATTTAGAGGCAGTTTTTTTGTAGGTACTGATGTTAATAACGATCAATTTTATATACAACAAATATATCTGACAACATTTCTTAAAACATTTATTTGCTTTGTGTTGTATAAAACATTAACTTAACAATACACTTGTAAAACCCAAATCACCACAACACACAACACATATTTTTAAAGACCTGAGGATCCTTTTACTAACAAGGTTAGTGTCAGATCTTTAAAAATATGTGTTGTGGCGATTTGGGTTTTCCAAGTGTCCTTATCAGTGCTTATCACAGGTTACAATCTTCATTTAGCGAATTAACTTGACAACAGCTGTTTAAAAATAAAATATGTTGTGTTTTATATAAATAGGTAGTTATTTATTGTAGATGTCTCTTATTAGGTATATAAGACCCAAAATAAATAACTTAATCAGGGGAGTGCAGCTTGAGTTGTTTATCCTTTCTTGAGTGTCTTTTATGCTAATAAGATATGAATGCAATATAACATTTTATCCATAACTGACAAAAAGGCAACAAAAAGAATTAAGTATATTATAATTATAAACCATTCATGTAATGCCATTTTGACAGTTGCCAACTTATCTGAATTGAGTAGTCTGGGTCTGGGATTAGGTACCTGGTTGCTATAGTTACTTTGTTTATTTATGCTAGTACCTTGATTGTCTATCAACTCCATTATTTATATGTAAGTGATTTGGTGATACTGAATTCAAAATTAGCCTTTGATAATGAAAGAAAAAACAATACCACCCGAAGTAACAGTAACAGACTAAAAAACCAACTTCAAATTTAGTCCCGCCGAAGTCTAAGGATGCATATGAAAAGGAATTGTCAGACTTTGATGGGTGGAGAAGAATGAAACGGTAATAGCAACCACTGAACAGGTACTGTTGGCTTATTTATTTAATTCTAATAAAAGATTTGCTGGTACATAATTGTGTACTGAATATCCTATGCTGAAGACAATGTTGAAAGTGCACCGAAACAAATATTTCAAGTTATGGTAAATTAACTGCTTTTTTTAAAGCAGAGTCCCATACTTACAATCCAAAAAAGCCTAAGCCCTTCAGCAAGAGCACATTAAGAAATTTTTGCAGTAAGCCCATAATGGAAAATATTTGATGATGAAGTTAAAAGTGGTTTTTTAAGTAAATTAATAGGTACTCATTTCAAGTATTTTCATAGGTTGGATTAATATTTGGCATAGTAAGCGCTTGTTGCTGTAAGGAGGTAACATATTTGAAAATGGATAATGTGTAAGATAAATTAAGGAGCATATTTATATATTACATTACCTAATATGAGGACCTACGTTCCACACAGTTTTGCCGTGATAAAATATGGTTTCTGTATTAAAACCTTTGATCTCTGCAAGAGATACATCCAACATGTGAAGTTTCTTATGATACATTTTGTTTGCGGTATTTATATGGAAAATGTACAGCTACGCCTGTTAAAATTAACATAATGTCCAAAATACCAGCTGCAATTATTTCGTTCTTGGATTTACAATGTGCTGGTTTATATACTCGCCACAGTATGAGACATTCATCAGCTACTTTACTGGCCAATGCTGGTGATGATCTTACAACTATCAAACATCACTTTGGGGGTAAGTCTTCTACTGTGGCAGGAGAGTATATTGAGGACTTGGTAACGAATAAAATTGAAGTGGCTAAAAGGATTCAATGATAAGAATAAATAAACCTCAGGTTCAGCTACATTTGCCATCTATCTTCCCTTATCAACAGTGGAAAACAAAGAAAATAATGTTATTTCTGTCAATGTCGATAAACAAATAGAATCAAATAAATTTGACATGACATTTTTCAAATAATATGATTTAAAATTAGATGGTCATGGTTAGGTTACTTATAAGACAGCAGTATGTTATGACCCACATAATATATCTGAAAACAGTAGAATTATATCATGTTAAATGGTCGGTTGTGGATAAAATATACAACTATTATTAGTCGTATAGTGTTGTCATCTGAAAACATTGTTAACTAACTGCAACTGGACATTGACAATGTACAAATATAGAGCTTTAATTAAAATTTCTACGTAAACTTTGTCAAGACAACTAGTCATATGACTTATTCTATGAATCACTTGATAAATGTGAACACCGCCTACATTGGATTCATAAGATACCACTGAAAAAAAAATATGTAATATTCAAAAATAAAGTTCAAAACTTCAAATAACTGATTGCACTGACAAATAAATCTAAATAAGTAAAACTATACATTTTTTATTACCATGTATTGGACCTCTTGGTATCACTATTACACTGCAATAGTTTTGTTGGTTAGATAAATCTGACCACAAAATAAGTAAATTTCTGTCAAGTTCCAAAGTTAAAATGGTAAGTTAGCACATTTAATATTTATATGGTGAACACTTTATTACCACTTGCTTATTGACATCATGCATGGTAAATATTAGGCCACAGATAAATAAAGTTCACAAGTAACAGTTTTATTAGAAAGTAAGTGAAAAACTTTGAAATGTTTGATATTAGTTAATAAAATAACTACATTTTGTGTATCATTACCCACTGATAGTATTAAATATATTTAAATTAAAGCTTGATTGTTTTGCAGCAATGTGACCTGAGATGTTTTTTTTTTTTTAGTATATGAAGTGGCCCGTTTTTAATTATGGTTTTTATGACTTTATCATTTTCTTAAGACTAAAAAATTAATTATCCTTGAAACAATAAATTTTTACGTAGGCCAGACCCACAGATACAAAATTAGACAGTTAAGCCGACAATTATATAAAATGTGTTCATTTATGTCGAGTAGATAAGGAAGTTGTTTGATATTTTAGTGTATAAACAACAGATATGTTTATCTGCGAGGTTTACATCAAATGGATAGCCAGTTGTCAATTGCCAGCCTCTACCTCATCAACCTATTTGACTCATTGTGTCACATACATGATGCTGTAAATTGCAAGCATTGACTGTCGGTATACCTTTTGACAAATTTCAGAGATAATTCAGTCACAACTTTTTTTATCCAACATGGTGTCCTATACAAATCCTGAAGTTTCTCATCACAAACGAGATTGTCGCCCTTGATCACCTGAGTGGGGCGAATAAAAATTTTCATTGAAACTTCATCTCACAAAAAGTTGTAACAGTTACAGCCTATTACATTCTGTTTAAAGAACGCTGCATGCATTTTGAGTCGGATCCATACTGCTTGAACTAATGGCCATATACAGATGAGCAGTGTTGTGGCATTGATAAGTTCCCTGAGTATGTAGGAAATGACTATTTTCTTTTAACAACTGCCTTGTAAGTCTATTTTTTTCTTGAAAGATTGTGTTAGTAGTTACATTGTAGGAGAAGAAGAAGAAGCAATTATACTTAGTTTGGTAAATTATTTTTCACTAGTATTTTGGCTAAATTAAAAATTCATGAATTGTTGTTGCCCTTACTTGGTGGAACTGTTTCATACTAAATAGTAAATGTAGAGACTATTTCTCTGGCTTCACAAATGTTCGTTTTCCTCTCTGTAACCGGTTTCGCTGCTGGACAGCATCATCAGATAGGAAAAAATTGAATTGATTTATACGTTGAGTAAAGATTGGAACCTGTGATGAGCACTGATAAGTACAATTTGGAGAACCGAATTCATCACAATACAGTTTTTAGACCTGATGATCGTTTCGCTGAGAAAGTTAGCGTCATCAGAGGGATGAATAAAAAAAAGCTAAAAAACTACGTTGATTCATCTCTCTGATAACGCTAACTTTGTTAGCGAGACGATCGTCAGCAGTAAAAACGGTATTGTGATGAATTGGGTTCTCCAAATTGTACTTATTTGATTTATACATATTCATGACAACTATAAATACGTTGCTACGTTAGATGTTTTGATAAAAAGATACTTTAAAAATTATATTTTATATGCAGCTAAAAAATTAAAAATTGGTCTTAGATATAATATGTAAGTACTGCAAGTGTCTTTAAAAAAATTGTGTTGCAAATTTCATTAGTTACAAAAATTTTTCAGAAAAAAATAATTTTTTACAAAGGGAATGTACCTGTCAAATTATAAATGTGACAGGTATTTTTCCATATTAATTGCTTGCATGGTTTTGTTTTAGTCAACCTATCCAGTTTTTGCAAACAATAAACAAAAAAGGTTTTTGAACAAATTTGTAGTTATCCGCGAAGCTCATTGTGTTATTTTTCTTTAATTTAGTACCCACGTGCGTTTACATAGGTGTTACAATGGTTTAAGATTGAAGATTCTGGCTTAAGGGAAAATCTATTGAGCTATTGGATTTGAAAAATTTTTCGAAAATTTTCTACCACAAATATATATATATATATATATATATATATATATATATATATATATATATATATATATATATATATATATGTGTCTGTCATTCTGTGTGTGTGTGTTCAGAAAGATTTTCGCGGTCTTGGTTCTCGGGTTGAACTGCGTCCAGAATTTATGAAAGTTTTCATAAATTCTGGACGCGGTTCAACCCGAGAACCAAGTATGTCTCATATATATATATATATATATATATATATATATATATATATATATATATATATATATATATATATATATATATATATATATATATATACATATATACATATATACATATATACATATATACATATATATATATATATATATATATATATATATATATATATATATATATATATATATATATATATATATATATATATATATATATATATATGTTTAACCCACTATACAGACCCGAATCGATACACACGATTGACGTTGTCAGACCAAAACTGACGTTGCCAGGCCCGCTTTCGGGCTTGACAACGTTTTAATGCTTTTTTCGTCTCTTTAGGGTGGTATTTGTCGATATCAAGTAATAAGAAAAATTCAATTTTGGGACTGGAAATGCGTCTCGGTATGATATTATATACGAATGTAGTTCTACAAATTGTTCTGTAGAGGGCGTCTTTTATATACTATCTACCTTATACAAAACGTTATCAGGCCCACAATAGCTAGTCGACGCTACCAGTCCCAATAACTGGCAACACTGTGTATGTATGACTTACTAGATGTTGAATGTAATGAAGAGAATGAAAGTAACTTGAATACTGATTTTCTGTCACTAGGTTAAATAATTTGCTTCCCTACATACGCGCTTTAAGTGTTTCAATGCCCCCTACAAATAATAATTATAAGTTGATAAATCCAATACCAGAGCCAGTATAGCAATTTCTATAACCGCTCAGTTGAAATTATTATTTCTGTATAAATCTATACATATTATAAAACAAAGTCCCTCCGCCGCGACTGTCTGTGTGTCTGAACTCGATAAACTCAAAAACTACCGAACGGATTTTCATACGGTTGTCACCAATGGACGGAGTGATTCATAAGGTTTAGGTGTATAATTCATTGAGGTTTTTTGTAAATTGGCTGCAATATGACGATGTTTGTTGACGATGTCGAAAAAAAATCATGCCGCCTGGGAGCTTTATTGGCGTGCGCCGCGTTAACCAATAGAGTTATATGAAAATAATGTATAACGGAATTATTCCTCTTAAAAAGGTATATTCAACTGTGGCAACGCTATATATCTATCTTCTAAGATTAACTCACAATAACGAAAAAATATTGCTAGATAAACTTTTAAACACATCTTTAAATTAAGCGATTTCATTTACGTATCCTTTAAATTAAATTAGACCATTGTTTTCTGCATTTTATCTAGATTGAAACTCTTTATACCAAATATATTATAAAACACCCCCTGCCGCGTCTGTCTGTCTGAAGGTGGTAGAACATTCTGTAAATTGGCTGAAATATGACGATGATTGTTGAAGATGTCGGAAAAAATCATGCCGACTGGGAGCTTTACTGGCGTGCGCCGCGTAAACTAATAGAGTTATATGAAAACAATGTATTATGAAATTATTCCTCTTAAAAACATATATTCAACTGTAGCAACGCTATATGTCTACCCGTGCAAAGCCGGGGCGCTTGCTAGTAAATAATAGCATCGCTGTCTTAGTAGCTCAGCGGGTAAAACGTAGAGACGCAGGGCGGTGGTCCCAGTTTCGCATCTCAGCGCGGTTACTTTTCCATATTTGTTTTTAACAAATCTAGTACATACTGAAAATATAACTACTAATGAGGCCGCAGCATTTATTTAAGCAAGTTGAGTGCCCGCACATGCGATCTTTCGGAGAAGACGTGAAACCCTGGTTCCCTCTCCCATGCAATATTGGGCACGTGAAAGACCTCTACCCTCTTTAGAAGGCAGTGGTTTGGTAAAGCTTGTAAATTGGTGTGGTGAAACTGCCCTATAGCGTCAGTGATTAGCCATAAATGCGTAAACAGGCAGACGCTAAATTAACAAAACAATCACAACAAAATATGAAATATGTGATACAAATAAAGAGGATGTGATTTGCAATATTAAATGATTTTCTATACGTACCTCATGAACAACAAAATACAAAGTTATTTTTACTTATACTGAAGTTTTTATACCTCTGAAAACCAACGTATTTTGAAGACTACAACAAAACAAATAAATCAGAAGTTGACATATGATTTGTCACTAATTGTATGACAACTATTTATATTTTTTATTTTGAGAAGCTATTATTGCTAACGAAAAAGCAGTCACTCACATTTAATACAATTGTGAAAACCTCTTACTCTTGTCTTATTTTCGTTTACTAATGTTTGGGATAAGAAATTTACCTTATGCATCGCCCACAATGATTTCAATTTTCCTTTTAAGATGTCAAAGCAACGACACATTTAGTTTTTATATGTTTTATTTCCATAAAAAAAATTCAAAATGAAACTCACAAATACCTGATATTTAATTATTTCTATATGTGTTATAGACTAATATTTTGATGCGAGCCCAATCAGCTTCTTTGAAGGAATCACCATAAGTATTGATAAATTTAAGGCATTCTTCCTTTTTTGGAGACCGTTTCTCTTGTATGTTTTTTTCAAAATATTCAACAACCATCTTCTTCTCTCTAGGTGTCCATCGTAAACGCCTTTTTTGGTATCTAGATTTTGCTATTGTCGATGGAGCTTCGATATTTTCGCTTGTTAATTGAGTGCAGGCTGAATTATCTTGACTTTCGTTTAAGTCATTTCTTAAGTTGGAAACCAAATCACAGATTTTTGTATTTTTGGAAATCGAAGTATGCTCTTCAGAAGTTGCAGAAGAATTCAGATTTGTACCTGACTCATCCACGTCAAATTCGACTTCATCTTCTGCAACCTCAATTTCTGCCAAACTTTTTCCTTTCAACTCAGATCCTTTTCCTGCATTTAATAGTAACAGTACCTTTGCCACTTTTGCTGTTTGATATACATCTTCAGTAAGCCTATAACACATAAATAAAAGTTATGTAACGATTTCAATAGGAGTTAAACCTAGGTTCTATAGTTTGCGTACTTCTATATAAGAATGGCGTAAAAGGTAGTATTAGTAGCAGTAGTAGTAGTGATAGTAGTAGTAGTAGTGGTGGTAGTAGTGGTGGTAGTAGTAGTGGTAGTATAAACTACGTGGCGGTGTTGACGGGGGTGGGGTGGTTGTATCGGTGTTGGTTTTTAGTGGTACAAGGTATCGGCAGTGGCAGCAGCAGCATTAGTAGTGAATTATTCATAATGTTTTTTAATTTCTAAATGATATGGCTTTATAAAACCAAAAAAAAATAAACATACACATTATATGACTGCCGCTAAACAACGTGTGTTCTTGCCACCTTTGTACGCGGAGAGTAACGGTAAACCCCCTCACTACACCTTTTCCTAAACCGTGGCAGACGATGCCATAGACTCAACGAAAAGGTGACGTCACCTTTAGGGTGTGATAGTGGCATTTTATATACTTAAGTAACTTGACAATGTATACAATAATACACTCCAGATCTCAAATTATATTGTGTTTTAAAATATTTTAGTAATATTTTAATGAGTGAAAATCGGAACCTGTGGTGAAAACAGATAAGTATGTTTCGGAGAACCCAGCCCACCACAACACGTTTTTTTCAGTCCTGATGATAGTTTCGCAAAGAAAGTTAGCGTCATCAGAGAATGAATAATCAGTTAGCGTCATCCTCTGATGACGCTAACTTTGTTAACGAAACGATCGTAAGGTCTGAAAAAACGTGTTGTGGTGGACTGGGTTCTTCGAAACATACTTAAATGTTTTAATTCTTAATTATAATATAGTATAAGGCGTTCATAAATTTTGCATCATACTAGTTACATTCTTACCAACACAATATTTTCTTACCTGTAAAATTCTCGATGAGTTTTCTCAGTATGGCCCATAAAACGAGCAATCTGTTCCATTTCATCATTTTCAAAATGCATTATTTGGAGAATTGTGGCAATTTGCTTTCTAAATCTAGTGCTTGTTAATAATCCTGGATTTTTAGCTCCACATTTGTAGGCAAATTTACGTAAGACATATGCACCATTCACCCATCGATCTGCTGAACCTGGATTGGCAAAAATATACTTATTTGTTTCTGGAACTATATCGGTGTTTCTTCTAATTTTTATAAGTATATCAATGTAAAGCTGCAGTTTTTTTGTGAAAAGAACTGGAACTGGTTTGCTACCTTTTCCAAATACAACCACACGCTTAAACATATTGCACATTGTTTTTTCAAATTCTGTCAAAACTTCAACACATTCCTCTTGATTTGTTGCGAATAAATCTCTTTCGTAAGTTTTAATATCTAAAAACTGTATTTCACCAATTCGTTTTCTGTTAAATACCACCGCTATCGCCATTGTGCATTCAGTTAAGATCTTATAATTTTCCATAACGTCCTTGTATTGTTTTAAATTTTCATAAGCCTTCTCTGCCAGTTTTACTATATATTTATTGAAAGCATGTATATCTTCAGTTAATGGTAACAATTTAGGTTTTGTCCACTTTTTTTCATTTAGGGATTTGTTTGCTAAACTAGAAATATCATTACACCAATGTTTCTCAATCATTTCTCGCAACTGTGTTAGACTTTCGACTTTTTCCTTTGGGTTCAACATAAGAAATAAAGGATCTCTCGTAATTATTGCTTTTTTTGCTACATCACAAAGGAATTTTAAACTTGTACCCAAATGAAGTGCTAGTGATGATGCTTTGTAAGTCTTTGTTTCTGCATCATAGCCAGATATTATTTTTGATGCAGCTATTATAATGTCGTAATTTTCAGGCTTTAAAAAATCCATCAAGTTTGTTTCTATAGTGGATTTTTGGAGCGTAAGCTTTAATCTGGCTAACTCACGCATTTTATTTGAGACAACAACATTCATTTGCTTTCTTTTGTGTTTACTTAGGTACGATATTCCATACAAAC
The DNA here is from genome assembly GCA_964006375.1 of Tillus elongatus. Lineage (NCBI taxonomy): Eukaryota > Metazoa > Arthropoda > Insecta > Coleoptera > Cleridae > Tillus > Tillus elongatus. The sequence continues at coordinate 84,889,698 of OZ023265.1, forward strand.
ATATTAGAGGGTCACTTTTGGCGGCAAGACTAATATAATCCGGCCGCATTATACTGAAAACCTCATTTTTGAGGCTACTCTTGGCTAAGTAATTTCCAAGAAGGCCGCTTGTAGCTACAAACGTTTGTGATTCAGACAGATGATGATTTCGATTATACGAATTATTATTTATGGGTTTGCATGTTTTTCTATGTCTCCATAAATACTTTCGTCTGAAAAATCCTAGGCAGTTTACACAAGGAACATATTCTTCTTCCAACTTACCATTAGTAGTACTGCTTAAAGTTAAACCAACTGGTCGCCTTACAGGTCTTAAATCACCCTTTTCTTGTTTTAAGATAAAGTGGCCCTTTCTTCTTAGCGATATGATTGCCATCCTTCTTTCTTTAGCCTTAAGAGGCATTTTCAAAAATTTTTTTACTAATTCTTCATCAGGATGTACTCTTTGCAAATGTCTCGAAAAATGGGTGACTTCTTGAAAACAGAATGGACACATATCTTTTTCTTGTGTTAAGTTCATATGATGAGGTGGTGTAAGTTTGGCGAATCTGGAGCTCTAAAAAACGATTTTGTTGTATTTCTAAAAAAGTATTCACTAGATATGTAAAATAAAAACACTTCAAAAATATCATAAGCTAACTGAAGTGGGGTGAAAATTGATAAATAAATTATTTTTTGGATGTTTGCCTCTAGCAAAAATGTAAAACAAAGAAAACATATAGGTATTTTAAGTGCATTATTAGAAATATTAAATATTTAAATTTTCAGCTAGCACCTTTCCTTTATGCCTTACACCCTAAATTTTTTAAGGTATTTTACAAAATTAGAAAATGATTATGTAGATATACAGAATGTAAACTCACTTCTGGCTCAACAACTATTTCAGAATTTTCTGTCTTCTGCTTGGGGTGCAATTTTACTGGATGTATACTATTTGAAGAAGAGCTAGAACCTGGGGCCCATTCTTCATCTGACATATCATTTTCACATTCGCTACTTCCCCCAAGGGATAAGCTATTACTTCGATCTGTGTTTTTTTCGTTGATTATTTCTTTATTAGTTTTCAGAAAAGAACTATCTTTGTTCTGAAAATTTAAACTAGCGTTTAAGTCACCATTTTTTAAAGGTAACTGTTTTTCATAACCACAGCTTTTGTTCAATCTTTGGAATCCATTTAAACAAAGTGCAACTTCAGAAGCACTATGAGGGTAACTTGGCTCAGAAGCTTGTAGTCCATTAACGTCTATTTCTTCATTGAAAGGGCATAGATTTTCAAGGTAGTGGTACACTTTATCAGTACCACTTTCCATTGGCATATTTGCAATAACCTAAAAAAATTGCAATGAAAAATTCTAGTGTTCATTAGTTGTAAAAGTTGAAGGCTGATACTAATTAAGTTGTATGTGGACTTATATTTGACTCGACCTTTATCATGTATAAATTAGTATTATATACGTTGAAATAAACCCATTACAAATCTAAAATTTCCCATAATTGTTATATAAATTTTACTGATTGGACTTCAAATAGTTCACTATATAGAACCTCGGTGGTTCAGGGGTAAGAACGTGTGCCTCTGAACCGAAGGGTACTGGGTTCGATCCCGGGGTACTCCTTTCACTTTTTTAGTACAAACTGTAACATTAACATCAACCGAGGTTCTAGCATTATATTTGAGCAAGTTGAATGTCTGCACGTTCCGCCTTCCGGAGGCGGCGTAAAGCCGTCGGTGCCATGTCCATGCGATGTTGGGCACGTTAAAGATCCTTACCCTCCTTACAGAAAGGCTGGGGTTCGGCAAAATTTCCAGGATAGTGAGGTGAAACTGCTCCCTGGCGTCGGTGATTGGCCATAGTCGCGGAAATAGGTCGACGTTAAAGAAACAAAAAACACACACACACAGAGTTCAGTATATCTGTCTGTTTCAACATTAATTATTATTTAGCATTCCCACATTTAAGAACTCATCCTTTCTAGTGCTAAGTAGAACTTAGAAAAAAAATTCACACAATACAATTTTATAGATATTTTTATCATTATTTTAATAAGCCGATAACATCTACTTAAATTACGAAAATATTTGTTTTTCTATTTGGCATGTCTTAAAATTAGTACTCAACTTTAATTATACTCAATTAACCAAAGGATTCAACAACCAAGAAAATAGCGTTATAATGCGGTTGTGTCATTATGGCATGGTTAGATATTAAAAAAATTCTATATACGGTTGCTAAACTGTGAGTGATGTCATTAGCGATTTATCTCACAAAATATTCTGAAGCCTCATAGCTTTACACTATTACAATGTTATTGTCATAAAGTGCGTTATAGAAGTATTCAGGTAGTGAAGTTTTTCCGTGAACACAACACATGCTTGGCAATAGTATTGCTTTAACATTATGTCAGGATCGTATTTGTCTGTTTAGATTTTAGATACGGCCTTAAATTGATAAATTATGATTCAACGAAAACAAATGTCAGCAAAGCCCGCCTTAGAAACTTTCTTTTAACCCCAGAACGATTTATCTTGAAAAAAAAATAAACAAAACCCACAGATTATTCAAAATGTGATCCACAAGAATGTTATGCATTCGTATAGATATTTATTCAATCCTGTTAATTATTTATTATTGCTAATATTAATGCCTGGAAAGTCTATTTTTCCACTTCAAGAGATATTATTAAAAGTAGCCGATTGTGATTAAAAATTAATAACAGCAATATTTTATTTATTAAACGCTGCTTCAACTACAGCGTTTATTAACATTATATGCAATGTGTTAATGTTACAATTTTACTTTTACAAAATAACATGCCCACACTAATATATATATCATGGGCAGAGAAAATTACATCAAACAGAATGTATTCCAAAAATAAATATTAATTGAAATAATATAAACTCAATTATTCCAGTACTACTGTATTAAAATATCTTATATAGCTTATAGTACTTTTCCAATGGGTTTCCCCGGCATGTATCCCATCTAGTATGGCTATCTACAATCTATAATGCTAATTTGTTCTCAACATTACATTTGTAATCCCTTAAAATATTTTCTCAAGTCAGGCTGATACAATTCCATTCATAGCTTCTGGCATTTTTTTGTATTATTTAAATAAAATGAATGAACATTAAAAACAGTTTAAGCCATAAAAGAATCAATATTTAAATGAATAATTTTCCTGTATTACGTTTTGCACTGAGTAGTTTTCGGCTGAATTAAGTTGAGTAGGTACTTCAAAAGAGACCTAAGTATCAATCGCCTTACCATTACAATTTGTTAAATGGAATTAAATAAGTACTTGCCTCATTAACAAACTTTGAAACATCTTTATCAATTTCATTTGATTCTGAACTACTGAAACTAATTTCTTTCGACACTGCAACAAAAAGTACATTAACTTATTTTAACTGCAATGAGTGTAGAATAAATTTTTTCTTACCTTCAAAATTTTGCAAAGCTAGTTTTACCAATTTCTTGCCTCGATCCATTATTACAAATACAAATATATTCAAATGTATGTACTCTCACTCATAACACTGCATAAACTGACTGCTGAATAACGTTAAACGTACTCCGTACCCCACTCTCATATAAGCACTTTAATATGACAACACTGTTGGGACTGATAACGTCAGTAAGACACACAACTTTTATACAACTGGGTCTGAGAAGCCGGTCACATATAAGGGGCTTGGCAACGATTATCAAATATCAAAAAAAAATATTTTTTTTATTTTCTTACCCCTCTAAGGTTGCTCTTAATCGTATGAATGTCTACTACTGTAAAATAGAACATTTACTTATTTAAATCATTTATTTCTATTGGGTCTGTGGTTGTCTGACGAACATGTCGGGACCGGCAGCGTCGGTGTGATAAATATATATATATATATATATATATATATATATATATATATATATATATATATATATATATATATATATATATATATATATATATATATATATATATATATATATCGCACCGATAACTCAAAAAATAATGGACCGATTTTGATGAAATGTGGTAGGTGCCTTCCTTTTGCAAGTGGCTTCGATAAGTTCGTTAGCCAGAAAACTCGGCCCAGGTTTTCCTGGAAAGTTTTGTTTTTTCTTTCTATATCCTATATCTCCGGAAATAACAAAGTAATGGCAGCTAAATTTAGTTCGCAGGTCTATATCATTATATGTAAATTACCTACCAAAATTTAGCTCTGTAAGTTGAAAGACAAAAAAGTTATTCGCATTTAAAGAAAAATAAATTGAGGTTTTCCTCAAAACGTCAAGTCGCGATTTAAAACGTCAAAATTGGCAACATTTAGGCAAAGAATCTGAAACTAATACGACCTATGGAAAGAAAATGTCTCAAGAATGTTTTACAAAGCCTGAAGTCTTAGCTTCAACCGTTATTGTCCTTCATTTTACTAAAATGTTTCCAGAAAATTCATTTCAAATAGACCCTTTCTCTGATGTCTGGCAGTAGTCTTAGCTATATAGTTTATCGTTTAATGGTATATAAATGAGCTACAAAACCAATAATAAAATAATAAAAAATACATAGTCATGACAACTATAAATACCAATACGTTGCTACGTTAGATGTTTTGATAAAAATATACTTTAAAAAGTTCGGGACGCAGCAAGTGCGTTATAGTAGTAAATTTTCATACGGATTGTACACTATTAGTAAGATATACTATTAAAACTAATTCTTTAAATTTAAATGGACCTTTGAAATCGGTTTTAGAGTCCCAGTTACGGATTATTTGAATGTTTCCAGAAAATTCATTTCAAATAGACCCTTTCTCTGAGGTTTGGCAGTAGTCTTAGCTATATAGTTTATCGTTTAATGGTATATAAATGCGCTACAAAACCAATAACAAAATAATAAACAAAATAAATAAAAAACAAGAACACAACCCACATTAATTAAACGGAATATATCAAATAGCATGTAACACATGCAATAAAACATATATTGGAATGACAAAAAAAATCAATAGAAACAAGATTCAAGGAACATATAACAGCATTAGATAAAATCCACATACAAATTAAACATAGCTACACACATTCACAACAGAAAACACCAAAAACCAGATATCAACCAATTACAACTAATGAAGCATATTAAAGACCACAAAAAAATGGAAATCTGGGAACAATACTACATTCAACTAACAAACAGTAAGAAACAACTAAAGCCAGAACAAATCCAAGTACAAACATTTAAACAAAACTTAATAAAAGCCATACAAATAGATAAATTATCAAACTACAGTGATCAAGATATGAGATCGATACACACGACACAGCCTGAGAACACAACCAGTCAGAGAACAGGCAACCGACCAATAGAGGCTCAATGCGCAGGCGTCACGTACAGTCTCAAGCATAGACCACACTGGAGCGATCATAGTCAGTAGCGAGCTGAGGATGAACCGGGACGGTTCGAAACTGTAGCCCACGTAACCAAATAACAAATCACTGAAAGTACAGCAAACAAATAAAGTGTATATTTAAAAGTGATTGCACTGTAGTGCAACATTCCAATATATATATATATATATATATATATATATATATATATATATATATATATATATATATATATATATATATATATATATATATATATATATATATATATATATAACATTTTAACTGACCATGGAAATGGGTTCTCTCTATTAGTGAATTTTCTTAATGAAAATTCACTAAAAATAAAAATAGAATAAAAAATGACATCTTTAAAATGTCTACGTGATGTGTGTCAGTCATGCAAATAGAATTAAACTACAACAATAATAACTTTAACAACAATTACCACAATAAAATAACTAAACAATAGCAGCAATAAATCAGACTATACAACGAAAATATCGACACATATCAATCTATTATCTTATTACAACTTTTTTAAATATCGTTAGACGTATTTTGTTTCAAGTGTTTAATTAAAAAGAAGAACTTCCAAGAAAGGGGAATCCATTAGATCAGTTTGCTTATTTTAACAATAGCTACCTTGTTTTAATTTCCAGATTAGTCAAGTGAACTGCTTCTTGGTGCCGGTGATTGGCCATACTCGCGGAACGACGTTAAAAAAGAAGGTATATTCTTGTGAATACACAGCTGTGAATAGTCATGTTACATAATAGTGTAGAGATTGAAAGATACAATGTAAAATATCTGTGGGAGAAGGAAAGTTTCTCTCCGGATCATTCTCGAAAGATAAGTATGATCAGGTGTTTATAGAAACACAGCATGGTCTGAAGATGAATTAATGTAGTGGAACCAACCAGCTGACTACAAATTATTTGGAATAACTGTTTTTTATCATAAAAGTCAAAGTGTATCACCCTGAATGGCTCCTGTGTTTGAAGTCACTTAGTGGGTTGCTAGACGATTCTCCAACTTCTTTAGCAGCAGGATTGAAACAACGTGCCGGTAACTCTAATAATTTCTTTCATACCATATAGATTACGAAGAGCCACATGCATTGACTTCGTTATACACGAAGTCAGCATTCTTAATCATAATCATTATTGGTGGCCAACCTTTGCTGAGAGGAAGTCGCAAAAACAGTTCGCTGCCTAAGAAACCAAATTACACAGGCACTAGCAACAGGACACCAGACATAGTGGCACATGTTAACAATGCTTACGCACCTAGAACGACGTCACTGCCTCTGGCGCGTGTGACATCTATGGGCTTAAAGGAATTACCAGAGCAGTGTCTGTTGTTTAAAGTCCAGCTTTTATATATATATATATATATATATATATATATATATATATATATATATATATATATATATATATATATATATATATATATATATATATAATATATTTCAACAACACACCACGAGGGCTTACAGCCTAAATACTATTGTACCGTGGGTGTCGACAAGGAGGAAAGAGGCAACTTGTTAATTCTGGACTTGAAGGTTTGGAGGAGAAGGAAAAACATGTTCCGGCAAGGAATTCCACAAATTGGAAGTCCTCGGGACAAAAGAGCGGGCATAACAAGATGTTCTATGTCTGGTGACCTGGACAGTAAAAGGGTACATTCGCTCTGTTCCCTGGTAGATCTGTAGGGGGCAGCAGGTGGAGGAACTATGGAAGAAAGCTCATGTGGGCAGTGCTCGTGCAGATATCTATAAGAGAGAGAGATATATGTCACCAACGGCACGTCGGTGGGCAAGGGATCGCAGCCTTCGGGTGAGGGTAGGGTCACCGATGAGACGTATAGCTGTCTTCTGAATGGAGTCCAGAATAGCGAGTGTAGAAGCGGCAGCGGCACCCCAGATGTGGGAGCAGTATTCGAGGTTTGGCCTTATTTGTGAAGTATAAGGTATAGAGATTAGCTGGTGAAAAGTATTTGCGAGCCCGGAAGAGGAAACCTAATTTCTTAGCAGCCGCTTCTGCAATTGATGTGACCTGTTGGTGCCAATAGAGATTTCGATCCACAGAAACGCCAACAAGTGACAAGGACTCATTACTTTGAATAACTTGGTTGTTCATTGTGCTGGGTCTAGGTCTATCTCTTATGAGATAGACCTTGGTGGGGTTGAATTGTACAAGATTTCTACTTCCCCAGTCTAATATTTTTTGGAGATCCACAGAGACAGAACCCCCCATGAGTCTGCGATCCTCATCTAATTGGGCTAAAGAGACAGGCTTAGAATATTGTATATTTGTGTGGATGGTGCTGTCGTCCGCGTAACTGTGAACTGGGTTGGATGTGCTAGAGAGGGGGTCATTGATGTGGAGAAGAAACGAAGTAGGGGCTAAAGGTGGACCTTGAGGAACTCCTGCATTAATTGGATACAGTTTATAGGAATGGCCATCCACAACAACAGACATGCTCCGGTTGGAGAGGAAATTTGCTGTCCAGATACAGAGTTTTGGTGGTAGGCCATAGGCCGGAAGTTTATTAAGCAGCGCTGCGTGCCAGACCTGGTCGAATGGTTTGGATATGTCTAGAGCGACAATCTGGGATTCACCGTGTAGTTCCATAGACTTGTTCCAAGAATGGGTGACAAAGGAAAGGAGGTCGGCAGTTGATCTGCGTCGACGGAATCCATACGGCCTGTCGTGGATTAGACTGTGTTTTTCAAGAAATTTTAGTAATTCGGTGTTTATAGGCCTGTAGTTGCTAGGAAGCGCTTTGAATCCTTTCTTGGGGACGGGTTGTACTCGAGCAGTTTTCCAGTTACTAGGAATATGCCTCTATTGTAAGATGTCTGAAACAGACGAGTCAGGACAGGAGCAAGTTCTGGTGCGCATTTTTTGATCAATTGCTGGGATTTCGTCAAGGCCAGAGGCTTTCCTGGTATTAAGAGAAGAGAGCATCTTTCGTACCTTTTTAGTTTTGAAAATGATATCCGTCATTTTATGCGCGACATTGGGGACTGTTGGTGGTTGAACATTTGGAGGTGGGTTGAGAGTAGAATTGCCGGCGAACAACGAGGCAAAAAGTTCAGCCTTGTCCAGGGCGGTAGAAACAATTTCATCCCCTAAAACAAGAGGTGGGAACGTGCTCTTGCAGAAATTATTCCCAATGGATTTAGCGAGAGTGTAGAAGGATTTGCTGCCGTTGGAGCTTGAGAGTACTTTGTTTTTGATGTGGTTATTAAACGAGTTTTTTGCCTCCGAAAGAATACGGACATAGCGGTTTCTTGCGTCGTTAAATGCTTGACGGTTTTCTTGAATGGGATTGTGTAGTAGCGTTTTGTGAGCTTTGGCCTTTTCAAGTCTGGCCTTGTCACAGGATTTAGAGAACGGGGGCTTTTGAGTGGCTGAAGAGGTTTTCTATGTACGTGGAATAAATAATTCCATGCCAGCTTGGATAGTTTCGGTGACGTTTTGTGAGATATCAGAGGGGTCAGGATGAGAGAAGCAGACAGATGCCCATGGGAATGAGGAAAATCACGCATTTCTCCCAGTTCGCGGAGTTGTAGTACCAAACGATACGTGGGTGTGATGACTGTGTGACCTCGGGTTGCATTGCGTAGGAAGCAGTGACCATGCCGTGGTCTGAGCGACCAAGGGGGGCGGTGACTGATGTCTTGTAGCATTCAGGTTTTGTAGTAAGGAGATCCCAGGGATTTGAGCTGTGTGTTGGGATACGAGGAAAGTAAGTAGGTTGCTGAACCATATTGGCTAAAGAATTTCTGACTACAAAGGCCTCCGCTTCTCTCCCTTGTGGATCCGTTTTTAGAGATCCTAGCCATTCCTTATTATGGACATTGAAGTCACCAAGAATAGTGACCTCGGAGGAAGAATATTTAGAAATCAGATGGTCGGTTTTTTCAGAAAGGTAGTCGAAGAGCTGGACAAAGTTGTTGTCAGAAGGTGACCGGTAAATACAACAGGTGAATTTAGTTGCAGCCTGAGAGAGAGTTTCATCCAAAGTATGTCTTTTCTTCCAGCTTCTAAATTGGGGATTCTGGTGCAGGGTAGATTGCTACGGACGTATGCGCAAACACGCTTCCATGCAATCTGAAGGAAGTAAGGAGCTCATATCCCGGGAAATTGAGGTGATTATTGGCTGTTTTGGCACTGAATCGGGTTTCGGTGAGGAAGAGGAGTTGGGGCCTATTAGCCTGGAGGAAATGGTGGACGGAGTTCAGGTTAGAATATAGGCCACATATATTCAAGAAGGATATGTTAAATCTTGATGCCGGCGCCCCATGTACACTCCTCTCCCGGAGATCCAAATGGAGGGGTATTTTATCTCCGGAATCTTTTATACATGGAGGAGCCATAATCATTTTTGTTTATAAGGGAAACCGACTCATGCACCAGAACCGGAAACGTCCGTTGGGACTTCACCGGCCCCTTGATGTAAGGGGTGGTACCTCCTCGGGCGTAAAAAAATCCTTTACTATCACGTAAAGGAAAAGTCCACTACCACCTGTATGACTCCGATTAGTCGCCTCGTACGACAGGCAGGAGTTACCTTGGGCTTATTCTTTTAGTTAGTTCCCGGACCCACAGGGGACACAGCTACTAAAGAAGCCAACAGCTGTGGTTGGCGAAACGTCTAGCATCGACCTAAGTGAGTTTGAACACAGTATAACAGCCCGGAAACATTTCAGGATTCCAATCAATGCCGGCTGTAAAAGTCTAAAGTCATTAAGTTTAACATAATTTTTCTAAAAACTTAATCCTTACAGGACAAGTTTTTCTGCTGAAATATCTACTTCTTAAGGTGGCACTCTGCATGTGTAATGTACCAGTTTTCCCAACAGAAATGAAGTTTTTTTTTACAAACAAATTTCTATCTTCGAAAATAATGGAGGTATTTTGATGAAATTTGGTACACGTGTTGACTTTACAGAGGCTTCATTATGCACTGAAATTAAAGCTTTCGAGGTTAACGGGAAATTAAATTATTATAAATAATGGAATGCCCACGTTTGAAAAGTCACACAAAACGGCAATAATTGCCATCGGAAGCTGTAGCCAAATATGGTAAATATTGAAGAATGAACTACAATATGATCCAAACTTTTGAAAAATATTTGTGAATTTTTGTCTAATTTCAACAGTGTTAAAATGACTGAGTAAACTTCTTAATTTGAAAAGACCTGCTTCTTCTATTCCCCTCTAATACTGCCATAGAAAGTATATGTTAGCTACTGACATATATTAATTGCTATTACCTTAACCTAACTCATCTGTCAAAATACGAAGTTTTATGGGCCTGCTGACAAGAGGGGTATAATATGCTGGACACGTCCTCTACAGAATGTTAATAAAATGCTGCACACAATATGCACTACAGTATTTAGCATTTCTAGCTCATAGTCTTCCCAAATTTTATTAGATATAAAATTTCTCTTACTCATATTTGAATTTTACCTTTTGCCAGTTTCATCAGTGTACCATACATACGAGTACCTACGTCTCGCTAAGTATCTCTACACATTACTACCAGCGTGATAACATAATTCACTTTTAATTTACCAAATTGTATCTATTTACTAATGCAAGAAAACATACAAACCTATTTACAGCGCTTAAACTCAAATCCTTCGACTCCACTACGAAATGTTATTTTGAAAGAGTCTAATATCTTAGAGGAAAAGAGATTTTTGCCTTCGTTTTCTATTTACACTAAAACTCCCTTATCTTTTAATCTTGTGTGGGTCATTTTATGAACATCTGTATTTGTTCATCCTAAACTCTGTTTAACTTTGTCGTCGTTAGTTCAAATAAGACGAATGTGGTAAATATGCCTGGAACCTTTTTTGTAGAGGGTATAATAAGCTTTAATTTTATATAAAACTATTTTTGACGCCAAAGTAAGCAGAATAAAACCTTAAAAAATTTACTAACCACCTAATGAGTGACAGAACAATCCCTAGAGAGGCTACCGGTCAGCATTCAGGAAACATGCCAAAAAGCCTCAAGAAGAGATTGTTTAAATGCCAGGAAAATAATAACAGTTTCGTAAATCAAATGGGCAGTAAACTCGGTTGAGCCATTTAAATTTCCGGGTCCGGATGACATACCAGCCATGTAACAAATGGGACCGGACCTCTCTCTGGTACACAAGTGTACGATACTCAACAACAGTGTACTTCTGTGCTTGTTTGCTAAGAATATGAAGGCTGATAAAGGGTGGTGTTCATCCCTAGCCCAGTCGAGATAACTTTTTCAGGGCAAAATCGTTCAGACCAATCGGTCTTTTATACTCAAGACTAAAAGAACTGCTTACAGACACATCATAACTGTGATACTGGCGGATAACACGTTATATCGGAACTAGTTCCCATTGAAAGTAGGTCTATCAACAGAAACAGCACTTTATCGTCTTGTCAGTTAAGTGAATAGTGATCTGGAGTACGAAGAGATTAGTCTAGAAGGGTTTCTGGACATATAAGGAGCTCTTGACAATACAAGCTTCAACTCGAGCATCAGAGCCGCAAGGAACCTCGATTAAAGTAGATCTGTAGTATGCTGGAAATCGGAGTGTACATACATCGCTGATGAGAGAATATAGATGTAAATACCTGGGACTCATCTTAGACTACCAACTTACCTGTAATCAACACATCACACGAATTATGACATAAACTGTATTCTGGAATCTCTGACGTGAAGAACTCAAAGTGGATCTGTCATTCAGGTGCAATCATGCACATGGCAGTTAGAAGGGTTAGTGTACAAAATTAGAAACTGGTAGAGAACCCATGTTATGAAAAATAGTTTGGACTAAAACAAGAAATAAACTACATAATAATATTTGCAAGCTTATAGATATGGTAATCCCATCTCCATTTCATAAAAAATAGGATTTAAAATCTAAAAGGTTAATCTTGGTTGGATATGAGTGTCATTATCCAAATTTCAGATTCTGGGATTCAGACAAAATAATTGAAGTCAGCTGTTATGTAATTTTAACGAAAATGAAGAATACAGTCTATTAGAAGATGACAGCGACGAAGATTTCGTGTATGATGAGGTTTAACAAGAAATTGAAAATAACAATGAGACAGCTACGAAACAGAAGTACGCTGCATCCGCTCGATTACAATGACGTAGTGGCTAATTATTTTGCAATTTCGGAACAGGACTGTTTTGAATAAGCAATAAAGTGTAATGGCTCTAGCAAGTGGTATCGTGCAATGCAAAAGGAAGTGGATGAGCTAAAATCAAATAATACGTGAACTTTAATACAGTTACTGAAAAATGCGCGAATCGTGACAATTACTGGGTGCTTTGAATGAAAACTGATAAAGACGGTAATCAGGTATGTTGTTGCACGTGATTTTACACAAGAAAACGGTGTGCAAACATTTGCTCCCCTGTACGTTACGATTCTATAAGATTTACTTGCATTAGCGTTAGTGAAGGACTTCCCAAATTTCGATGTACAAACTGTATTTCTATATAGCGACTTAATAGAAAGTGTACGTGAAACAGCCAAAAGGTTTTGTGAATAAGAAAATGCTGGACCTTCTTTGTAAACTAAAAGTCTGCAGCGATTAAAACAGTCTCCAAGATGTTGGAATGGCAAGTTTGTCATTGCTTAAGCAATATGTCTTTAAACGACTAACGAGTGACCAACGTGTTTTTGTCGTTAACTTCGAAAATTTCGAAATTTATCTAGCTATTTATGTGGATGTTGGACTTTTAATGTCACCGTCATTAAGTGCAATTAATGAGCTAATTAAGAATTTGCAAAAAAATGTTGAAGATTACTGTGCATTTGCGCTGCGGAAATTTAAGATTACTAGGACTTGAAATTGAGCAAGATTTGTCTACAGACTGCAGGATCAACGTCTGTTCATCAGCAGGCATATATCAGAAATGTGCTTCAAAAATTTAGTATGAACAGTGCAAAACCATTATCAGTTCCAGCGCAACCATAAGTATACGTTTATCGACAGCAGTAAATAATGAATATGGCAATAAAAGACAACCGTATCGTAAAGCAGTCGGAACTAATTTTACTTCCACATCGTCACAATGTGTGGAAGTATCGCATCGGCGACAAAACATTTTTTTTAAAGCTTAAACGTCGTAAAAAGTGTAAAAACATATGGAAAACATAATTTGGGAACGAACATTTTTTTGTCTGTCGGTCTGTATGTTTGTCTGTTTGTAGTCACGATAAGAATTAGAACCAAATGAGATATCGTCTTTAAATTTGGTATACAGTTAACACCCGACAAACTAACGGTTCGGATTGTCTTTGGGTAAAATCGCTGACGAGGTAGAGGATGAATTAGGGGTGATTTGGGGAAAATTGAAATTTTTCGTTAAAAACTTGAGTATTATAACGTTTTAGCGCTTTAGAAAACATTAAGTTTCATGAAACATCTGGTATTTTGTGCTGAAATTAAATCAGGGGTTGAATGTGTAGGGTGGATAATCGGTGACAGAAATTTCTAATTTTGTTTGTTGCTAAAACGGCGTAAGAAGTCTGAAAACATAGAAAACTTGATGCTGGAACGAAATTTTTTGTATGTCAGTCGGTCGGTCTGTCGGCCTGTTAGCCTGTCTGTTAGTATACAAAATAAACTTCTGAATAATTTATATACAATTTTCAAATTTGGTATCCAGTTAGCACCCGACAAAAGGACGCTTCGAATTGTTTTGGGTAAGATTGCTTCAGGGGGTAGGGGATAAATGGGGGATGATTTAATAAAAATTGACATTTTTTCGTTAAAATCCGAGTAATATAACGTTTCAGAAGTTTATGGTTACAGGAATACGAATATTTTCTTTGTGATCAAGTTATGGACCCTGAATTCATTTGATGAGGATGTCTTTCCAAGGAGAGTAAATTATCACAGTTATGTGTAAGTTACGAATCAATTTGCAGCACTATTTATTTCAGTGTCGAGTCGTACTGATATTTCGTTTGAACAACAGATAAGTATATGTTGGCAACCAATCCGCTATAAAATTGTCTCGGTCACAGCAGAACAAAACACATAAATGTGAAAATGCATTTCTTGCCGGACGAGTGTGATAAAGGCAATATATAAGTAAGTTATTGTATTATAGTAAACAATTGACATATATGTTTACAAAACCAGTAACAAAAACAATGCTAAAAAGCTTTCTTGCAAAAATGATTTTTTTTTATTGACACAATAAACTAACAATCAGAAATTTAGGGTGTACAAAACAACTACAAGTAATCTGGACATTAGGTCATATGAGTTAATCTAGTAAAAGAATAAATATAACGTGAAGGAATCACACCCAGTGGTGCTATCCAGTAAACATCTTCTGTTCACTGACGTCCTTACATCCATAAATCTGAGGAACATCTTCGTTTTAACCTTCTACGCTCTTAATTTACATGCAGGGGTCTTATGGCTTCATGAGAATGTGCTTCGAGCTTTTGGCGATGTTTGTGAGCTTTCTGGGAGATTTCTTTGGTTACGATTGGTATGTTCAAAACAGTGTGTAAACTTTTGTTGCTAACATACCTTTGTCATAATGCGAAGGGCTTTGCACTGGGATCGGTGAACATTTGTGTTTGATAGCTTTATGGATCCCCATATCTCCAGGCTATAAGTCCATATTGGTTTGATTATGGCTTTGTAGATAAGTGTCTTGTTTTCCAAGGACAGTGGCAGCCAATACAACTTTTTTATCTTCAAGTCCATTTCCTTTCATTTCTTTGATACGAGTTGTTTCCAATTAAGACGTTTGTCTAAATGTAGCCTTAGGTATCTGACTTGACTTGACAATCTGCTTGCGCTAATTCGATACTGTTAATGGATACCGGAGGGCAAGAAGAACGTCGTAGTCTAAAAATTACGTGTACTAACTTTATCGCATTAATTTTGATTCTCCACTTGTTTAGCCAAGTTTGGAGCAATAGAATATCGTTTTGTAACGATCACTGGTAGTTCCTAGGACATCGCTAATGACTGAATGACTGTGTCATCAGCAAAGATTCCCAACACTGTTTGCAGTGTAACTGGTATGTTAACAGTAAACAATAAATTAAGAAAAGGTCCCACTACCCTCTGGTACTTCCGACTGCAATGGAAATCTTTCTAAAGTGTATTCGCCCTGCTTAACTTAGAAATAGCGATCGGTCAGGTAAGTACACTTGGAGAATCCAAATCACCACAAGACATCTTTTAAAGACCTGCCGATCGTTTCACTAACAAAGTTAGCGTGATCAGGGGATGAAAGATGTGTTGTGGTGATTTGGGTTTATCAAGTTAAATAAAAAAGTAATGGGCCGATTTTGACGAAATTTGGTAGGTACCAGTTTTTTCCGGGAAAATTTTGGGTTTTCTTTCGGAAAATGTTTGTATCTCCGAAAATAATAAAGCTATGACAACCAAATTTGACATACACGTTTCTACTATCAAACTTACCCCACATGCCGAAATTCAGATCTCTTCAAAAGAATAAAAGTTATAGGCATTTCAAGAAAAAATTTTGGGTGCCACTGGGGACCAGAGGAAAGCACAAGAACAAGATATTTTGGGTGGTTAGCAAAAGCAATTGAATATTACATACAAAGGTTAAGTTTCCTTGACGCAAAAAGGTCAAGAAATAACAGAAAAATACAATTTTGGAAATTTTATAATTCTCCTTAAAACGTCAAAGTCGCGATTTGAAATGTCAAAATTTGCAATTTTTAGAGAAATAACATGAAACAAATACGGATTATGTAGAAGAAATGTCGTAATAAGTTTGTTTTACAAAGCTTTAAGTTTCACTTTTAACCATCATTGTCCTTCATTTTACTAAAATATTTTCGGAAAAGCCATTTCAAATAAACCCTCTTTCTGATGTTTTGGCAGTAGTTTCAGCTATGGACTTTATGGTTTAGTAGTCTATAATTTTAGCAAATTTTCGTCAAAAAAATCGTTTTTGAAAACATCTCGACTTATGAATTTTGAAAAGATTTCCTCAAATAAGCGCGAACTAGAAGCCCGAAAAAACATATACGGGGTCAGCTTCAGTTTTTGTTTGTTTATACATATACAGAGTGGCGCATTTCTACAGTAAAGCTCAATATATCAGTTTTTATAGAAGATATGAGAAAAAATTATATACGTTAATTATAGGCTGTCTCGAGCTGCATCTTACAAATCTATTTTGGCAATCAAAGGTGGCCCATAAGTCGTTGGTGATACACACTTTTTTTAATAGAACGTGATTGCATTTTTGCATTTTCTATCGAATTATAATGCATGTTTGCAAGGAAAAAAAAATTATATCGTTCATCGTTTTTGTGGTATTTCAATTGTTTTGCAACTTTTTACGTTTTGGCGCATGTTACAAATACATATCACAAATTGTGACACGGCGGAGCCCTATGGAAATGATGCATTCAGAGAGCTTTTTGTTTGTAGCTATCACTCGTCGAAAAAATCGAGCTGCCCTGTGTTTTGGTAGAAATATTTTTTTTTGTTATATTATTTTTGTGAAATGTTGGTGAGTGTAACATTACCGAAGGCAATTTCTGTATAAAAAAATTGTGAATTTTTGTAAAAGTAATTGGTTTCAAATTTTCTTAATTTTATTTTCAATTTTGGTCATAAAGCTGTTTGTGAATAATTATATCTTGACAGGTGTGTAAATAGCTTGGCGAGGTTCAGGTTCATTGGCCAGGAAAATCAGACCAGTTTTTCTGGAACTTTTTAAGTTTATTTTCAGAAAATGTTTGTACTACTGTATAGGTTGTACTGCTAACCAAATGTCCTTCTTTTAAAAACAAGACATATTTGCCATTAAAAACATTTTACGAAAATTCGCTACCATAACGCACTTGCTGCGTCCAGACTTTTTTCTCTCAGTTCAGAGCTTTATTTGTCTTAATATAGTCTTTGTTTAGTTCACATTGCGCTGTTGTATTATTTTTCATTTCAGTCCTTTTATATTTAACATATTAAAGGAATTTGAAAAAATTATGTTAATACAAGCACAAGCCCAGCTTTTTTGTAAGGCATAATGTATAATTTTGACCACAAATAATTGGCTAGTGGTCCATACTAGGTCTTGGTCCCCACGTTTTTACATATAGCCGCCTAGTGACGGCTAGGGTCATGACTGCCTTACGCAGTATTTTTTCAACGTGACCATTCCAGGTTAGCTTAGAGTCCAATACAACCCCAAGATATTTTACCTCCCTGGCCATTGGAATGTTCCTACCGTATAGAGTGAGAGTTCTGTGGCTCTCCCACTTCCTCCTCCTCGTAAACGGTATGACGGTTGCTTTCTCGAGGCTCACCCCGAGCCCTTGACCAACCGTCCACCTTTCCACCACTTTCGGTGCTGTCTGCATGCGCTCCCACACTGACTGTGTAAATTTTCCTCGGACTATGATTACAATATCGTCCGCATAGCCCTGTACCTCATACCCCCCTCCCGAGAGCCTCCCTAGCAGGCCGTCCACGACTAGGCACCAGAGCAAGGGAGACAGAACGTTCCCCTGCGGACACCTCACCGCGACCCCCGCCAGCAGAGTCCCTCCCGCGAGTGGGGTGAACACCGCCCGGTCCCTGAGTATGGAACCGATCCACCTGCAGCGCGTCTCCTCTATTCCACGCTCCCTGACAGCTGCTAGAACCGATCCGAATGAGGTGTTACTGAAGGCCCCTTCTATGTCTAGGAAGGTCCCCAGCGCCACCTCCCTGTTCTCCAGCGTATTCTCCAGTTTCAGCACCAGTTGGTGCAGTGCTGTTTCTGTTGAGACTCCTGCTCTGTATGCATATTGTCCGCAGTGTAGGGGATATGCTTCCAGTACACCGCCCCTAATGTGCCGGTCAAGCAGTTTTTCCATTGTTTTTAGCAAGAAGGACATGAGACTTATTGGCCTCAGGGACTTTGCCTGGTCTATTGGACTCCCAGGTTTAGGAATGAATACAGTGACACCTGGTCTTACAGTTTATTGCAGGAATTAATTGCTATATTGTAATGAATATACTATGCAAGGTAATATGAATTTCCTTTTAACAGATATTGGTGGGGCACTGCTATCTGCTATCAGTGTACATGGTTAGATATGTACTAGTGTATTCACATAATCAGTAGAAACTATTTCGGTGAGAGATTAAAATAAGTTTTATCATTTTTATTTTGATAATAGCTTATAAATTACCTAAAGACTTCATTCTGGAGGGATTCAATTATTGACTTCATCTACTTTACCTTTAGCAATATTTTGATGAAACTACGACTTTTTAATTTCATATCTCTAAACAACAAATCAAAATAGTGAACTGCTGTTTATAATTAAGTAATAGTTATCGTAGTAGCATCTGTGCCTATTAGTGAATTTTCATTTTAAAAAATTCACTAATAGAGAGGTATCGATGGTGAGAGACTTTTTCAAATGAGCGCGAACTAGGACCCGTAGAACCCATATCCGGGGTCAATTTTAATATGTTTATTATATATATATATATATATATATATATATATATATATATATATATATATATATATATATATATATCCGCATGATAACTCAAAAAGTTATTAACCGATTTTGATGAAACTCGGCGAGAATCTTTCTTTTATTAATGGTTTAGATGAGTTTGTTAGCCAGGAAAATCGGACAAGGTTTTTCGGGAAAAATTTGGGTTTTGTTTCGAAAAAAAATTTTATATCCGAAAATTACAAAGCTATTTTGATGAAATTTTGTAAATATGTTGCCTTGTGAAAGACCTTACTACATACCAAAATTCAACTTTCTAAGTTTATAGAAAATTGAGTTATTCAAATTTGAAGCATTTAATGAAAATTCACTACCATAACGCACATGCTGTGTCCCGAACTTTTTTTACTAAAATGTATCTTCTGTGCTAACTTAGGTAAAAAGTCAGGACACAACACGTACATTATGGTAACGAATTTTTATTAAAATCTTTCAAGTAGGTTTGGTGAAATATTATATACAAGTTGTCTTTATAAACAATTTTTTTACATACCAAAATTGAAGTTTAAGGTTAATAGAAAATTAAGTAATTAAAATTTGGAATTTTTTTTTATGAAAATGCTTTTTCATAATGGAGTTACTATGTTCGAGCTTTTATTACAGGTTATGTATAATTCATCCCTTTATCGATTTATTAAGTGAAGAGGGTTTTTTTCAAACTTGTTTTGTCAAATAAAATATTACACTTTGAAATTACAAACTTTGTATATTTAAAGTGCTACCAAAAAAATTGTAGAAAGGCTCTATTTCAAATGGATTTTCTGTATATATTTTAGTAAAATGAAAAACGATAGCTAGGAGTTTATTTATCCCTCTGCTGACGCTAACTTTGTTAGCGAAACGATCGTCAGGTCTAAAAACTGTGTTGTGATGAATTGGGTTCTCCAAATTGTACTTATCAGTGCTCATCCTAGGTTCCAATCTTCACTCATTAAAACGATAGCTGTTAAAACAAATGTTGGATCTTGCAAAATACACTCAATATTTTAGTGAATTTTCTATTAAAAAAATCACTAATGAGATCCCGACTTTTGAATTTTGAAAAAATTTATTCAAATGTGCGCTAATTAGGCCCCTTAGAACACATATCCGGGGTCAGATTCAATGTTTGTAACTCAAAACGTCAAAGTCGCGATTTAAAACGTCAAAATTGGCAACATTTAGACAATGAGCCTGAAGCTACTACGAGCTTTGGAAAGAAAATGGCTCAATAAGAATGTTTTACAAAGCCTGAAGTCTTAGCTTCAACCGTCATTGTCCTTCATTTTACTAAAATATTTCCAGAAAATTCGTTTCAAATAGACCCTTTCTATGATGCTTTGGCAGTAGTCTTAGCTATACAGTTTATCGTTTAATGGTATATAATTTTTGTCGAATTTTCGTAAAAAATCAATAAAGCTCAATATATCCGATATTATACAAGATACGAAAAAAAGTTACTGGCTTCAGAAAAAAATCCGAAGTAACCAGAAAGTGTAGAAAAATATATTAAAAAACTTTTGTCTAGAACATTTTTTTATACAGGATGTTTCTAAAATATTATTCCATACATATTGGTCACCTGTATATGTATGTATGTATCATCAGGATAACTGAAAAAATAATGGACTGATTTTAATGAAACTTGGTTGGTACGCATGTTTCTCTGGTAAATGTCTTGGATATATTTGTTTACAGAAACTTATCAACTGACAATGTCAAAAGTATTGTCCTCCAATTTAAATTGATGTTTGTAACATTTTGGCTGTGGATCTGTATGTGATTTTTTAAGGTGAAAAATTAACTTTGGAGACAATAATGAAAGTGTTGGTGAGCAAAAGTAGAGCAAACAGGTAAAACTCAAAAGTAGGACTGACAAAAAACAAATAAATTGGTTCTAACACAAAAAACAAACAATAAAAAAGCCTGAAAACATTTCACTAACTTATGGGTAAGAAACTATAAATTTGACTACTCTCGTTAAATCTGCACTTTTACAGCTGAATATATCAATGAGTATACAATTTGTCATAGGCAGCAGATATACGACATGACAGAGAATTTTTCACAACGTTCTTATGGGTGTTGGCAAAAAGAATGTCTGGTAGCTTCTGACAGATAATCTCGGTACCATGAAATTTAATTAGGAAAGTATGTCCGGACAATCCAACTCCCCAGCAGATACAAATTTTTGGAAGAATTTAACTGTATGCGTTTTCCCAAACTAGATGGAGAAAATTTTGATAATAGTTCATCCTGAGGCTCTTCAACAGGTGGATCAACATCTTCTCACAAGCATAGAAATTTTAGAAATTTTCTTCGAACTGATTCCAAAGATTTAGTGTGAACATTGGAGACCAGACTATGCAGCCACAGTCAAGCTTGTTTCCAATTAAATAAAGAAACAAATGTTTAATTACGTTTATATTACTAAGATCTCTTGCACATCTAAGAACAAAACACATAATTTTCGACACATTGTTAACCAGTGCCTCAAGGTAGAGCACAAATGACAAACGATTGTCGAAAATATTATCAAAATCACGAACAGATTTGACATTCTAATTTATAATTTTTTAATTATTCCATTGAAATAATATTCATATGTAATATACCAAAGTTTTAGACAAAAAGGAAACATATAACACATTGAAACATTTAAACTCAGAAGAACACCCGATTTGAAAATCAAGATTTACGTAACCCAACCCTCATGATCTAAAATAACTCGAGGGAATAATTCTAAATGAAATACAGTCACAGTTGACACTATTTAAAATCAGTTTGAATATAAACTTGAATATTCCCAAATAACAAATGGGCAACAATTTGAACAAAACGTGTAGCAAATTTTCTTTTGTTTTGTTATTGTTAGGATTATTAGTATGTTAATTTGGTTGTTTTAGTTTATTTTAGAATAAGTTATTATCATTACATCAGTCCAGACAACATTTTGTGTAGTAAAAGTGAAATTCGCAAGTGTGAATATCAGAATTTGGAATTTCATCGATTGACCTGAAGCCGTAAAATTGCATTATATACAAGCACGAGTAGGTACCCGACTTGTTGGTATGATGTCGTAATTAATTTAATAAATAAATAAAAATAACTATTACTTGCAAACTGACCAATCAACTCTTCATTATTGAACTCTTATTGGAAGACTATGTAAAAGCATGTAGTGTGTTCCATTTAAAATAAACAAGTTGTTAGCCTTTCTGAGAAAACTGATTTAAAAAGTTGTGCCCGCGTGAGTGTGTGCGGCGTGCACGCGCGTCTCCCTATTTGTAAAGAACACCAAATTGGCTCAGAATTTAAGATGAAATCGAAAATTGAATAATATATAGGACGGTTAATTAAAAATAACAAGTTATCAAAATTAATGGCAACTTTAGCATACTTGGAAGTGTTGTGTCCGTGTTTTGAGGAGTGGGCAACTAAGAATGTGGGAATGAAAAACTTTTAGATATTTAATTTGATTACTTTTTCAAATAATTCTAGTAGAACCTATCTATGGGACATCATCTACATATGATCATGCTTAATCGAGAGATTAATATTTTTGAGAAACTTGAATAAACTATGTTCTATTTTTTCAGTTCATGGTGGTCGCAAGTTGCAATGGGACCCCCAGATGCGATACTGGGAGTCACTGAAGCTTTTAAAAGAGACACAAATCCAAAGAAAATTAATTTGGGTGTTGGAGCGTATCGGGATGACAATGGAAAACCTTATGTCTTACCATGTGTATTAAAAGCTGAAGAGCAACTGTCAAAAAAGAATTTAGACAAAGAATATGCACCAATTTCTGGTACATCGGAATTCTGCAAGCTTAGTATAGAGTTAGCTCTTGGCGAAAATTCAGAGCACATAGCTAATAGCACTAATGCTACTGTACAAGGTATATCTGGAACAGGTTCACTAAGAGTTGGTGCAGCATTTCTAAATTCTTTTTTTCCTGGTTCAAAGACAGTGTACCTGCCCAAACCATCATGGGGCAATCATACACCAATATTTAAGCATGCAGGATTAGATGTTCAATCATACAGGTTTTATGATGCAAAGACTTGTGGATTCGACTTTCAAGGTGCGCTAGAAGATATTTCAGTAAGTATGGCGATATATTTTAGCTATTATTAAAACGTATTTTTTAACAGTTACCATAACGGCTGACTTATCTAGGTTTGTAGTAGCTGTTTTACTTTTTATAGGGATGCACTGAATTAGTAATTCTATACTGATCCATTAAATGCCAAGGTACTAAGTTAATAAATACTGTTGTGCTCAAAGTCACTTAACTTCAATGACACATTTTCTTTAATCATATTCTTATGCTTACTACATGCAGATATAAATTTTAACATTTTTGTCTTCTTCGGAACATTGCTCGCTGTATTTATTTATTACATAGATGGGACTTAGGCAACATTCTAAATAATATTTTATCACTGCTTTGGATACTGTGAGTTTAATTTCTTTGGACACTTATGTCTGTCACACCAGATGCCTCGCAACCTAGGTCTGACGATTTTCAGACTTCATAGGCGATCCATGGTGAGACCTGTGGAGTAGGCAGAACTACAACTGACCAAGCCTTACCTGGTAACTGATATTTTAGTGACAGTAGAGCGCTGAATTCACTGCAATAAAAATAACGTGGGTGAGGCATTAAAAAAAAAAAAAAGTTACATACATTATTTTAAAGGAACGGTAAACTTGGCAACATTACCATCCTGAATAATCCTGAGACAATTTTGTTTTTTTAAGCGGTTTCTGAAATATAGAACAGTTTCCAGACTTTTGAAACACTATATATATATATATATATATATATATATATATATATATATATATATATATATATATACATACACACACACACATATATATATATATATATATATATATATATATATATATATATATATATATATATATATATACATACATATATAGACTGTAGTGATATTAAAAAAATATTAAACCCAAGCTTAACTTACGAACTAGGTATTTACAACTAAAATGTCACTGATAAATAAACCTGAATGTTTAAAACAATGGTTGACACAACACTAACGCAGCCATAAAATGCCACTCATTTGAGAAAATGACAATATTTTGACATTTGTAAGGCATTGTACAACCAATGTACAAGCATCGTGAACAGGCAGGTAGCATCTTGCATAATGATGACTCCAGTGGAGAGACGTGCTTCATAAAACATTTTACATTTTACATTCATGTAAATTACAGAGGCCAACACTTAAAAGTAATGTGACAAACAAATTGATGTAAAATAACTTACCGAACGTGCAGATGAGCAAGTATCCAGTAAAATTTCTACGTTTTTCACTAATACTGCACTGACCCCAGTATTGCTCTGCATACACAGCAAGGTGGGACTGTAAACATAGAGAAAAAAATAATTAAAACAGATATATGTGAGAAATTAGATTTTAAAAAGAGAAATGGCAATAAAATGTGCATTTTTGAAATTAAAATAATTTAACTTTCAAAGGAATAAAAAGAGTGTTTCTCAAGTAATAATGATAGCAAATGATTTTGGAAACCAATTTTAAGCAAGGTACAAAAAGGTTAAAACAAATTTGAACACTAGAGTGCAAATGAAATGAACTATTTAAAAGCTACATGTTTAAACTTTCAAAGAAAAGAAATTTGGCTTGAGATATATTTAATAAGTGTAAACAAATGGACAGTGTTTTGAACTGCATAAAAGAATAAAATGCTTAGCTAGTTAGAATGTAATTTAAGTTAACAATGGATTTGTTATGGTTCTGATGTAAATGAAAAGTGATTGTTTAATATTAAGATGTTTTATACTAATCTTAAAAATGGGGAATTAGTTCTAATACCACTACTTAAAAACAAGAGAAATAATTTTTCTTTGTAATTCAGGCATTTAAAACTACCCAATCAACACAGTTACGTCACATCAATGTACATAACATAAAAAATGTGACATTGATATCATAGCGATATACTATGTAACATAAATGAGAGTCGTGTGAATACATTCTATATCAGCAACAAAACTACCTTATTACTATGTCGCAGGTATATCACATTGTGATTTCTCAGACAGGGCGCGGTTATGTAACTATAATATCTAGGAGATGTACTATGTGAAAACTGGAACCTGTGATGAGCACTAATACGTACACTTTGAGAAAACCCAAATCACCACAACACTTATTTCAAAGACCTTACGATCATTTCGTTGACAATGTCAACATCTTCAGAGGAAGATAATTCTAACTTAAACAACTAGCTACATGTATTTATATCGCGTCAAGGTAAACGAACTAATCCGAAGTAAAATTGTCGTCTAGGAACGATCTTTTGTTTATTGTGTGGTGATACTACTAGGTCGAAGACCTGCTTTTTAATCTTCTGGCCGACATATTTATGAGCTCTTATCTAATATACGGATAATAGCTTAAAAAGGGAACCGAGGTATTTAAAGAATCTGCACGTTCCCCTTGGATCTAGAAATGTACTATGTGGATATTGGAACACGCTGACAACATCTGGCTAGATAAACAACATTAACTCCGCTCATATTTTAAATAGAAAAACTAATACCGGGTGTTTGGCTCAACATGTTAACACTCTAACAAAAGATAAATAATTCAACTAAAATACTACATACAAACTGTATTTATATTGATGCTAATTCTTCGTGATAGTATCTATATTAAATTCATAGATACAAACAAAACAAACAGATCTTTAAGTCGAGACAAACGTATAGATTAGTATATGTATAAACCGGCCGAGTTATTGACATAATTTATTATTCTACAGACAAATTCGGAGTGTTTAAGCGGTCAAATGCGTTGCGCCATTATTTCCTAGTGTACCTACAAAACAAACGTTAGAGTATTTGGAAGAATTGTTAAAATTGAACAATATAAGTGAAGACGTCTGCAAATAATATTTAACTGTAACTAGCCTTTGTATAAAACAAAATATTTTTCAATTTAACAATGAGTTTTTTGAACAAACTGAAGGCACAGTAATGGGCAATCCATTATCTCCTTTTATTGCAGACTTGTTTATGAGTAGATTTGAGACGGATTTAAAAAATAAAAATGGGTATTTCCCTAGAGTTTGGTTTCGTTATGTCGACGATATTTTTGCAGTGTTTGACACAAATATATGTAAGGTTGAAGAATTTACTGAAAAAGTAAATAGTCAATTTGATTCAATAAAATTTACCCAGGAAACAGAAATCAACAATAAACTTTTGTTCGTAGATGTACTAGTTATTAAAAATAAAAATAATGGCTCGCTTGAATTCGATGTCTATAGGAAGGAAACGGCTACTATTAGTTATATTCCTAACAACTCACATCATTCGTTTGCACAAAAAACGGCTAGTTTAAATTTCTTAGTAAACAGATTGATTAAATTTCCGTTAAGTAAAAATAGATTTAATACAGAATTAAAATACATAAAAAATGTGGCGAGATATAACAGTTACTCGAATGGTTCAATAGACATATTTGTTAACAAACACAGAACAAAGAAAATGATATCTGAATGTACGACATTTAAGAAAGATAAAATAGAGAAGAAATTTGTGTGTTTACCTTATGAACCACGAATCAGAAAGGGTTTGGAAAGTATTTTTAAGGAAGCCGATTTACATTTGACTTTTTCGACGAAAAGTAATTTAAAAAATTTGTTGGGTAATACGAAAGACAAAGACAAAGTCACTGAAATGTCCGGTGTTTATGAGATTAGTTGCAAAGATTGCGATCTTAAATACGTGGGTCAAACTAGGAGAAACATAGCCACCAGATTTCGTGAACATCTCGCACAGTTACGATATGGTGTGGTGGACAAATCATGTGTGGCACAACATATATGGGATAATAATCACCACATTGACAAAGAAAATTTGAAACTTGTCAAAAACGTTAGACATCAAACTATGCTTCATTCCTTAGAAAGTATTTTTATATTAAGGTCTATTAAGAACAAAACTTCTTTTAATCGTGCCGTGCGGCACCTTTAATTTCTAGTCCTTTATTTTCACTTTGCATTTGACCGCTTAAACACTCCGAATTTGTCTGTAGAATAATAAATTATGTCAATAACTCGGCCGGTTTATACATATACTAAGCTATACGTTTGTCTCGACTTAAAGATCTGTTTGTTTTGTTTGTATCGATGAATTTAATATAGATACTATCACGAAGAATTAGCATCAATATAAATACAGTTTGTATGTAGTATTTTAGTTGAATTATTTATCTTTTGTTAGAGTGTTAACATGTTGAGCCAAACACCCGGTATTAGTTTTTCTATTTAAAATATGAGCGGAGTTAATGTTGTTTATCTAGCCAGATGTTGTCAGCGTGTTCCAATATCCACATAGTACATTTCTAGATCCAAGGGGAACGTGCAGATTCTTTAAATACCTCGGTTCCCTTTTAAGCTATTATCCGTATATTAGATAAGGGCTCATAAATATGTCGACCAGAAGATTAAAAAGCAGGTCTTCGACCTAGTAGTGTCACCACACAATAAACAAAAGATCGTTCCTGGACGACAATTTTACTTCGGATTAGTTCGTTTACCTTGACGCGATATAAATACATGTAGCTAGTTGTTTAAGTTAGAATTTATCTTCCTCTGAAGATGTTAACTTTGTCAACGAAACGATCGTAAGGTCTTTGAAATAAGTGTTGTGGTGATTTGGGTTTTCTCAAAGTGTACGTCCTAGGAGATGTATTATGTACTGATATATATATATATATATATATATATATATATATATATATATATATATATATATATATATATATATATATATATATATATATATGTGTGTGTGTGTGTGTGTGTGTGTGTGTGTGTGTGTGTGTGTGTGTGTGTGTGTGTGTGTGTGTGTGTGTGTGTGTGTGTGTGTACAGTGTAATGTGTCAGAGCCCTAAAATGTTTCCTGTAGTGTTTCTTTTTTTAGCAAAGTAAACACTTTTATTCCAGTAAACTGTTATACGACAGTTTATAATAAAATGGTATAAATACAGAAGAAACTGAAAAAAAAATGTTACAACAAAAATAAAATGGACATATTTTCGTCTTGTACTAGCGCGCCCGAATAAAATAACCAAACTTCAGATTATTCGCACGAAAAATATATATTTCTTGAAAGATTTCACTTAAAAAATACAGAACGTTAAGGGTTATGGTATAATGGTAGACACTGTTTTATATTAGTATTCAATATGTCAAAAGTAAA
Organism: Tillus elongatus; assembly: GCA_964006375.1. Classification (NCBI taxonomy): domain Eukaryota; kingdom Metazoa; phylum Arthropoda; class Insecta; order Coleoptera; family Cleridae; genus Tillus; species Tillus elongatus. The sequence continues at coordinate 84,917,895 of OZ023265.1, forward strand.
CAGCAATTGCTTATATTAACAACGGTGAGGAATGTATTTATTAACACAATATTACTGTTTTAAAACATCACACAAACTAGGTACAAGATAAAAAACATAACAGAAACGAATTCTCCATGAGACAGACATTTAAGTAAGGTTATGTTACAGTTATAGCATATACCAAACCTATTTATATTAAAGGTATATCGTAATATTGTCTAAACTATCTATAGACATAACTTGGAGATGTAGCTTTTGTGATGTACATGATACATGTAAATTGTAATATATCCAGTAGATATCTTAGCTTTATAACAGCGATATACTTCTTGGCAAGATTGCTTACTTTAAGTAAAGTTACATTTTAGACATCACATAGATGTGCCATAATAATAGTTTGTGATGTTTTCATCGCATACATATCGCAGAGATATTACAAAGATTAAGTTTCACATTTCCACTAGTGCTATATCGCATGTACATTAATGTCACAAATATGTTGACAGGGTAGTATTTTGAATTAATTATTCCAACAACTTTGTAAAATTACGAAAGTTTGGTTAAGTGAATTTATTATATGTCAAATATGACATGTTAGTTCTGCGTTTGAGCCATGAGTAATAGATAGCTAAAAGTCTATGGTCAAGCATGATGAATTTGACAGGAAATGGTAAATAATAGCATGCTCTTGAATTAAATTTTAGGATCGTTCGAAAAATAATTGAAAAAACTCTCTTGTAATTTTGGTTTAGATGAGCGTGACGCCATAGGGGATTGTTCCCAAAAATAATGAAAATAATAAATAAATTTGGACAAATAAAGTCCAAATAGGGTGTTAAACTATATATATATATATATATATATATATATATATATATATATATATATATATATATATATATATATATATATATATATATATATATATATATATATATATATATATATATATATATATATATATATATATATATATATATATATATATATATATGATTGTAAAGTGCCGTTCAAGTCAGCGTTCCAGTACAAAATGTGAATAAGGACAGTTAAAAATACATATAAAATTGAGGGGACGCTATAGGTGATAAAAACGTTCATAATAGTTAAGTATAGAAAATGAACAGCCGGATTGTGTAACTAAGCCGAGCACAAAAAGGAAATATACGTGTAAGAGTACTTTCAAGTGAAAATTGTGAGGTTTAAAGTCAAAATCAGAAAAAGCAACAGACCTGGCAGTGTCCATAGCAGAGGCCGATTTTTGACGACAATGAGTGGTTGCTAGGGGCCGAGGTTGATGTTCCGTTGTCTCAGAAACGACAAATAAATCCAAGATCAGCAACAGCATGTTACTCCAGAGAGAAACAGGTATCACTTTGAATTTTACTGAAAGGCATTTTGGTATATGTGTAAACAGTGTAAAATTTATAGCTTTTGGTATGCGTGAGAACATTATAAACTTGTAACACTGTAATATGTAAATTTGATTATATATACAAAACTTTGATTTGGCATATGCAAATTATAAAATCTAAAATTCATATAAATTAAAGTGAATTGAAAACAAAGATATATCGTATAGAACAGATCTCAAATAACAATAGGTTAACTGTTAAGTAGTGGGGGTTTTGTTTGTGAATTATATATATATATATATATATATATATATATATATATATATATATATATATATATATATATATATATATATATATGTGTGTGTGTGTGTGTGTGTGTGTGTGTGTGTGACAATAAAGCTATAAAGTATTATCATTTGCGAAACCAAACAGTGGGAAAACTATTGAGGAAAACTTAAATAATTCAATAGAAGTAAAAAAGAAAGAATTCACTAATACCCTTTGAGTTTTGGGAGTCAAAAAGCCGGGCGATTTGAAATATCAATACATATAGTAAAATATCGTATGCAACTAGTTATACATTTGTTGACAGGGAAGGTGATATAATAAAACATACACATACATCTATTTTATCTGTTAAATATACATAAGTTGACATTATATATACAAGACAGATGACTATAAATTAATATAAATTATCTCTCATATTAAATATAAATTATCTCTCATATTAAAAAAAACAATATACTACACACACACACGTACGCGCGCACACACACACAATGTTATATATAATATATTATATATATATATATATATATATATATATATATATATATATATATATATATATATATATATATATATATATATATAGCATTTGAAACTGATAATTCCCAATTTATTTTCAGAGAATACCTGAGAAGTCTATCGTTCTTTTACACGCATGTGCCCATAATCCAACAGGTGTTGATCCAAACTTTGAACAGTGGGCAGAATTGTCACGTTTACTGAAAAAAAAGAACCTTTTTCCATTTTTTGATATGGCTTATCAAGGATTTGCTTCAGGAGACATCAGCAGGGATGCGCAAGCTGTTAGTATTATAATATATAGTATAATTTTCTTCTAAATTAAAAAAAAACTTTTTGTTCAGTTCCTGGTCCTGGTGATCATTATAAATAAATTATGTGGTGATATTTATTTACAAGAAATAATGTATGGTGACTTTTCTTGCACACTATTGCTATCTTCTAAACTTTTAAAGATACAGAGTCAGTTAAATTACGAAAATGTTGTAAAATTTTATGCTTGTTAAGAATTTGGAATGAAATTTCTAGTAAATCAAGTCGTTACTGAAATATCCTGAAAACACTGAAAAGTTGCGTTTGATAATTTCCTCCATATCTTTTTTATTATTTAAGCGAATGCTATGATATTTGGTAGCTTCACATAAGTCGTCACGATTTATCTACTGCCCGTTTCAAAAATTTTCTAGGCCTACTAGATCATTAGATTTTCATAGCCAACTTTGGATAGAGAAAAAATTACAATTTCAATGTTGCGACACACTGCGTTATCTAATTTTAGTAACTACCACAAAAAAATTGTTTTGCTTGCGATGTATAGCGTAACATATGTGAGTGTGTCCTGCTTACGAGAAATATGGTGAAATCAGGTCATGTTCAGCTGGCTGTCCAGCTAACGTAAATTTTACAATAAAATATCTAAAGTTGCTTATACACTCAAATGTCAAATGACTTTGTCCCTCCTTGCCTAGCCGACAAAAATTAGCACATTTAAATGATTGTCAGCCTACCTGTTTAATCGTGTATCCATGTATAAATTCATGATTAGTAGCATCATCTACCAGACAGAATGAGAGGTCATTGACATATCCCAAAAACTTATACTTAGTTACCACCATTTGAGAAAACAGTCCTTGAGGTGTACCAACTGTCCGTAACATGTCAGTGTAAAATAGGATTTCATCAGTTTTAGGCTCAGTAGTTCAAGGAAGTAAAAAATTAGTTTCTTGAGTAATGTATTATGTACACAATCAAATGTTTACACTACATTAAAAAAACTGGCCGGCATAAAGAATCTATTCTCAAATCTAGCATTTAGAATTTCAAAAAATTTGTTAATTTTTAGAGTTAAGAACTATCTAAATTGTTTTGCATTTTATAATTGGTTGCTTGCCCCATTTAGCACAGAAAAAACATTTTACAAAACTCTGGTTACAAATTTATTTATATTTAGTAGGCTTACAAATGGTCTTCAGTTGCTAGAGTTTGACCAATCAGATTAATAATTTTAAACTTATATATTTAACAAACAGCTTAAGCAATTACAGGGCATTGTACATATTAACACAAACAAAAATAGTAGATTACTAAACACTAATAATGTACTACACAGGATGCTCTGTGTGCTGGATGGTGTCTTAAGAAGAATAAAATTGAAAATAAATATGAAGTAAATGAAAATTATGAAGATAAGGATAGAATTGCAAAAATGTATATAAAGTTAAACGACCAAAAACTTCCTACAATAAAAATGTTCAGGTACCTTGGGAGTATTAGAAATTACATCTGTAACGATGATCGCAAATGTACCAACAAAACAAAGGTATTTAGTAAAAGTAATACTCTTCTCACTAATAAACATTTTAATTTGGACTTAAAAAGGAGATTCAGCAAGTTATATGTATGACATGATGTAATATATGGCGCAGAAATTTGGACATTGTATAAACAGAACATGAAGAAAATAAAAGATTTTGAAATGTCTTGTATAATAAAAGTTCCCTAGAAGAAATGAAAAAAATATGCTTGCCTACAAAAAGAAGGCCAAAAAGAAGCTAAAGGAGAACTTCTACCTACATTAATTAAATGTTGATGTTATGACAGATTGAAAAAGAACTGCTGGAGACAGAAAAACGTATGTTCGGTTTGTATATGAGAAATTTATGTGTAATTGTTTTTTTTTTAGGTAAAATCTTATATGAATCACTGTGTACATAATTTTCATAATTCTTTTATGACTAACAGAATCGCTGTAAAAATAATAATAGTGACGGGGGAAGGGAGTCGAATGAGTTTTAATTTCTTTGACAGAAAATCGTAATTTCTAAAATACAACAAAATAAATTTACAGGAGTCTTGAAAAAATTCTGCTAGAAAAAAACTGTTAATGTTATGTTGACTCTGAAGGAGGTTACAAATTATCCCTATAATGGTGCTACTTTTTTTGTGTAAATTAATAGCCTACAATTATCAGTTTTCAAGATTCTCAGTGCATATCTGAACTTTTTCCACCTTGCATATACGGGTGTTCAGAAATGATAAGCAAAAAATTCAAGGGATTATGCAACAAAAAATTAGTGCCACAAGTTCCTATAGCATTTTTTTTGAAAACTAAAAAATAACAGGATTACAGGATCTCTGCCCCTGTGGGTTTAGGGACTAATTAAAAGAATAGACCCAAGGTAACTCCTGCTTGTTGTAAGAGGCGACTAATCGGAGTCAAACACTGGCGTGGGTCTGGTCCAGGGGAGCCTGGAAGGAGGTGGATATCTCTGGGGAGTGATGTGCACCCGGAGTTTGAGGCCTCCACTGTGGGCTTGGAAAGGGACAATTGACCTCCCTTGGTTATTACTCGGGAGCGGGGTTGCAGATGATACCGCCTGGGTTGAGCGCTGGCGGATATCCTGTGTCCAGACAACCCAGAGGAGGTTCAGATTTCGGATGAGTGGTATACACCCGGAGTTTGAGGCCCCCACTGTGTGTTTCAAAACGGACGGACAGCTTCTCTTGGGTGATGCTCTGTGAGCTTTGAAACGGGCTAACGACCCCACTTGGATGCTGCTCGAGGGCGGGACTTCATGATACCGTGTCGAGTCAATCAAATGCTGGCAGGGGTCTGGTCCAGGTGAGCCTGGAGGGAGGCGGATATCGCTGGGGAGTGATATGTACTCGGATTTTGACGCCTCCACTGTGGGCTTAGAAATGGACAATTGGCCTTGCTTGGCTGTTACTCGGGAGCGGGGTTCCAGATGATATAGCCCTGGGTTGAGCGCTGGCGGGTGTCGTGTGTCCAGACGACCAGGAGGGCGTTGAGATCTCTGATGAGTGGTATACGCTCGGAGTTTGAAGCCCCCTCTGTGTACTTCGAAACGGACAGACGGCCTCACTTGAGTGATGCTCGGGAGCGGGACTCGATGGAATGTCTCCTTGTGTCGGGTTTAGACGAACCCGGAGGAGAGCTGAGATCTCTAGGGGTGAATTACAACTGGAGATTGAATGCTGCTCGAGAGTGGGAATTCATGATACCACAAGTCAAACACTGAAGGATGTCAGGTCCAGACGAACTCGGAGAGAGGTTTTCTCTCTTTGAGCTTCAAAACGGGCAAGCGACTTCACTCAGATGGCAGTACACCTGCCAAATAAACTTTCACCCTCAAGAGAAGATCGACTCCCGCAGGGAGCTGGAATTGATGGGTGAAATTTAAGCAATTAGACGTGAGCCACAATAGACCTAAGGTCGTGGTGGAGGGACTGGAATAGCCCACTCACAATGAATCAAATCTAATCTACAGGGTCTCAAAAAAAAAAAGTTATTGATTTTTTTTTGTCGTAAATCGATTCGCTTCAAATTTGGTGCCTGTATATAATGCAATTTTGTATTTATGTTGCAAATTTGATGTGGACATCCTGGAATCTAAAGGGCGACACTGCCCATGACCAACTTAAATTGATTCATTCCTTTTTGCTTGAATTTTTTGAACAAATTTAACAATCCACAATTAAAGAGCAGCAGAAAATCTTCAAAAAGGTCCTGTTGTTGCATCACGATTAAACTAACCCTTTTTGAGAAAAAACGTTTTTACAGATTTGCTGGTATTTGCTGGTATTGCTTGAATACTAAATCACCTAATTTCATTTTCAATATTAATGGAGTGTGTTGTGAAAATATTCTCGGGAAACAAGATTGTGTTACATCAGTTTTGACAGATAATAGTTTTTTGTAATTTTACTTGCAAAATAGTCCAGGTTGATTATAAAATAAGATGAATAATAATAATAATTTTTGAGACCCTGTAACTCCGTTATTTTGAGTTTTCAAAATAATGCTATAGGAGCTTGTGGCACTAATTTTTTGAGTAGCATAAGTCGCTGAATTTTTTATCATTTCAGGACACCTGTATATTGTATGCCTGTGCGGAATAAGAGTATGTGCAGATTAACTGTATGTGCATTGAAAACATGTTTAGGCCTGACAATATATTTATGATGAAAGGTAGGGATGCCTTTGGTTTTGTGTATTGGTGTATACCAGCAGCATTTGTTTTTGCTTCCAAATTTCTATGATAAGCATGCTATAATTAGAATTTTATTAACTTTGGAATCACATTCACTTTTATTTTCTGTTCAGGTCCGTCACTTTGTAAAGGAGGGCCACCTAATAGCCCTAGCTCAAAGTTTTGCTAAAAATATGGGATTGTATGGGGAACGGGCTGGAGCTTTTAGTATTATTAGTGATAGTAAGGATGAGGCTGCAAAACTCTTATCTCAACTTAAAATTCTCATCCGGGCCATGTATTCCAATCCACCAATTCATGGTGCTAGACTTGTGACAGAAATTCTCAGTGATAAAAAACTGAGGTCTGATTGGTAGGTAAAGTTTGGATATTCCAACTGCTGTTTGTAAAAAAATATATGTCAATGAAAATATAATTGTGATTTATTGTAATAAGTTACATTGTAAATTTATTTTTAGGCTTGTGGAAGTAAAAGGAATGGCAGACAGAATTATTTCTGTACGCACTAAACTTAGAGATAACCTTAAAAGAGAAGGCTCTTCTAGAAACTGGGAACATATTACTAACCAGATAGGAATGTTTTGTTATACAGGCATGACACCTGAACAGGTAATACATATTATTTTGTTTTAGCAATTTTTTGCAAAAAAATTTCGCTTATTTCCCTTACCCATTTAGCCTGACTTCTGTAGTTTACCAATATTATTATGCATTTTAAAAATTGTTTAAAATAATAATTTTAGAAATTGTTGAAAATAATAATTTTAATAACTAGTAAGAAAATATACACATAAGATATTAGTAAACTAGAGCAAGTTTAATTTCTGTTGTGTTTTGATCTTAAAATAATGTAAACATTAATGCATCTGTAGGCAGAAAACTAGCTGCTAACATTTTTTTAAACTAACATTAAGCTCCAGTGCTGAATTTAAAATATATAGAAAACCAGGGAATTCTTTTCAGTCTGATGGTGCTTTTGGGATTTTTTCTTATTTTGAAATCAGTGTCAAACCTATTTTCTTCATTTCAAAAATTATCTTTAATAAACAGCAACAAGACAGTATGTTCATGTTTTAATATTCTAAGAGGCAAGTTTTACTACATTTTTCTACAAGTTTGTGTTAATAGTAGAGGTGTGCGAAGGTTCGAAATTTCGAATGGAACCCGAACTCGCGCCGAATCTGCGGTTCGAAAGGTCACATCACTTCCGGTTAGACCAGAAGTAGTCATCAACTTTGCTAATTTAAATAGAATGCCTTATTTTTTATTGCATATTCGAATTCTTCATAATATTTTGTGAAGATTTATATTAGGCTTTCCTATCCCTATCTTAACTATTTCATAGGTATTGTGATTTTTTTACATTTTGTGGAACTTCTATCCTCATTTATAACACTTTGTATTTCACATGTTTTTAAAGATAAAAGGCTGGAATTTAGAATACTATAACTTATATGAAGCCTTCATATTATCTACCTAAAGTTTTCCTGTACTATACAGAGTGTTTGAAATTTAAAGATCAACTTACACACATTCAATGTTGCAAAAGACATTTTTTTCTAATGGTGCACCCTGTATATTATTAAAAATTCGAGTTCTAAATTTAATTCTACACTAGTTTCATATAAGTTTTCCTATACCTATCTCTTACGAGTAACTTGCTACTAGAGTTTTTAGGTAACAAACTCCTTTTCTAGAGAATATACATTACACTGCAGAATAAAGGTAGCTGTGGCTGTCAAAAAACAGAATTTTGACAACACATGAATTCTAAAGCGTCATTTATATTTTAAAGTTAATCTGAGTGTGTTTATAATACTCACATTATAGAAATAATAAGCCAATAATGATGCAGAATAGTGTACTCTATGTACTCTAATATGGATATTTTAAATTTATTTTACATGCAGACTATGCAGGATGTTTAACGAGAGGTATCCCACTCTATCGGTAATAACTAGAGGAAAATTCGCAAAGATAGAGGAACGATTTAAATTGACTGGATGTGTCAAAACTACACGACATGATCCAAAGCCAGTAACTGAAAATGAAGATAATGAGATAAACGTTTTGGCGTATTTTCAAGTTTACCTGCGTAGCTCTATTCCAGCAGCTACTCGAGCTTTGGGAATATCAAGTTCATCTGTGCATAGAATATTGAAATCTCATAAAATGCACCCATATTCAGAAATAGTACTACAAGGACTTGGCCCTGGTGACCATTTAAAAAGAGTGGAATTCTGCGAACACATGTTTCTGAATATTCAACAAGATGAGAATTTTCTCTCTAAAATTATCTGGACCGACGAATCTAAATTTAGAAGGGAAGGAATTGTGAATAGGAGAAATAGTCATTTTTGGGCAAGTGACAACCCAAACATATTTAGAGAAGGACGTTTTCAAACAAATTTAAGTTTTAATGTGCTTTGCATTATTATGGACAATAAGGTCTCTTATGAAATTTACGAAGAAAATTTAAGCGGTGAAAAGTATTTGGAATTATTAAGGGGATCTCTCCGTAATTTTCTGGTAAGGCTACCACTAGATATAAGGCAAAGCTGCTGGTATCAACAAGCGCGCCTGCCCACTCCACTGGTGAAGTTTACTAGCACTTAACGCAATTATTTGAAGACAGATGGATTGGCCTCAACGGTCCTTGGAGATGGCCTCCCCGATCTCCTTATTATACGCCTATCGATTTTTTTCTCTGGGGGCGTATAAAAAGTCAAGTGTATAACACAACAGTGCAAAGTAGAGAGGATCTTCTAAATCGTGTAATTAGAGCTTTTAGAGATTTGGATCCAAATGAAATCAAAAGAGCTACTACGAATGAGATGAACCGTAGAATTTTGCAGTGTCTTGACCAAGATGGTGGTCACATAGAACATTTATAGTGATCGTAACATTTAAATTTAAATTAACTTTTTTTATTTGTCTTTGTTCAGTTTTTTATTTATTGTTAAATTTTTTTTAATTTTTTTTTTAATTACACTAAATATTTTTATGAAATCATATCACGTTTGTTATCTGACTGACAATCACAGCTGCATTTGTTGTGTAGTCGAACGTGTACTCTTTAGAAGAGGATGTTGTTACCTAAAAATGCTAATAACAAGTAACATATTGAAGATAGGTATAGAAAAATTTATATCAAACCGGTGTAGAATTAAATTTAGAACTCGAATTTTTAATAATATACAAGATGTTCTATTTGAAAAAAAAACTTTTGCCACGTTGAATATGTCTAAGTTAGTAACTAAATGTAGAACACTCTGTATGACACAGGTAAACTTAAGGCACATAATATGAAAGCTCTCTCCGGCAAGTTACGAAATTCTAAATTCGAGCCTTTTATCTTTAAAAACATGTGAAATACAAACTATTATAAATAAGTTTGCAAAATCACCGAAATACAGATAAATCACAATATCTTTGGAACAGTTGAATATATGGATACGAAAGCCTAATATAAATCTTCACAAAAGTTTATGGAGAATTCGAATATGCAATAAAAAATAGTGCATTCTATTTAAATTAGCAAAGTTGATGACTACTTCCGGTCTAACCGGAAGTGATGTGACCTTAAAAATATATCAGAATAAAAGACAATTACGAATTGTTACCGCTGCCAAAATTTCAAAATTTAGGATATCAGGGAACTTCATAAACTTCTAATGCACGTCTATCGTGAAAAACCCTGTATATATATATATATATATATATATATATATATATATATATATATATATATATATATATATATATATATATATATATATATATATATATATATATATATATATAATCACGCTCACTTTTAACCCCTTCAATCTAACTGTTTGCTAAAACTGCCTAGCTAATACCAAACAACAAATAAATATTTATCTTTGAGCGTAGTTATAGATGTAGAAATTAAATGATTGATTCAACATTGACCTCACAACTAACATTAGCACCGGAAGTCATTTTCACCCAATCGACATGCAATTTTGTTGAACCTTTCCTTTTTGTAAAAATAATGGGCATCTTCTACGGACCAAATATTGTATTCTACAATATACCTATATTTTGTATTTAAGGAAATGATGTATTAAATTGAAAATTTTAGCTAGTTCGAAGTTAGATTTTAAATGTTTAAGAAGTTCGAAGTCCGACTGTGAGCCTTAGAAATACTATTTCCAAGGTTTGAAGTTCAGGCAACATATTTGCTTGGGTTCGTTCACAGTTTGGTCTGAAAAAAACATGGGTTTCCACACCTCTAGTTAATAGTAGAGTATCACTTGCTAAAACATCTTTTATTTCAGCTGTGTAGATTATTTTACATACTATAACAATAGGTAATGTTTTAATATTAATTGACATTTTTTCACAACCAAAATATTTTGTTTTTTATGAAAGCCTATATTTGTCTTTAAAAAATCATGAACTTGTTTATTGCGCTTCATTACTGTGATGATTTATTGCTTCCTTTTTAACGTGTTTGTGGTTCGTTTCATTTGGTCATACACCATTTTATTTTAGATATTCACTATATATATATATATATATATATATATATATATATATATATATATATATATATATATATATATATATATATATATATATATATATATATATTAACCTGATATCTGTAAAGAAAATTAGATATATAGATACCTAACCATCCTTATATCATCTGACTAGCTGTCGGTTTGCATGAGACTTCAGGTGGTGAGTCGACTTTAGGGCACTGGTTAATCATTCACGTAAATTACACTTGCAAGAAACGAAAACAAGCATATTAATTCAAGTAGTGTATTTTGAATCATAAAGTTTAACAAAGTAATGACAGAATAAATACAAAAAGGTAATTTAATATTTGAAATGACTTGCTGTATATGATAAAAAAGATTCAAAGTTAACACTAAAATTAATTAAGTTACTTACATTTGCACTGTGGCTATATATGAAAATTTAAAGATTGTTTAAACAAATGGAAATTAATTGAAGCAAATAAAGGTATAAAAGAACATGTGAAGCATTGGTTAGTTTCCAGGTGTAACACTTATCTTAGAGGTCAACGTGACATTCTTAGTGCCCCATTCAGTTTCGGAACGGGTGACTCCAGCTACAGGTAGATGCTCGCCATTTTGTGGAGCCCCATGTAGTTCTGCGATGTGAAAGATGCTGAGTTAGTGTGCCAGTGTCTGCTCCTCTTTCATTCTTCTTGAAATGATCGCTGTCTTCTTGAAAGCATCGCGTTGTTCTTAAGGTTTGTTTTTTTATTGCAGCCTTCTGCAAGGTAGTAAGGCAGGTAGTCGGTAGGCGCAAAAGCCTGTCATAGAGGGTACAATAATTAGTAAAATTCTCAGAACAGTTATGATGACCCCCTGGTAATACGATAGTGTGATTCAGAAAACTAATTTAATTATAAATTATAATAAAATGAAATCAAACTAAACCGTTTTACTTTACGTTTAAGTTATGTGACATGATCATATACCAGAGAGCTTTTGCACATAAAATCCGAAACTATACAAGCATGGAAAGCAAATAAAGCAAATTAAGTTAACATATCAAATATATTTACCCATGAGTAAGGTGTTGATGCAGTTCTCTCTCCCCTGCTCTGGTGCCTAGTCGAGGTAAAGGGCTATGTGGACGACATTGTCATCATAGTCCAAGGAAAGGTTACACAGTCAGTGTGGGAGCGCATGCAGACAGCACTGAAAGTGGTGGAAAGGTGGGCGGTTGGCCAAGGGCTCGGGGTGAGCCCCGAGAAAGCAACCGTCATACCGTTTACGAGGAGGAGAAAGTGGGAGGGCCACAGAACTCCCACTCTATACAGTAGAAACATCCCAATGGCCAGGGAGGTAGGCGGCCATATGGAAAAACGTGGGGACTAAGACGTAGTATGGCCCACTGGCTATACACAAAGGTGGTCAGACCATTGTTAACATACGCGGCACTGGTGTGGTGGCCTAAGGTAATACAATATAGTGCCAAACAAAAACTATGCAAGATCCAAAGGATGGCTTGCCTCAGCATCACAGGGGTCATGACTTCAACCCCAACAGCTGCCATGGAGGTGTTGCTGGATCTGTCCCAGCTACACTTAGTTATCATGGGGAGGCCAGGCTAGGACTATACAGACTAGCCTGCAATGATAGACTCAAGACCAACCCAGACTGTAGGGCCACTGCAAAATTCAGGAGATCGTAAAGGAGCCCATGCGTGAAATGAGGTCAGACTTCGCGAGCCCGCGAATCTGCAGGGATAACAAGTTTACAGTGGTAATCCCCGACCGCGAGGCATGGCGGGAGGAGACGCCGGGCCTATCCCGGAACGCGCTCGTCTGGTTCACGGATGGATCCGGCGGGGTGCGTGGGACGGGGGCAGGCGTTTATTCGGAAGGACCAAGTCACAGTATTTCCCTCGGAGCTCATGCAATGGTCTTTCAGGCCGAAATGTACGCCATCTTGCAAGCGGATCCTCATAGCCAGGCAGCCCTTAATGCCCTAAGTAGCGCATGGGTAAATTCCAGGCTGGTAAGTGAATGATGAGACGAGCGACCTGGCTCGGCAGAATGAGGTCACCCTTATCTGGGTGCCGGGTGACTGGGGGGTTAAAGGCAATGATGAAGCTGACAGTCTCGCGAAGAGAGGATCAGTAGAACCATTTATGGGACCAGAACCGGTCCTGGGTATCTCGAAAGGCACGGCCAGGGAACCATCAGGTCCTGTGTCAGGGAACAGCATAAGGCATACTGGGCAGATTGTTCAGGGCTCAAACACAGGAAGTCATTGATTGGGCAACCCAGTCCAAAGAGAGCTCTGGAGCTGCTAAATATCAGCAGAGGAAAGGTCAGGAACATAACAGGACTCTTGACGGGACACATGGCTGTCAAGAAACACCTGCATAAAATGGGGCAGTTCGAGGGACCTGGCTTGGTGGCCAGTGGGAGGAATCAGCCCAGCACATATTGTGCGAGTGTAAAGCTCTGGACCGCAAAAGACAACTGATCTACGGGCAGCCTAGACCGGAGACAGAGCAATATAAAACTTCATCCTACCAATTGCCCTGTATAGACTAGTTCAAGGTACAGTGATTTTGGAATGGGTGGAGTAGAAAAGACAAAGGGCATGCACATAAGCAAAAGGCTGCGGTGCTATCGGGGCGGCAAACGCGGACGAGCCCTAAGGGAAAAAAGATGTTGAGGCTTTAAGACTGCATGGCTGTTGTTGCTTGAAGGCAGGAACAAATTAAAGAGGGTCGCCTTAAAAGATGTCGGCTTTTTATAAACGACCTAAACGCGATAAGCCAGGGGCATGATGACAGTTCAGCCAACAGTGTGTAAATTAATATGCTAAGTGGCATTAAAAGGAGATAGCATTGCCTATGCCCTAAATAAATAAACGTGTTTATGAATAGTGGCGTAAAATATTGGTGTAATGAACTTAATAATAATTAACGTGACGTTATAAATTGAAATCAAATGAAATAAAACTTGAAGAGAACTACTTGAATTGTATCTATTAAAATTGGGCAAAGTAAATGTATTTCAAAACAAAACTATTTCAAACGAAAAAAATGTCCCACAATGAATGAATTAATAGATAGATTAAGAAAGAACAAATGTTGATTTTTAATTGTCCCTGAGATTAATAAAACTTTTAGAAGGTCCACTCAAATTGGAGAAGAAATAATTAATATCAACTTTCTTGCTTACTTGCTGCATATTAAATTCTCTTCGACATAGCAAACTAAAACTTTATTGGACACATTGCATAAAATTTTGGTAGGAAAAAAAAAGTGATAAATTATATAAGTATTGAATTAAAATTTAAAAAAATTATGTATACAATAAAAAATAATGTTGGGCGCCAGTGAGGCGAAAGTCCTCACGAATTTCTTTTGAAATGCTTTAAAACTATTAACTGTTTATTTAAGCGATAAAAAAAAATGGAATGATTAAAGATCTAATTCTGAATATAATTAAAATTGTTTAACGAACAAAGTATTGATTAATAAATTTATGTATTGTAGTGTGATGCCAAATTTTTTAGGTTGTATATAAACGTAAATACATTTTAAACAAAGTAAATTGAATGACAAATAATATGAAAATTCGGCAAAAAGGTGAATTAAAATTAAGTGATTAGCAAGTCCAGACCGATTCATAACGATAACGTGAACTATTAAAATTTTTAGGTCATATTTATCTAAGATTGCAGACTTATGTCATTAGACAATTAGAGACTGTATGACAAATGGAATTTAAATTTTAAGCCTATTTTAAAAGATTAACCGCAAAAAAAATAGTAATAAAATTTAAAATTAATTTACATTTAGAGAATTAAAATTTGTTTAAGACATATTTATCTTAAAATGCAATAGGTATACCACAACATAGTGAAGGATCGAATAATTTATTACAGCCAATTTTTGAAGAGTTTAAACAATTGAATGAGGTATTAAGTTATGAAATTAAATTTAACATTATTGAATGAAACTTAGTGATTTAGTCAATGAGTATGGACTATTAGAGCGAATAAACTAAAATTGAAATTATCTAGTGCTAAAAATACGTATTAATTGAAAGAAAATCAAATTACCATACAAAAAATCGGACCAATATAATCGGACCACATTCGCTAGTGTGGATCATTGTTTAACGACAATCACGCAATGTGATCATAAATTTATATATAAAATAGATGAAAGAATTCATGAATCGTAGTCAAAATATTAGAAACTAAATCTATTAAAGCCCCATGATGAAAATATAAAATATCAAAAAGTCCACTAGAAACGTGCACGAGAAGTTCTGGGAACAATCTTATATACGCCAAATTTGCAAATTGCTGCTTCATAATTAAAGTACACCCAAGCAAAAATATACTGCACACTACCCACACTTTCGACCAAATTTCAATTGCCCCTTATGGGCAAAACTTTGTGGCTAAGTTCGCTCCAAAGTATGTTCCTTGTATTATTCACAAGGTTAAATCACCATTATGTAACGTTTATAACGTCACATTAATTGTTATTTAGTTCATTACACCAATATTTTAAGCTACTATCCATAGACACGTTTATTTATTTATGGTGTAGGTAACGCTATCTCCTTTTAATGCCACTCAGCATATTAGTTTACACACTGTTGGCTGAACTGTCGTCATGCGCCTGGCTTATCGCGTTTAGGTTGTTTATAAATAGCCGACATCTTTTAAGGCGACCCTCTTTAATTTGTTCCTGCCTGCAAGCAATAACAGCCATGCAGTCTTAAAGCCTCAAAACCTTACTCATGGGTAAATATATTTTATATGTTAACTTAATGTGCGTGATTTGCTTTCCATATATATATATATATATATATATATATATATATATATATATATATATATATATATATATATATATATATATATATATATATATATATATATACCAGAGTGCAAATGTAAGTAACTTTATCAATTTTATTCTTAACCTTGAATCTTTTTTATTATATACAGCAAGTCATTTCAAATATTAAATTACTCTTTTGAATTTATTCTGTCATTACCTTGTTAAACTTTATGATTTAAAATGAACTACTTGAGTTAATATGCTTGTTTTGGTTCCTTGGAAGTGTCATTTACGTGAAGGATTAACCAATGCCCTACAGTCGACTTACTACCTGAAGTCTCATGCAAACCGACAGCTAGTCGGATGATATAAAGATGGTTAGGTATTTATATATCTAAACAGGTCATGGTGCATCTCTTCATAACTCTGAGAAGCTCAGTGTTTCTTATTATTATCATTATTATTACTGTTATTAGTATTATTATCATTATTATTATTATCGCCAGTAGATTGATTTTGACGAAACTAGGAAGATGGAAATACCCCCATCTTATAGGACATCGAAAAGAGGTGACATAAAATTGAAGTCATTTCAGGTGCAGACATTTTAAGAATTATTGCTGGGATTCTATCAGGTCCTGATGCCTTTCTGATTTTTTAATTTTCCGATATGTGCTTAACAGTACGATGTTAAAAAAAATTTCTCCCATTTTTGACTTTACAGCTGTAATAGTTGATGGGCTCATTCCCTGCGAATAGGCATGGAATTTGACGCAGATAAACGGCTGAATAAAACAGCCTTTTCTTTTGACGATATAGTGCATGCTGGATCATTTAAAGCCAGGAGCTTTAAATGTCTGGTGGTGAAATTTCTACCCATGTACCTTATTGCCTTAATCGGTTATCTGGTTGCCTCGTGGTGAAACAAAGGCAGCACGAGCTTCATTGTGCCAAAAATAGTGGACAGAACATTTAGTTATTACTGATTTTTGGCAACCTTTATTAAACCAACATTTTGATTTGGAATTGGCATATTTCGCTGATGAAGAATATAGGTTTACATTCATAATAAGATAATTTCAGGAATGGGGCTGACACATTCTGTGGGACTATTATTTTGAAAATGGACATCTGCTCAGGTAAACAAAGAGTAAACATTTCTTAATTCATTCAACGTCAAAATACCCTGTAATGAATTTAAATATGTATCCTAATAGTAACTGAACATTTATTAAAACGAATTTTCCTGCAGAGTGTATTGACTGGAGTTTAAGAGTGTGCAGAAATGTTAGTGTGAGGAACAAAGCTGGTTTAATGAAGCTGACATTTTAAAATTGCAAGTGACAGTTACAAGGATTTTTTATTTGTTTGGATATGTGTATACTCTAAATTGTGTTGCTGCAAACCCAAGCCAAGGCTTTTTTTGTACAACACGTAAAATGATATTCAAAATATATTAATATTACTATTACTAATATTATCCTTTTGAGAAGTTATCTGTTTGTCATGGATGTGTTGCACAGATGAGACAGTGGTCAAAATTATCTAAGACAACGTTAGTAATTTGTAGTTTTGGGGTTAGTTGTCAGAAAAAGATCAAGGGTATGGGCTGTATTATCACTTATATCTTATACATTTAAGCATTGTTTGATCAAACCATCTTAACCGGTTGTTTTTTAATCCTCTCACTTACTATGTTAAAACACCTTCCTTATTCCTATGATTTTACTTTATCAAATTTGGCCTTAATGCAAGGGTTGCTTAAGCCATACGATTGTTCTCATTCTATTTCAGAAAACAAGTGGCTACATAATTCATAAGAATTCTCTCTACAACAGTTTTAGCTGTATCAAAAAAAACAAACATCAAAGCAGCTTTTATAATATAACAATAAAAACTAAATAGTCAATATTGTTTCAATTTATAGTTATAATTTTTTAAGCAATTTGCTGTTGAGCTTGACTGTTATTTTTAAGGTGAATTTTTTTTAGCAAATATTGTATTCGTCTTTATTAGTTGTTTTTAAGGTGTTTATAAACTAATATAATAATATTTTCTAGGTTCAAAGATTAATAGAGGATTATAGTGTATATCTTACCAAAGATGGACGAATTTCGATGGCTGGTGTCACTTCAAAGAATGTGGAATATTTGGCTCATGCAATGCATCAAGTAACAAAATAGAATGGTCTTTTTAAATTAATTTTATATATACTCTGCATCAATATTTTTGCTATTTATTTTCACTTTTAAAGAATGAACAGCGTATCTACAACTTCTAGTAATCATCTAATTGTTTTACAGTTAAAATATTGTTAAAAATGATTATTTAAAATATAATTATCAATTTAAATCTTGGGTTTTTAATTAACTGTGTGTAAAATTGTATGAAGCAATAAATTATTTAAATTATAAGATATTATTATTATAATTGTTATACCATAAATGAGGTTAGGCAAAGTGAGGTTAAAAGGTATGTTGTATTGTATCTTGTTCCTGTAACGTCAGTCTATATCCATGACTATAGCCAATCACCAGTGCCGAGGAGCAGTTTCACCCAACATCCTGTAAATTTTGCAGAGCCTCTTGCACTCTATAAGGAGGGTAGGGATCTTTAATGTACCCAACCCCCACTCCCCCATCCCTGAAGAGATGAAAACAGAGAAACTATGGGTAAAAAAGCAGATTAAAGTAACGTTTAAAAGATATAATCAAGCAACAAATAGTATGCAAGATCAATTTCTTCTTAGAAAGTAAACTTAATTCTCTTCACCTCAATTTTGGGAAAAAGTTTGTATTTTGAAGTAATCTAGTTTTTAGCAGATGACAGTAAATAGCATGTTACTTTTTCACACGGGCATGCAATCTAGCTCTGGTAGACTCTTTTAGCATGATAGCACTACGAACTTGTATAATATTTTTTCGCAACTTGAATAGAAGTATGATAATCAAAAGTGTGAAATTTTGAAAATAACGTATCTGGGAAAAAGCCAGCCCTCTACAAAAAGGAGTTTCGATTATTTATTAAGTATTTATTTTTAAAATGGTTATCAGGCAAAGAAGTAACTGCTGATATGGTAGCACCCTTAGGTGATTAATGTCCTTCGTATGGTACTATTAACAATTGAGTTGTGGAATTTAAATGAGGACAATCAAATGTTCAAGATAAGCACCACTCTGGAAGACTAATTGCTGTGACCAGTCAGGAAAACATTGATTTTGTACAGGAAATGATCTTAGAAGATTGACAAAGTGAGTTGAAATGTATATCAGAAACACTGCACGTTTCTTATGAACATGTGTTGCAGATTGTTCATCACGATTTGGAAACGAGAAAGCTGTCAGCAAAATGCTTGAACATTATTAGAAACGCGCCTGTTTAACAGTCTTAACTAAATTATTATGTGAGAAAATTGTGTAAAAACGCAAAAACTGTCCAGTGGTGTTCGTTCGGCAAGACACTGCCCTTGCTTACAAGTTATTAACTGCAGTGAAAACAATTGGTTGGCCATCAGACTATTATTTAGTTCCCAAGCTTAAGAAACATTTGAAAGACAAACAATTTTTGGCAAACAATGAATCATATGTACCATTTAGGAGTGGTTTGAAGGATAAATAATTTTGAGTGAATTTTCATTAATAAGTCATTATAAGAGATGTTATGATGGTGAGACTTTCAAAAAATTTCTTCAAATCATCGTGAATTGGAACTCCTAGAGCCCAAAATAAGTTATTGGGGTTTGAAATAAACGCGCTACTTACTGCATGTGAATTTTTTATAACCAATATTCTACAAGCTCAAAACGACAGTGGATGAAATGATCTAAGCTAGTCTGCTGTGGGTCTTGACCAATCAGAAGGCATGAAGTAAATGTTGAATTGTTTACAATTAAATGTTAAAATTGATGATTGTAAACAAAGATTCTGGAGTGAGTGCCGTTTGTAAAACACAAATGTTATGTGAAATGTGTTTTACAAGGTCATAAATGTCTGTTTGAACTGTTGAAAAGTGATTTCAAATATACTCTTTTTGTCAGTTTGGATATGTACCTTTGAAATAGTAGATTATTTCTGCGGAGGGATGGTCGGTATGTAATGTCAGATTCAATGCTTCTCGGGAAGATAATATTGTGAAACGTGTTCCATAAGTTCTTAAATTTATATTTAAATTATTACTTCATTTCATGCATCTAAAATATTTGCAGAAATTTAATTACTTACTATGTGAAAACTAGAACCTATGATGGGCACTGATAAGTACACTTGGAGAACCCAAATCACCACAATACTTCTTTTAAAGACCTTAAGATCGTTTCACTAACCACGTTAAATTTTTCAGAATTTTCTCATCCTCTGATCATGCTAACGTGGTTAGTGAAATGATCGTAAGGTCTTTAAAAATATGTGTTGTGGTGATTTGGGTTCTCCAAGTGCACTTATTTAATTACTTAATTTGCAGTACACCTTTTTGCCAGTCTGAATAGAAAGTTATTTTATCAGTTTCAAAAAGTCGAGACACATCAATTGCATTATGGTAGCGAATTTTTATTAAAAATGATTGTATGTAATGAAAAAAATTGTCAGTTAAACAGTATATAAGTGTTGAAAAAAGTCTGGATGCAGCAACTGTGTTATGGTAGTGAATTTTCATTTAAAAAAACTTAAAAAAGTAACTGAATTTGGATTAAGCTAGAATCTTAAATTTTACTAATATAGTAAAGCCTTTGTAAAAGCAGCATGGGTACTATAGTTTATAAGAATAACACAATGAGCTTCAAAGCTACAAATTTGTCTTTCAAAAAACCTTTTTTTTTAACCAATTTGGTTGGATTGGCTAAACTGAAATCATCCAAGTGATTAACAAGGAAAACACCTGGCATGTTTATAATTTGGCATGTACCTTCCTTTTGTAAATAGCTTGAATAGCTTCATTAGGCAACTCTATCGGATTATAGTTTGTCCAGGAACAAATTAAATTTTCTTGTAAAAAGCTTTTGTAATTTGAATGAAATTTGTAATGCAAGTTTCCTTTAAAGAGACTACAGTGTCAAATTTTTCATTTTCATAGAAATTTGAGTTCTATGAAAGGTTTTTTCCAAAGGAAAGCACAAGATTAAATATATATATATATATATATATATATATATATATATATATATATATATATATATATATATATATATATATATATATATATATATATATATATATATATTTATATACATGATAGACAATTTATTTAATTTCATTGATAAAAGAAAGTATTCTCTGGGTTAAGGTACCAAAAAATACTAATACGGAAAGATGAAAATTCAAAGGTTCAGCAAATGTATACTTTAGAAGAACTCAAGACCAACTTAAAAATACTATATTGTAATATTCATCATCTAATCTGCTGATCTGTCGCTATACATAAAAGGGTTAACTGAAACATGGTTGTACAACAATGAAAGTGAAGACATAAAACTATATGATTACAAAAGTAGTCAGGTTTGTCATGGTGGAAGAGGAGGTGATGTCTCAATCTTCGTTAAAAATAAATACCAATTTAGTACAATTGATAGTATTGATAATGAAGGGAACAATATTTTGCATGCAAAAATGTAATCCATACCTATGAATTATTATGGTGTATACAAACAACCAAGTTCATCAAGTAGCCAGTTCTTGGAACAATTACAAACTTTAATGCATACAAAAAATTAAGTTTGTACTGATGATTATGTCTCCTAAATAGTGATGTATTGGCAGAAGATTATCATAACCTTCTAACTTCAATTAGATTTAAGATATTAAATAATATAGACATACAGCACTATACATGACTTGATAAAAGAAGAGAAAGAAAATCAACTATTGATCATGCATTTACAATTTTGAATGTCTTTGGCAAATAAATATAATGGAACATCATATATCTGATCACAGAATACTCATTGTTACACTAAACATACCTAGTCATAAAAAGTCTGAACGCAGCAAGTGCGTTATGGTAGTGAATTTTCTTGAAAATGCTTTTAATAACATATGTCTTTTTTTTAAGACATCAGGCATGAAATTTGGTTACCAGTATAACCTATATAGTAGAAACAATGTACCACATTTCATCAAAATAGCTTTATTGTTTGAAAATGTACAAAAATTTTCCGAAAATAAACTTAAAAGTCTACGGCTGTATTAAGTATAGAACGGTTTCACTAAGTTAGGGCAATAACAAACAACCAGATGTGCTATTCAAATTGAATTAAGTCTTAAAAGTTTTCATCTCATCCTAATTGAATTTGTCATACAAAAACTTGCTAAAAAATTCATCGGAAGTACACAATCTGATCAGTAAAATGAAATAAAATTTAAAAAAAAGTGTAGTCACTAACTGAGATTAGAACACCTGTTATAGGAGTCCATTATTACATCAACACGGCTGCCTTTACCTCTCGGCCATTCTCGACATGACGGATGTATCTACTAACAGGTATATACTCTAGTATATTACTTTTCTAATGATTATTTACACCATACAATTTTTGTTTAAAATTTTTTTCTCATATTTTAACAAATTAAAGGAAAATGACGGCTGAGACACAGATCTAGGATCTTGTTAGTCATTTCGACCCGTATTTTTAACTCACAAAGCGCTTAATGCTTACTAATGTGCGACTACCAGAATTATTAATTTTGACGTTTCAACTTTTTTTTAATCAGAGGTTTGTAATTTCTTTGTCTTTAACCTAGAGTGCTGAATTTTGGTACAAAGGATACTCTTTATGACAGCTTTTTAATTTTCGGAGATATGATTTTTTTCGAAAGAGAACTGAAAATTTTCACGGAAAACCTTTCCCTGGCTAACGAACTTATCCAAGCCATTTACAAAAGGAAGGTATTCACAAAATTTGACCAAAATCGGCCCATTATTGTTTGAGCTATCAGTGTGATATATATATATATATATATATATATATATATATATATATATATATATATATATATATATATATATATATATATATATATATATATATATATATATATATATATATGGGATTTACCATTGGCAAACATTTAGGTTTTAATTTTTTGTTTAGACTATCATTAGTTTGTAACATATGGCAACAGCACTCACGAATCACTTAGGGTGGTAAAGATGAAAGCTAGGGGTAGCATGGGACAGACGGGCAACAGAGCCGAAAGACGAATGACGAAAATATTATCTGTCGGCATCAATAGCAATAGCAAATGCATTATTTTTGTTGAAGTTTCTTGTATATACATATAATAATCGTTTAGGCATAGCAAAGTAAACAAATATGTGTAAACAAATAGATGTTAATAAATAGGTGAATAAAGTTAGTGTTAAAGTTAAAACCACCCAGTGTTTGTTGTATGAGCCTACTCTGCATATTTTTGGGAGCTCTGCCGGGATATGACATAGACAAACAATAAAGTCAAGCCTACAATTACTGTAAGTACGCTTTAATATTTTAGACGATTCTCGAACAAGAAATTCGGTGTACGTTTGGTGGAGCATCTATTGAATCTTTAAGACCACAAAAACATTAGTAGGGACACTCATTTGTTTAGCAACCTGAAGCTAAAACAGATGTTTTCTGCATTTCTGTAATATCTGTATCCAACTAGGAGAGGGTCGTTCAGGCCTTTACAAATGTACAGATGTTAAATTGCTAAGAATTTCAGCCGATTTACCAGCACCGTACTTCCTGTTGCATCAAGCGTTAAGACACCCACCGTTGCCAGTTTGAGACAATCTTTATGTTCTATAAATTTAGAAAGCTGACTTTTTCTGAACAATATAATTGCAGACGTGTTTTTACGAAATGTTTTGATGCTTTTTATGTTTTTTTTTCATTTCAAGTGATCTCTTATTTTTTTAATTGTAGAAGTAATTGATTTCATGTGTTATTGTGTGCATTTGAATAATTATTTTGTGGATGTAGAACGTTTTATTTCAGCTTTTTGATGTGTATTGTATTTTGTAAATTAACACAGACGGATAATACGACGAAAGATATCAGTAACTATTTTATAGGGTACTAGACGAGTTTTAGCTTGATAATTTTATTTTTATTAATTAAAATCAATTGAATTTTAATTTCTTTAGACCACTTTTGAGAAGGAAGACATAGTAAATAAGCTGATTTGTATTTATTTGAAGCTTAGAAGTAGGTTATGTTAGGTTAGGTTTGAATGTGAGTGGTCCATATCGGTCCCTCCACCGCGACCATAAGGTCTATTGTGGCTCACGCCCAATGTCTATATTTCGCCCAACAAATCCAGCCTCCTACAGAGGTCGATAACCTTTGTAGGCGAAAGTTGATCCAGATCCTCTGGAGCAAGCTTTACCTTGCCAAAGAGCAGGTGTCTAGTCCTGTCCGCTGCCGGACAGGAACACAGCACGTGCTCTGCTGTCTCGTCATTCTCCATACACAGCTGGCACTCGGTCTCCTGACCGACCCCAATACGGTGCATGTGATGCCGCAAGCGGCAGTGTCCTGTATACAAGCCGACTAGAGTACTCAGTTGTTGTCTGTTCATCTCTAGAAGTTTCTTAGCCCTTGACTCAGACAGGCCCTTTATGAAGGCCTTAGAGTGAGCTAATCCTGGAAGATTTTGCCAATATTGGATTATTGTCATTCTTTCTGTCCAGGTCTTTAAGGTGCGTTTTGCTGTGCAAGATGTTATTCCCAGCACCGGTTCTGGTCCGACAAAGTCACTCTGGGCACCACTCCTGGCAAGCGCGTCGGCCGCACCGTTGCCATCATGGTCCGAGTGACCCGGTATCCAGACCAGCGACACCTCATTACAGCTGCCCAATTCGTTAAGGGCAGCTTTACAACTCCATACCGTCTTTGAATTACACCGGTAGGAACCAAGAGCCTTTATTGTAGCTTGGCTATCTGCATATATCCTTATCGATTTGTTTGTGCACAGGTTTTTTATACTTTCCCTTGCACACATCTCGATGGCATACACTTCTGCCTGGTGTATGGTTGCGTACTTGCCGATGCTAGCTGATAGTCTAGCATCGGTACTGCCCCCATATGCGCCGGCTCCTACTCCCAAATTGGTTTTGGAGCCGTCAGAGTACCAGCAGAGGTCCGCTTTCAACAGGGTCGTTTGGTTTTGGTCCCAGTCCTCCCTTTCCGGGAGGACGATCTTGAAAGACAGATCTCTGCTGATCTTTGTAGGCATCAAGTCTGAGACCATTCCCAGAATCCTGTGACAATCACTGTCATCAAGGAGACCGGACCCTCTCAGACTGACTTCCCTCGGCATGCTATCTGCCATTTATTTTAGTCTGTACGTTGTCCACCTCGCCACCCTCTCCAACCATATGTGAAGTGGGGGAATATTAAGGAGGACCTCCAGAGCGGCTGATGGTGCGGTGCTTATCGCTCCCGTTATCATCAGACAAGCTTGTCTCTGTAGATGAGCCAGTGTGGCCCTCGCGATACCACGAAGTACCTTAGGCCACCAAACTATCGCTCCATATGTTATCATTGGCCTGATAACCACTACATAGAGCCAGTACATCTGTTGGGGGTTTGTTCCCCAGTTGTAACCACAGATTCTCCGGCAGGTCCACAGGGACATTTTAGCCCTGCGGATAACATTTTCTAACTGTATGTCCCAGTTGAGCTTCTTATATAGGATAACTCCCAGATATTTTGCTTGGTCCGAAAATGGAATGGTTTCCCTCATAAGAATAGGTGGTTTTAATTTGTCCAACCTTCTTCTTCTGGTAAAAGGAACAATCATCGTTTTGCGGGGGTTCACAGACATCTGTTCCTTTCGGCACCAATCATTGATTACATTTAGTGCCTCTTGAAGAGTACTTGCCAGTTCCTCCTCAGATTTGCCTCTAACCATTATGACAAGATCATCAGCATACGCCTGGACCTCAACCTCCCAGAGTCCGAGGATAGCCAGCAAATCGTCCACAAAGAGGGACCACAGCAGGGGGGATAGAACGCCCCCCTGAGGACACCCCCTCGCAGCCCTGACTGCGACCACCTCTCCCCGCAACGAGGTAATAATGGTCCGATTGTGCAGCATGTTTCCGATCCAGCCACAGATGGTAGGTTCCACCCCCCTAGCGATAGTGGCCTCGTAGAGGGAGATCGGTAATGCATTATTAAATGCTCCTTCGATGTCGAGAAATGCCGCCACCGCAACCTCTCCATTTTCCAGAGAGTGTGTGATCTTCTCGACGAAGTTTTTGAGCGCTAACTCAGTTGATTTGCCAGTTTGATAGGCATACTGGTGGGTATTTAGGGGGTTATTGGGTAAGATGTTCCCCCTAATGTGTCCGTCCAGTATTTTTTCCAATCCCTTCAGGAGGAATGATGTAATACTGAGAGGTCTCAGTGATGTAGGTAGGAGGTCCTTACCTCCCAATTTGGGAATGTAAACCCCCCTAACCACCGTCCAGCTGAATGGAATGTAGTTCCAAGCCAGACTGGCTCTGTACAGCCTGATAAGGTGAGGTAGGAGAATCTCCAGTCCCTTTTGTAGTAGGACCGGTACCACCCCATCCTCCCCTGGCGACTTGAATGACTGGAAATGATTCACAGCACACTCCACTGCCGAGGCTATAACTATTCGCCGAGCAACCCGCCAGTCCTCCCCATGAGGGCGTTTAAATCGTCCCTCAGCCGGTAGGACCTCTCCGTTGCTCAGGATCAGACAATCTTGGAAGTGTGTGTGTGTGCTAAGAGCTCTAACGTTTCTTTCCGAGATTCAGTAAAGGAACCATCTGGTCGTTTTATCGATCCCAGTTCCTGAACACGGTCGCGTGAGAGAATCCTGTGGATTCTGGCGCTGCTGGGCATATTATTAATGTCCCCGCAGAACCTCCTCCAGGACTCCCTCTTAGCATTCCTAATCTCTTTGTTATAGTGTGTTAGAGCGGTTTTATATTGCTCCCAGTTGCCTGTAGTCTTAGCACGATTGAAGAGACGTCTAACTTCCCTTCGTAGTTTATCGAGGTTATTATTTCACAAAGTAGACCCCCGACTGTCTCTCTTTGACCTTAGTGGACAGTTTTCGTAATATGCAGAGACAACAGCTTCCCTAACCTGTTCAGCCACAATCTCAATCTCATCACGATCCCTCACTGTGGAGATAGCGGACCCAAGTCCGGCGGCGAGGGACTGTTTGTACCCCTCCCAATCCGTCCTTCTCGGGTCGCGATACTCCACCACAGGTCTAGGGCCTGTTACAACCTCAAATAGGATATGGGCGTGGTCAGGACATGAGGGTTCAGACGACACCCTCCATTTGAGAATTTTTGAGCTCAAAAGCCTTGAGCTGATCGTGAGATCTAAAACCTCTCTCCGATTAGCTGTAAGAAAGGTGGGTTCCGAGCCTATGTTGTTGACAACCAGCTTAGAAGTAACACATTTAATTAGGCTTTATTCAAAAATTTACACCTTTGTGTTCGGTGACCGTTTTTGTTTTAATAAGAAAAGATGACGACTTTAGAAGTAATTCCCAAAGTGGGATATAATAGTGCTAATGGTAGTCTCAGGGCGGTTAAGGCGCTTCATGTGGTGACTCATGGAGAAGAAGGTCAGGGCTGTGGTATAAGAAGAGACTTAAAGCAGTTCAGTGGGTTTTCCTTTGACGTTTCTTAAGCATAATTTTGGGGAGAGCGCATTAGCTGTGTTCTTCGATGTGGAGGGGGCCTTTGATAAGGCAAGGACGGGTACGGTCTGTACCGCCCTACACGATAGGGAAACGCCGAGGTCCCTAATAAGGATTCATTGGATCTACACTGCGATCGTCAGGCCGAGAATCCTCTATGGGGCGTTGGTCTGGTGGTGTGGTGTGAACCAAACTACCAGCGGGAAGCTGGCCAAACTCCAAAGGCTGGGAATCCTGGGTATCACAGACGCTATGAGGACGACACCCTCAGCCGCGCTAGAGGTCTTGTTGATGCTGCCACCGCTTCCCATCTGCATCAGAAGGGAGGCTATGGCGTCGCATCTTAGAATGCGAGTCTCAGGAAACTGGTGCGGAGAGGGAGCAGTAATAGGGCATGCAAGAGTCGCCAAGGATGTGGATAAGAAAATTCCGATTTCCGCCATAAAGGTGCGGGATGCCGAGGACGATATTAGGTTGACTAGGCCATACACCCTCAGGATCCCCAGTAGGGATCAGTGGAGGGAAAATGAGGTTGCATTCCAGCCCGCAAGCCTGGTCTGTTTCACCGACGGATCGCGGCTGGAGGACCAACAATCATCCGGGGCAGGAATATACATCGAGGGCCTGGGGGTGCGCGAGAGCTATGCTCTTGGCGCATATACCACGGCATTCGAAACATACGTGTGTGCTATCCTGTTTGTGGTCAATAGACAGGATGTGAAGAGGAGTCCCGAGAGATGTGTGTACATCTGCTCGGATAGCCAGGCGGTCCTCCGGGCAGTCTGCGCGGCCAGAATCAGGTCAACACTGGTTCAGGAGTGCGCTGACGCCCTCAGTGGACTAGCCAGGACGAATGAGGTGCAACTGGTGTGGGTTCCGGGACACTGTGGCGTAGCGAGGAATGAGGTGGCGAATAATCTCGCAAGATTCGGTTCCCGGCGGCCGTTCTGTGGACCGGAGCCTGCGATAGGCATAAGTAGGAAGACAGTCTATGTCGCCTTAGACAGGTGGACCGAGGAAGCAATGGAGAGGCACTGGGGGTCAGTTGGTGGCTGCAGGCAGGCGAGGGACTTCGTGGAGGGGCCGGACAGAGATAAAGCTGTCTGGCTACTCGGAATGAGTCGACCTACGCTTCGCCGCATCCTTGAGGTACTGACAGGCCACTCTGCCCTAAGACACCTCATATTGATAGGCGTAGAGAGGGATCCCATTTGCCAGGAATGCGGCGAGGATGAAGAAACGTCCTACCACTACCTGTGTGAATGCGAGGCTTTTGGGAGTCTTCGAGCAGAATTGTTCGGATCGAGGACTCTGCACAGGAATCAGGTAAGTACCGTCCAATTGAAGACCGTCACCGCCTTCATCTCGAGGTCTAGGCGGTTTGGCGACGGAATCGAGGAAGAGTAGTGCATGGTTGCTGGGTTACTGGGATTGGCAAAAAGGGCCCATTGTGGCCTACTTGCTTGGCGTTGGCCTCCCCACCACTGCTACTACTAAGCAGAATTTCGCGAGAAGGGCGCTAGAGGACGTACAATCTAAGCTGGAATTAATCGACATGGTAGCAGTTTGCCACATTTTAGACATCGATTATTCTGGAAACGAAAATGAAATCGTGAAAAGAATCTGCACATATCTGACAGACCTTAGAGTGCAGGTAAATGGGGTTAATGACATACCGAATGTAGGCACTGATAATGAGGAGGATGGTGAACCTGTTTCTGTAGAAGAGTCAGATGAGGTTTTGACAACACAAGGACGTGGCCAAAAGGAAAGGGCTGGCTCATTTGCATTAATTTTCCGAGATGTAGAGGATTCAGTTCGCCAGTTTAATGGGGAAGAGGACTATCCAATAGAGAGATGGTTAGAAGAGTTTGAGGAGATAGCCGAGGTTACCGGTTGGAACGATCTCCAGAAATTAATTTTTGCCAAAAAGAAATTATGCGGTATGGCTAAATTATACATTCGTACGGAGAAAGGAGTAACCAATTGGACAAAACTGAAGCGACTATTGAAAGAAGAGTTTCAAGTCAAAGTGAGTAGTGTCGATATACACAGGATGCTCATGTTTCGTAAGGTAAAGAAAGAGGAATCTTTGTCGCAGTATACCTTAGTAATGCGCGAAATTGGAGCTCGTGCAAATATAGACGCTGATGTTGTAATCCAATACATCATTTATGGCATTCCGGACGATTCTGCAAATGTATGGTGCACGTTCCTTTAGCGATTTTAAAGAGAAGGTGAAGATGTATAAAAAGATAGTTTCAAAGCTATCGGCCACAACATCTAAGGGAAGCACTCTAGAACATAAGGTAGTTAAGAAGAATTTTGGAATGAACAGAGGAAACTTGATGGACAAGTCCGGCCAGAAGACCAAGCTGATATGTTTTAATTGTGGAGAGAAAAACCACATGTCGAAGCAGTGTCCTTCCAGAGAGAAAGGAATCAAGTGTTTTAGTTGTAATGAATTTGGACATATTGCTACAGTCTGTCCAAAGAGAATTACAAAAGACGAAACAATACCAGTGCAACACGTGAGAACAATGAGAACAATGGTTTTATCGCCGTTTACTCAAGTCAAGCTGAAAATAGATGTTAGCATTGATGCTTCGTTTGACACCGGCAGCGATATAAGCGGCATAAGAGAAGATATTTACAGACAGTATCTCAAAGATATTCCTCTTGTGTCAAGTTTGACTTACATTACCGGAATTGGGGGAAAGAAGATCCAGACTCTTGGTTTATTTAGAAAGAGTGTCAGAGTAAACTATGAGCAGGTTGATCTGACTTTTCACATTTTGCCGATGGAGGTAGGCTTTCAGGCGGTCGTAGGCAGTAATGTTCTTTCTCAAGTACAAGCTATTATAAGCGAAGATGGAATTATATTGCATAAGAAAGTCAACTTTCTTATGAGAATGAGCATAGATAAGACCGGCAAAATTGTTGTGACAGAACAAACTAAAGAGGAGAAACCCAAGACGACAGTAAAGATGGTGGAAAATTACAAACCACAAAAGACGGAATGTACAGATGATGTAATGAAGGTTATATTGAAAGACGAGGAACCCATTTACCAAACTCACAGACAACTGGCAATACCAGAAAACAGGGAGGTATTGGAGCAGCCAACTTTTGGAAATCCAAGAAGAGTAATCACCGACAAAGGTGAAGCTTTCCATGCTCAGGAATTTAGAGACTATTGCCAGAACGAGAATATCCAACATATTGAGACAACAACAGGAGTTCCAAAAGGTAATGGACAGGTAGAAAATATGGTCCAGATAGTCACGAGTACCCCTTCGCAGATTATCTTGTCATGTGACGATCCTGCCAATTGGTACAAACATACCAGTTGTGTACAGCTGGCTATAAATTGATGGTCAACAGAAGTACGAACTATGCACCTTTCCGACTGATGTTTGGAACCCAGATGCGAAAGAGAGAAAATTTGGATATTCTGCAAGCACTTGAAGAAGCTGGCCGAGAATTGTTTAACAAAGAGAGGGAAGAATGCAGAGAAAGGGCAAAATCCCAAATTCAGACCGTGCAAAGAGAGAACGCCAATACTTTTAACAAGAAGCGAAAAAATCGACCACGTATAGTATTAACCAAACTGTCGCTATTGACAGAACGCAGTTTGGCACTCAGGCCAAACTGTACCCAAAATTTTTAGGTCTTTACAAAATAATAAAAGTCAAGCGTAACGACCGCTACGATGTGGAATGGATAGGCCATGGAGAAGACCCTAGAATTACGTCAACCAGCGCAGACTATATGAAGCCATGGATATATGATTCTGATTCATCCGGGTCGGATGAAGTGTAGGATGACCGAGTTGTGGGATTTACCATTGGCAAACAATTAGGTTTTAATTTTTTGTTTATTCTATCATTAGCTTGTAACGTATGGCAACAGTGCTCACAAAAATTAAAACAAATAATTTATTTCTCAAAAAAAGAAGGACTGGTTAACTTATCAAGAACTGAACAAATTAAACAAAACCAAAATTTTCAAAATACTGAGTATAATAAAGGATTAAATGAGCTATGAATACAATAATAAATATGAAAATGAGAATGATACCTTAAACAATCAAACAATAAAACTAACTAAAAATGGTTCACTATTATTCTAACTATAAATACCTTACTTGTCTCTCTAACTTAACAATAGCATTTGAGAATTTCTCTTTGATTTTAAAGTGGATGCCTTGTTTTGCTACTCTTCCTGTGTTATGTCAAACCATCCACTCACTGTTCATGATGTTTGGACTAAACTAACTATACAAATTTCCTTGAATATCTCACCAGGGCTTTTTCTCGATACCTCTAATGGACAATATCCAAATTTTTGTGTCTGCATTAACACTCCCTGCCAAATTAGCTGTGTACTAATTATCTGCTGATAGTGATCCCTGTTTTCTAGTGATTTGATATAATCTCCTATATAATTTCAAGAGCTGATGTTCTCATAATCTATTATTTCTGGATTCTCTAAATTCTATGTTTCTGCTTTCTGACAATGTGATGTATGTACAATCTTATATGCCTTCTTTGGCTCATATTTTATTTCAAAAAAATCTTCTAACTTTCTTTCCCTTCTGACAACTTGTCATCCTCCCCACTTGATTTATTTTTTCCTACTACTAAGTCTTATTGCTATGGATACATAGTTGGTTAAACGTTACAATTTTGCTTTCATTTCGTATGATAAATATGGGAATTGCCAATTGAAAACCATATTGAACATTTTTTCTTTATAAAACCGATTTTTTCCAAATCTAAAGGCTCGTAAATTTACCTATGGATTCATATTGTATAATTTTCAAAATGATTCCATTTGTGTGTATTTAAAATTTATATTATTGTTACTTGTCGTCTAGCAACAGACTCTACCTCAACAAATTTATTTAACCAGGTATAATTCCCCTTACATCCACCAATATTCGTTTTTTATATTATTAGTTTGTTTTTACTATTTTGAGAATGAATTTCCGACGAACATTTTTCAAAAACTATGATATCATAGCAATTCCCCAAATACTGTTCTGAGATAATTCTTCTCAATACTGGTAAAATTTAGCTTCTTTTGTACTTATTTTGATAAAAATATAATTAATTTCATTTTAATTTATAAGCTGTCCCAAAAGTTTGACAACGATTGTACTTGCCTATTTAGTTAGATGAAAAGTAATTTGGTATCACCTAATATTAATTGGAAAACGAAAAAAAAACACCCCATTATATACAAATGAAATCTATAATCTACTTATGAACTAACTATTTATATACGTAATTAATTATTATTTTTAACTATCTCATAATGTTTTAAGAACAGATGTGATTTTAAATATTCTTCTTAATATGTTCTTCAGAAACAGATACATATTTAAATATTTGACTGATGTTGAAAATTCCACAAATGTTATCGTTATACAGGTGTCCTAGCAGGTAATTTTCTGTCCCTGTAAGGCTCTTTTAGTCTCAGTCGTAACTTGCCACAATTGTCTTTCCACCTGTTCGCCACCTGCATACTTTTTACCGTTACTAAGTCACCTTTATGAAATTAAGTTCTCTTTTTGACTTTTTTCTGTTCCCGTAGTATCCAATTCTTTCTGGTTCTATTGACTCTCGTTTTTACTATTTTCAAAGTTTTCTTCCATCTCTGTTCATCCACAATTTCCCATCTGGTCTGAGGTCTCTCGCTATAGTACTTACCATAATACAATCATTCTCGACAAACTGACTGTTGAGTCTGTCTCCAAAATTGGTTTAAGAATTCCTCCTTGATTATTTGCATATCATTTATTATTTCTTCTCGTGCTGCGAACCGTATTGCTGTTGTACGTGTCAGATTTTTTCTTAGGATCTCCTTTAGGTTTTCAAAGCTTGATATGTTTCTCACAGAATTTTTTAGCAACCTTACGAAAACTTTTGAATGCACTCGTTGTACATTCCCATGGAAAGATATCCTCAATTCTGGTGTTGGTATGACACTGTATCTGATGTTTATACCAGCTCTTTTCTGTGAATTTATCATTTCTTCCTTTTTCTTTAAGTCTTCTTTCTTCATTTAACATCTTTTGGTTTAATCTGTTGACCTTTTTGATGATGACTTTATTTGCCACTTCTTCCTCTTGAAAACGCAATTCCATTTTGTCTTCTACGTTGGAAATATCTTGCTTTAATTCTATACATCTGTCATCAACATTTCCAATAAGTCTTCGTTCTACTATGTCAACGTTTTGACTGATTATTTGAACATTTAATAGTAAATTGTCCATCTTCTTGTCAGATTCTTCAATCCTTTTTTCTACCATAGAATATATCATTTTTTGTTTCATTTAGCTTATTTTCTACGTCTTGCTTTAGGTCCACTGTGTTCTCTTCAATCTTCTGAACCAATTTATAATGTCTTTTTTCTTGTTCCTCTACAAATTTGTTGTTATGTTCCTGTATATTTGTTAACATCTGCATGATTACTGACATCCATTACTGTGATTAGTGGTTGCTTACCTGTATGGATAACACCATCTCCTGCATCTTCTTCTGGTATTTTCTCCAGTATAACCGTTTTACTTGTACTTCTTAATACCATAGTTGTGGTTTCTGTGGCTAATATGTTTTCCTCATTTTCTTTCTGGGTTTGCATTGTTTGCTTTTCGTTTGTTGGAACCTTCTTGAGATTTTTACCAGACATTAGTGAATTTAAGAAAATATGAGTTAAAAGTTAAACCTAAATTGATATATAAATCTTTCCCACACAGTCATAGTAATTTCACCGACACTCAATTCAAAGGTAATGACAGATATCAATCTACAATCGTAAAATTTTTATGGTGATGTGAAGTGACTTATCTATGATATTTGTTAGTTAATAATATGTTTGTAAAGTACCACACAAATCGAATATAGGTACTAGAAAAAAGAAATATATACTTGAAAAGACCAAAATTATTTGTGAACCTTTATATTTTGGCAAAGTTGTATGTTCAATTTAGTTCTTTTTAAATTTCAGAATTTGGAAATGATCCAGTCCTTTTTGTGCCTTTCTAAGCCCCACGTTGGGCGCCATTTATTACAGTATAATTATTTATAGTGTTTTTATAATTTATGATATTTTTGTTTCTCAGAGGGGGTTCTGGCACTATGAAAACTTGTCAATGAAGTTGACAAAAATTAAAACAAATAATTTATTTCTCAAAAAAAAAAGGACTGGTTAACTTATCAAGAACTGGACAAATGAAACTAAACCAAAATTTTCAAAATACTGAGTATAATAAAGGATTAAATGAGCTATGAATACAATAATAGATATGAAAATGAGAATGATAACACCTTAAACAATCAAACAATAAAACTAACTAAAAATGGTTCACTATTATTCTAACTATAAATACCTTACTTGTCTCTCTAACTTAACAATATCACTTGAGAATTTCTCTTTGATTTTAAAGTGGATGCCTTGTTTTGCTACTCTTCCTGTGTTATGTCAAACCATCCATTCACTGTTCATGATGTATGGACTAAACTAACCATACAAATATCCTTGAATATCTCACCAGGGCTTTTTCTCGATACCTCTAATAGACAATATCCAAATTTTTGTGTCTGCATTAACACTCCCTGCCAAATTAGCTGTGTTCCAATCATCTGCCGATAGTGATCCCTGTTTTCTAGTGATTTGATATAATCTATTATTTCTGGATTCTCTAAATTCTATGTTCCTGCTTTCTGACAATGTGATGTATGTACAATCTTATATGCCTTTTTTGGCTATTTTATTTCAAAAAAATCTTTTAACTTTCTTTCCCTTCTGACAACTTGTCATCCTCCTCACTTGATTTATTTTTTCCTACTACTAAGTCTTATTGCTATGGATACATAGTTGGTTAAACGTTACAATTTTGCTTTCATTTCGTATGATAAATATGGGAATTGCCAATTGAAAACTATATTGAACATTTTTTTCTTTATAAAACTGATTTTTTTCAAGTCTAAAGGCTCACAAATTTACCTATGGATTCATATTGTATAATTTTCAAAATGATTCCATTTGTGTGTATTTAAAATTTATATTATTGTTACTTGTCGTCTAGCAACAGACTCTACCTCAACAAATTTATTTAACCAGGTATAATTCCCCTTACATCCACCAATATTCGTTTTTTATATTATTAGTTTGTTTTTACTATCTTGAAAATGAATTACCGACGAACATTTTTCAAAAACTATGATATCATAGCAATATATATATATATATATATATATATATATATATATATATATATATATATATATATATATATATATATATATATATATATATATATATATATATAAACATATAAAAATTAAAACTGACCCCGGATATGGGTTTTAGGGGTCCTAGTTTGCGTTCATTTGAAGAAATTGTTTCAAAATTCAAAAGTCTGGATCTCCTCATTAGTAAATTTTTTTAAAGAAAATTCACTAAAAATATCAAAAACAGGTTTACAGATCTAAAACTATTGACTACAACAACGAAAGGTGTCACCTGGAGGTAAGACAAAAGAGTATACCTGTAAACAAACTGACCTTTAAATTACTTACAAGTATTATACAAGACGAAATTAAAAAGGCAATAAAGATAAAGGAAGGAGCTATAAGAAATTTACATGAAGGCTTGCGACCACCTGACTTACTCAACAAAATCAAAGAGAGAGAGACAAGATTTATGTCCTTATGATAAAATACCCTTATTGTGTAAGTGATTTTAAAGAAACATGTAAAAAACAAAAAAAGTCAAGCAACAAATCAACAGAAATTTAAAAAAATA
Source organism: Tillus elongatus (assembly GCA_964006375.1). Lineage (NCBI taxonomy): Eukaryota > Metazoa > Arthropoda > Insecta > Coleoptera > Cleridae > Tillus > Tillus elongatus. The sequence continues at coordinate 84,954,363 of OZ023265.1, forward strand.
CTTATGGAACAGGAATCTATAAATGCTAGTTATTCTATAAAAAACAATGGGAAATTATTAACAAATCTGCATTTAATCATGAGAAAGAGTAATTGGTATATAAAATTATTGAAAATAATAAAGAAATTACTGCCTCTGTTTAATATATCTACCACACTCAATACATACTTTACAAGTGTCACAGAGGAAATTATTGACCCTAAAATTCATGTGTCGCCTGCAGTTGAATGTAAACCTTCAAGTACCTTGTATCTCAGACCCACTACATCCGAGGAAATAAAAAATATTATAACTAAAGAGTAACATTGCGCTTGGAACAGATGGTTTGAAGGTTGCTATAACAAAAACATTAAATGGTCTGTTTGCTTCTGTTCTCTTAACTATAATTAATAGAGCAACGAAAAAGGTCACTTGCCTAATGAACTGAAAATTGGTAAAGTTACCCCTGTCCACAAAAAAGGTACAAAAACGACCCTCAGTAATTACCGTCTGATAACAGTTATTACAGTATTTCCCAAAATATTGGAGATTGTTTTCAAGCATCGACTTCAGCCACATTTGAAAAATACTGGTTATCGGACTATTCACCAGCATGGGTTTTCAAGCTTTAAAAGTACACAAACTCATATCACATCGGCTGTGGAGTACATATATAAAAATATTGATAATGGTAGTGGTAGATGTAGTGGATCATAATATACTTCTAGAAAAGCTACAAAAAATTGGTATGCAGGGACCAAGCCTATTTATATTTGAAAGTTACTTAAGTGACTGATGTCAACATACAGTGCGCAATGGTGTACCTGGTGAAGACAGTTTCTATTTTATTATTTGTTGAGTTCTGTTTCTAATGAGGAAGTTGCATATAATTTACTTTTGATGAAAAACGTATTTAAAGTAAAGTAAAATACTCTAAAAATATATGTCTACAAGTAACCCCCCCCCCTTAAAGTGAACCACTAATTAGTAATTAATTATTGAAATATTGTATATAATTCAAAAAGACAGGGTGGGTGAAAACGCCATCTGATTGGTGAAGAGGTCTGTGACGTCACGATCCGGTACATCTGCGTAATACACGGGCATCGCCATTTAACATTTAACCCTGTCTTGCTTGTGTTTGCATCGAATTCTGAGCAGTTTTATCATAATTTTAAGTAGCTTTGGTGTTTATTGTATAATATAAGTTCAAAGGTAGTAAGTTGTGTTTAATCTAGTTTAGTGTGTGACTGTGATGGCTTCAGCAGATTCAGAATCACAATACGAGAATGTGAAAGACATAACAGTGCCTGGACATAAATATTATAAGTGCTGTATAGTGCCCAAATAATAACAACAATAACTACCCCAACAAATTATTCTTTAATGTACCTAAGGATGAGAAATTCAGGTAGATATGGTGTTTAGCTATGAAGAGGGACCTGAAAAGTCCAGTTAGTGTAAAATCTACTTTGCACATCTGTGAAGATCATTTTAACGTAAGTACATATGGAATAGCATTTTTTAAAACCTAAATTCGTCGGTATAGTTGAACATATGTAGTTTTGGTAAATCTGCAGTTTAAGCCCGCGAGTGTTCGTGCACTGTAATTTCGTCGTTGGAGTTCACGCGCTGTTACCACATACTTCTGCCGGTCGGTTAAGTGTAGGTCAGGAAGGTCAGTTCAGGCGGCAACACCGAGAATATAAGGACTCGGTTCTCTGACGTAACGGCCGCGTGACGTAAGGACAGCGAGGTGTACTTGTTCGTTCCGATTAGACAACAACGTGTTGTTTTCTTATATTTCGTGTGTTAGAACTCCTTTTTGCTGGAGATAGTGAGAATTTTGTGATATTCTTATGTTGTGGTGTGTTTTAGTAGTGTTACCGGTATATTTACAATGCCGTTTTCCTGTTGTGTGCCGCAATGTCGGGGAAATAACAAAAATGAACCCAAGGTACACTTGTTTTGTTTTCCAACGGACGTCGCCATGTCTGGTAAATGGGTTTCGGCTATTCAACGGGAGAATTTTTCGCCAACGAAGTTCAGCAGAGTCTGTGAGTTGCATTTTGTTAAAGAAAATATGATAAATTGTTCTACTGCAACGGATTTACAAACGGGCGAGACCATAACCTCAAATTTAAAAATTCCTAGATTAAAACGTGATGCTGTACCATCGCAACTCCCTAATTGCCCTTCTTATTTATCAAAAACTGTTCAATTGCGCCGAAGTCGCGATGAAAAAGTCCAAGAACTGGAAAATGAGAATTTTGCCAAGGCAATTAGAAATAGTACAGAAGAATTTGAATCTTTGCAAAAAGAATTTATGTACACTAATTTTAAAGAGTTTCTAGCAGTTTTAAACTTGTTTCATCTACCCAAAGGTTGGTTTAAAATTTGTGACGATCAAAGAGTTACATTGTTTAAATTAAAATATTTTCCTGGGCCTGTAATAACATATTCTGTAATAATAAATACTGACTTACAAGTTGAAACATTTTTGCGCGGCTGCGAAATACAAATTGCGCGAAATGACAAACCTGGTTTAACGACTCGATTTACTTCTAATAATATAAATCAAGTCAAAGATTTGTTATATAATATTGACACAAACTGTGAAGAAAATTATGCTGAAAAACGCGATGAAAATATAAGTGTTTCAAAACACATTTCAAACTTATTAGATTCATTGGCAAATATTTCAGATGAGGAGGTCGACAGTTTACAAAAAAAATGCTTTTATATGCGTATATAATGTTTAACAAAATTGTGGATGTATTTGAGGAAACTTTCTTAACAGTTCATAATAAACGTGCATTTCTAAGCCACTATATTATAAAATTTCTTGCAGATAACGGGCAACTGTCTGTCGATCATAAATGTAATATTCATCCGATTGTACATATAGCAAAAATTGTCATAACCTGCATAGTAAATAATCTTCTTAAAAATTATTGTGGGAAACCTAATGATCGGTTGAAACAAGCCATCCAAAACCGTAAATAAATGACTCTTACCAAATAGACCGCATTCTTTTTATAATAATTTTTGCTTTGAAACTTCTTTTTTCCATAATAAAATCGAATGGGGTGCGATGAAGGGCTCAGTTGACGACTGGCACCCTCTTTCAACTAAAGGCCCTTCAAAAGTTTTCAGAATAAGTGTCTTTTATGGCTAAAGCAACGTAAAACTCATGACAGACAGCGTTTCATATAGTCTGGCAGGCTAGCGCGATACCTCGATGTGCTGACATCACGCACGAGCACCGAGTCCTTATATTCTCGGTGTTGCCGGTTCAGGCAGCCCTTTAGAGCAATAAGCACCGTCCGGCAGAAGAATGTGGCAACAGCGCGTGACTCGCGGGCATAAACTGCAGATGTACCTGTAGTTTCTTTCATATTCTACTAGCACTGCCGATACACGTTTTATTATTCTTTTTATTTCAGTTGGTGCAAGACATGGAAAATTACATGCAGTATCAATTAATGGTCCAGCAAGTTAAAAATTTGAAATTGAAGACAGGGAGGATACCACATATATTTATGTGCCAGAAAACAAAAAAAGGAACATCAAAAAAGACATCTTCTTGAAAAAAGAAGACGTCGTGAACTTTTAATGGAACTAGAAATAGAAGCTGCCCCACCATCCTTGTCTGCTGAAAATAAGGACGATAAAGTGGAGGAAGCTTTTGGTGAAGAACCTACTGCAGTACAAGTTCCAGCTGGTATTGTTGAATTGGTGACCTCGACTGTAGATAAAAGCATACAAGTGAACTTGCGACCAAAGTTTCGAAGTAAGGCAACTAAGACAGAACAAATATGTACTTCCATAGGTTTATCACCAATCAAAGTACCAGTTCTGTCAGTTGGCATGTCTACGTTAAAACCCCACAGTATAGTGAAAACGGTGTCTTTTGCTGAGAGTACAGTTTCTTCTGCAAGGTCAGTCAAAACCGAAGAATGTGATTATAACTTAACTCACAGTAGTTCTTCAAGTAGCATGGAGTTTGTAAAAGAATTTGAGGAAACTGAATTTAAGGAACACATGTTTAAAGTAACAATATGGAGCATAGAACGAGACCCTAAACTTTTTCTAGGTTTACCAGTAGAAAGTTATCATCTAATAAAAATGTTGGCTACAACAGCTCCATTGCCAGTGAAAAATATATTCATAACCTTGAAGAATATACGTTTCAATGATTCATTTGCTATCTTAGTGATCGATTTTAGCATGCCCGTAAGTAACTTAAGCAGGATATTTGCTAAAAGTGTTGTGATACTATCCGAATTCCTTCAACAGTTAATTTATTGGCCAGATATGAAAACTATTCGATGCCATTTACATATTCCATTTAGAGTGAGGTATGAAATAGTAGTTTCGATCATCGATTGTTTGGAAATTCAAATAGAGAAACCTAGTAACCCCATAAAGCAGGCTCTAACATGGTCTGAATACAAGAAGGGATATACAATAAAATATCTCATATCCTGTACGCCAGATGGACTGGTTTCGTTCATTTCCAAGGGCTATGGCGGAAGAGCTTCAGATGTTATGATCCTAGAAGATTCAGGATATGTAGAATGACTACAACCTGGGATACCAGTAATGGCCGATAGAGGGTTTAAAAATCTTACAAACCTTTTACAACAGAAAGACTGTGTACTTATTAGGCCACCTTCAGTATCTGCTGCAAGTCCGAGTTCTGCTGACAAAGTGAAGCAGTCGAAACAGATAGCTGCATTACATGTGCACATAATTAATAATTTTATTATTTTTAATAATAAATTTACTGTTTGCCAACAGTTACAAATGAACCACTTATACATTAATAAGAACAACAATAAATAAAATTAGTAATGATTAGCAATAATAATACAAATAGTTTCGGCAAAAGATCAGACACGTGCCATGTGTCAAGTTCTGCTCTTCCATTTCAGCCTCAAATTTATTAAAATAAATACAAAATTTAAAAAAATTCGGGACGCAGCAAGTGTGTTATTGTAGTGAATTTTCATAAGAATTGTACACTATTAGTAAGATATATTATTAAAACTAATTCTTCAAATTTAAATGGACCTTGGAAGTCGGTTTTAGAGTCCCAGTTAGCGATTATTTGAAAAAAAATATATTTTATATGGAGCTAGAAAATTAAAATTTGGTCTTAGATATAACATGTAACTACTGTACGTTTCTGTAAATAAAAAAATTGTATTACAAATTTCATTAAAGTTACAAAAGTTTTTCAGAAAAAAATTAATTATTTACAAAGGGAATGTACCTGTCAAATTATAAATATGGCAGATATTTTTCCTTATTGATTATTTGGATGGTTTTCTTTTAGTCAACCCATCCAGTTTTTGCAAACAATAAACAACAAAAAAGGTTTTTTAGGACAAATTAGTAGTTATCTGCGACGCTCATTATGTTATTTTTCATTAATTTAGTACCCACATGTGTTTTCATAGGTGTTACTATGGTTCAAGATTGAAGATTATGGCTAACACATTCGCTGCGGGTGCAATATGAGCTAACCAGACCGCAGTGCGGCAAGCGTATTTAGCCATAGATTTGACTTACATGATGTATCTTAATGTTTTAAAATATTTTCTATTGATAGGTATATCGCAATAAGAAAAAGTAAATGTCGTACATACACGACATTCACACCTATGTTAATTCACATAACCTATATGCGGCATGTCGTATATTTGCGACATGTATATTTTGCTACATTTATTTCTAGGTGGGAAACAAATACAAATTTATATATATATATATATATATATATATATATATATATATATATATATATATATATATATATATATATATATATATATAGAGAGAGAGAGAGAGAGAGCGAGAGAGAGAGACAAAAGAATTGATAATAATAATAATAATAAATAAACACTATTTCTAACTAAAATAATATATAAATCTAGATAAATCTAACGGAAATATAATTCTTAAAACGAAAAAAAACATTACAAATGTGAGACAGGCCAGGTCATCATAGCATATCTAATTATCTAATTTCGAAGTTCTTGATGATATGACTTGAAACAATCCCCTATACAAAGCCCAGGAGATTCAGGACACTGTGTACAATGAAACATCGTCTCCTTTCTTATCTTATTTGCATGAGAAACTCTACACCTCTTTCTAATTTTTCTCCCTTTTTCATTTAGATCGTCAATTTTTTATGGCATGTGACTCTGTGCCACATTCACTGTAGGTGGCGTCATTGCAATTTTTTGTGGCAAAAGCTTTTCCAAAACAGCAAAGCGGAAATCATATAAAGTCAGTTTTCTGCCAGAATATTGATTGTATAGGATGTAAGAGTTCAACAGCATGATATGCAAAATATGAATTACAAGCTTTTTATACCATCTCATAGTCTTGCGGTCACATGGATAATACGATACAATCTGGTCTTGTCTATCGACTACACCCATATTCTTGTTGTACTCAAGTATCGGCAATGGTTTCGTTTTTATTTCCCCACGCTTGCTTTGAAGCTCGCTCGTTTCGTTACAAAATTCACTAGAAATGTACACGACATCACACTTATCTTTCCATTTTGCAATCATTATACCATCTGTATATTTCGCCACGGTTTCACCTTTTTTTAATTTTGCGCATACAACTTCCTTGGGTGCTCCTTTCCTGTCAGCTTGTAATGTTCCCGTGCAATAAGTTTGTTTGCCCTGGAGTATCTTTGCCAACTGAAAACTGTTATAATAGTTGTCCATGTATACTGAATGACACTAGTTTAATTTTTCTTGCATTAAATGCATAACAACTTTTTCCGAATGTCCTTTTCCTCCCAATTTCATCTAACTGTCCAGTGTATACAGCAATTTTCAATACCATCCCATTTGGTTCCGTGAGCATATATAATTTTATGCCATATTTGTGCCTCTTGTTGGCAATATACTGTCGGAATACTAAGCAGCCTCGCCACAGGACCATTGATTCATCTAGTGACAAGCTTTTACTGGGTTAGTATACTTCGGATACTATGTTATTAAAATGATTTATAACTGGACGAATTTTATAAAGTCGGTCTTCTGGCTTTGGTTCTTCTGGATTGGGATTTGGGGAGAAATGTAAACATCTCATTATTACTAGGAACCTATCCCGACTCATATAGTCAGAAAAACAATTCACCCTAAACAGTCTATGAGTCTTCCAATAATCCTGCAACCAAACCTATAAATTTTAGAAGTTCCTCCATAGTCAGTTGCTTCCACTGCGTAATTCTTGACTTTTCTGTAGTTGTTGAAGACAGAAATACGGTTGCGGCATAATTGTTGGTTTCGATTACGATATTTTGTAGAAAATTGTTAGTTACCAGCAATCGAAAGTAGTCGCATGGGTCAGCAGTTTCGGGCTTATCAATCAATAACCTATTTTGATTACAAAATGTAAACGTTTTCATGTTCACAGGGTCAACAACCCAATCTTGCAATGGAGCTTGAACATCTAACGAATCACTTGCAGTATGAACATTGAATAATTCACTTGTAGCACCCAAATCATCATAATTAGCATTGTTTCCAATTGTACCTAAAGAAGTATATATAATTTTAATAGGTATACCTGGCATTTATATAAATATATATATATATATATATATATATATATATATATATATATATATATATATATATATATATATATATATATATATATATATATATATATATATATATATTAAACAAACCTTCATCATCATCTGAAGTAGAATCGTTTTGATATGTGGGATCATCACTATTATCATCAAGCATTTCTTCCTCGGAGTCACTCATGAAAGCCAGCTGAATTATTTCTCTCTCGGTTAATTTCTTAGGATTACGAGGCTGAAATCGTACATTCTTGGACTGCGCAGAATCAGCAATATTTTTATCTTCGTCAGCCGTTTTGCAAAATAATCACTCAACGTACAAACGTTCAAATCGAACTGATTTGTGCAACTGTAGGCATGCACAAGTCTGCAGAAGTAGTGGGAATGACTAGAACGAACTTTACCGAATGCAAACGATATCGCCCGAGTAGGTTCTCCATGTGAAATACTGAGAAAAATAACGTAAGTTCATAACCCTGGTCTTTGGAAATATTTTGCACGATATTTCTCTAAACTATTTGATGATGAACAGATAATAGACATTTTGGTACCTAAAATCAAGAAGAAATGACTTTTCCAGGAACGATGACTTACATTAAAGCATTATAAGCTTCTGAAGGTGCTGCACTCATATGCCGATACTTTAGTCTAGCGCTGGAAATACAGAGTCTCTTAGAACAGGTTAGTACAAATGTCGTGTATTGGTGACATTAGCACTCAGGTTGAGTATGCGGATGTCGTAAATACATGACATCCGCAGCGAAAGTGTTAAGTGAAAATTTATTAAGCTATCGGATTTGAAATATTTTTACGAAAATTTTCTACTATATATATATATATATATATATATATATATATATATATATATATATATATATATATATATATATATATATATATATATATATATATATATATATATATATATATATATATATATATATATATATCACACCGATAACTCAAAAAATAATGGGCCGATTTTGATTAAATTTGGTGAATACCTTCCTTTTGCAAGTGGCTGGGAGAAGTTTGTAAGTCAAGAAAATCGGTCTAGGTTTTCCCGAAAAAAGTTGAAAGACAAAAAAACTCTGGACGCAGCAAGTGCGTTATGGTAGTGAATTTTCATAAAAATGTTTCTAACAGCAAATATGTTTTTTTAAGAAAGCAGGCACCAAATTTGGTTACCAGTATAATCTATATATTAGAAACAATGTGCCATGTTTCATCAAAATAACTTTATTGTTTGAAAATGTACAAAAATTTCCGAAAGTAAAGTTAAATTGTTCCCGAAAAAACTGGTTTTCTGGTCGACCTTATAGGTTAATAGCAAATTGATTCAAAATTTGAAGCATTTAATGAAAATTCGCTACCATAACGCACTTGCTGCGTCCCGAATTTCTTTTCTTACAAAGATGTATTATATTTTGATGGAAAATACAAAAATTCAATAACATAGAGCGTGTTTGATTTAAAAAAATCACTAAAAAAAAAAGAAAATTTGAATCACCAACGACTTATGGGCCACCCTGTAATTGTGGAAATATTTTTTAAGATGTAGCTTAAGACACCCTACAATTAATGTATACAACTTTTTTTCGTAACTTACATAATAACGGATATATTGCGCTTTAATGATTTTTTACGATAATTCGACAAAAATGATATACCATTAAACGATAAACTCTATAGCCAATATTACTGCTAAAGAATCAGAGAAGGGTCTATTTGAAATGAATTTTCTGGGAATATTTTAGTAAAATGAAGGACAATGACGATTGAAACTAAGAGCTCAGGCTTTGTAAAACATTATTCTTGAGACATTTTCCTTCCATAGATCATATTAATTTCAGGTTTATTGCCTAAATATTAACAATTTTGACGTTTAAAATCGCGACTTTGACGTTTTGAGGAAAACCCAAATTTATTTTTCTTTAAATGCCTGTAACTTTTTTGTCCTTTAACCTACAGCGCTAAATTTTGGTAGATAGCTTACATATAACGATTTAAACCCGTGTACCAAATTTCGTTGCCCTTACTTTGTTAATTCCAGAGATATAATTTTTTTTCGAAAGAAAACACAAAATTTTCCGGGAAAACCTCGGCGGATTTTCCTGGATAACGAACTTATCCAAGCCACTCGCGAAAGGAAGGTTCTCACCAAATTTTATCAAAATCAGTCCATTATTTTTTTAGTTATAGGTGTGACACATAAATATATAAACATATATATATATATATATATATATATATATATATATATATATATATATATATATATATATATATATATATATATATATATATATATATATATATATATATATATAAACATATAAAGTCTGAAACCGACCTCGGATTTGGGTTCCAGGGGTCCTAAATAGCGCTCATTTGAAGAAATTTTTTCAAAATTCAAAAGTCGAGATCTCATTAGTGAATTTTTTTTAAGAAAATTCACTAAAAGTTATGTGCATTTAAAGAACAATAAATTGAGGTTTTCCTCAAAACGTCAAAATCGCGATTTAAAACGTCAAAATTGGCAACATTTAGGCAAAGAACCAGGAACTAATATAAGCTATGGGGAGAAAATGTCTGAAGAAGAACGTTTTACAAAGTCTGAAGTCTTAGGTAATTCCCAAATTTGTTCCAAATCAGTGAAGTATTTCTTGAGTTATCGGTTGGATACAGATACACACACACACACACACACGCACGCACGCACCTACGCACGCGCACACATACACACACACAGATATATATATATATATATATATATATATATATATATATATATATATATATATATATATATACATATATACAAACATTTTAACTGACCATGAAAATGGGTTCCAGTTGCCCTAATTCCTGCTCATTTTAAGAAAATTTATCACCATCGATACATTTTCTTAATGAAAATTCACTAAAAAGAACAATACAATACTGGTGGATAATGGTTACAAATTTATATTAAATTATCAAGAAGTCAGCCCCACCCAGCACAAAAAACTAGAAATGAGACGGGTAATAAGAATAGTTAACAGATGAAAAGAAAACAAGCGATTTATTTTGAAGATTATTATGAAAGTAAAATACCTACCTAGAAATAATGTAAATTTCCGTTATACACAATACTCGTTACTTTGTACTGGTTATTATACAATGAAAATAGTAAAATATAGTAAAAATATATAAAAATGCAGTACAAAGATCTGTAGAAAAATGTAACAAATACTCTTCTATTTTGGTATTTGAATCTTTTTGTGTAATGAAAATACCCTTTTTTGTTTATATCTCTACTCATAACTTAATTAAGCATTACATTTTGTGTCTCTAACAGGTGATTTTTATACTTAGCTTTGAACACATGCAAAGTTTTTGAAGTTAAGTCACTACACTATTCATTGAAAAGGTGATAGAATATAAAAATATTTTGAAAATTCCTTTTCGGTGGCGAGGTATTGAGATTATGAAATTAAAACAAGCTGGAACACTGCATGCCAAAACGGAATATAATTTTTAACTAAAATTATTTTTAACAACATCAAATATATTACTTTTCCAAAAATGGTTACATTTTTCTAATAAATCTAGAACATAGAGTTCATTATAGCTAACATTTATGATCGTAATTTGCTTTGAAAATCAAAATCTTCTCTAGCAATAACAAACAAGCAATTTTTTTCTTCAAACAAAACATTTGCAGTTGCACCTGCGCCATGTATTTTGCTGTAATATCAAGACTTGATGTTACATATCTATTATAAGCCTTTGAAGAAGTCGGGCATTTAATTTCAACTAAAAAATCATCGCATACTCCATCAGGTGAAGATCCAATCAATGGTTGCTCAGGAACAAGAACACACCGTTGGATTTTCTGTCCCATTTGTTTCTCGACTAATCTTAAAACTTCTTCTTCAAGTCTTCTTCCCCATGCCATGGCAGCCGTGTCCTTTAATTTTGAAGCTCCCAAAACTGGGTCGAACAATGACCTCCCGGTAGTTTTGCAATGGGCTACATCTAAGCTTTTGAAGCGGTAATTCTCAAATAACGTAACTCGTGCACTCTCCGCTTGATCCACTGTTATTCTGGCAACATCACTGCAAACATCTTCAGTCATCCTTTCTGTACAAAATTTAGAAAACGTATCTGCTGTTGTATCATCCGATTCAGTCACATATTCTTCTAGCAATCTATGTAGAGACAATTTTTCAAAGTCGCTGTCTTCCTTCACATATTTCATCAGCACAGTATCGGTGGTTCCCAGCTCTAGACTATAGTTTACAAACGACTGCAAAAAACTGGTGTCGTTTGTAGTTTGCAGTAGATTCATTTTACCCAAATCTTCGGCTTTCACAAGTTTCAAATTTGTGCCAACATTTAAAAGCGCAGACTTTTTCCAATAGCATTCGGTAGAAGTTTTTGGTGGTTCTTCACTACATCTGTGCACCCAACTTAGTAAAGCCACTGCATGTTTACAACCTCCTATAATTAATAATAATATATTAGATACTATAGTTTATTTTTGTTTTAAGAATAAAACTGAGATTAACGAGTGTTTAAAACATTTTAGAAAAACATGTTTTTCAACATTTTGTTTCAAACATCACAACCCTGCAATGGTCAAATAATTATTTTAACATGACTGTCTGAGGGATGTAGACACTTTCATAATTTAATAACTACATACCTAGAGATGCAGCACAATCCTCACATTGAACTGACAAAATCGTTTCATCTTATTCTCTGCACTCTAGTTTCACAGTATAAGCCTTCTTCCGAACACTGTGCTCTGGAGTAACTCTAGCCTTTACAATACAAACATTACCGCCTCGTTTTACCTGCACCCAACCGACAGCATTGTCTCCATAACTTTCACGAGCAGATCTACAACAATATATATTTTTCTTGTATATTATTTGAATTGAGAACATTTTGAGGTTATGCCTATATTTTATAAGAAATTACTACATAAAATCCAACAAAGATATTTACAGAATAAAATAAGGTTCATATCAGACACATACCTCCCAGCTTTCACTCCTTTTAGCTCAGCACCAATGAAATTCGAGTTGTTTCCTAAAAACGCAAACATTGCTAGTACATCAATTTTTGGTGAATTATCAGATTGTCCTTGAACAAATCCAACTTCTGTGGCCATACTATAAGACTACAGTTCTTAAAATAATTAATACGAGTATATAGGTATTAACAATAATATAAGTTGATAACAATAACTATCCGGCACACGTAAGTCGCATAAACACTAATGGTGAGATGAGGGTGAGTCCGATACCGGATCGTGACGTCACAGTAAGTTGTCTTTGTTTACGGCTGCGTTTTGGCGCGTAGAAAATTATTTTGATTTTCTATATTTTTTTACAGGAAAACTATTGGCTAAAAATTTAAATTTTATATGGCAATTGATTTCATACAATGTGGGAAATTGAATAAGAGGAGAATAAAAAAATTCCTCATTGTGTTGTTTTGTGGCGTTTAAGTTTCTATCTGTTATTGCCGGGTTTCGTTATTAAACTGTTTCACATAATATTACCTAGCATTATTACCTACTTAAGTATTGTAAATTAAATCACAATATTTTTTATCGTGAATCATTACGGAAAATTATGTTAAAAGTAGAAGTCTATTGTTAGACTCCATGGCCTACTGCTTTTTAAACACTTGTTTTTGTCATTTGTTTTCTGGTATTGGATTTCATAGCCTACTATCCTCAAAACGGTTTTTCTCAAAATTGTCAGTGCAATTACAAGATTTCTCAAGCATGTTGTACATCTTTGGAAAGCTCTTCTCACAGCTATCACGTGAGCAAAAAGTTTAATATAGCTGCCATAATAAAAACAAACGTTGATTCCAGTAGCTCAAAAACAAATGACCATCCAAAGTTGAGAATAGCACAAAAAGATTACTCTGTAAAAAGTGTCCTGATAATATGCAAGTCTACAAGGCCTACTTAGATATTGAAGAGAAAAGAAATCGACAAATTTTGTTTTTTTCAAAATAACTCGAAAACGAAAAGAGGCAGAGCAAAATACAAGTCATATTAGGAACAAGCATGATATTCTATAAAACATTGCTAATTTAGCCGTCTCCCTATCTCTAATAATAACGGAGATAGCAATACATTCCCATCCATTTTGGGACACACTGTGTATATATATATATATATATATATATATATATATATATATATATATATATATATATATATATATATATATATATATATATATATATATATATATATATATTATCTATTTAAATATACATTACTCAACGGGTTATCCCTAAATAAAGAGTAAGCTAGTGCACAATAGAAGACATCATACATCAATAATATACAACAATATATACCAAATAACAAGCAAACAAATATAATACAAAACAATACAATACAATCTGATACAGTACAATGCAAAGAGAATGTATTTTTCTATGGGTGAGGAAATTAGGAACAGTCCGCACACTCATAAGTTGCATTACATCAGAGAAGCAGCGGTCTTTAATTCTGCCTTGCTGCAATTTACAATATCTATGGAGCGGTGTACCATATTGTAGGTGGTACCCATTCTTACTATAGGTGAGTTTTGTCTTACAGTAGGCCTAGGAGCGCCCAGACAGCACAGACACATTCTGAGAATATACCAGGAATGTTTCGAAAGAATATTCAAATATCCCCAGAACATTCTCACAAGGTACAATATATATATATATATATATATATATATATATATATATATATATATATATATATATATATATATATATATATATATATATATATATATATATATATATATATATATATATATATATATATATATATATATATATATATATATATATATATACATTCATAGAACATTCTATGAACATGAGAATTGGTCAGATTCTGTCATACTAATAAGGTTCCTAGAATGTTATTTATAATATTCTTAGGAGCTCCCAGTATCTTCTGAAAATGTTCCACGAACATTCAATGAATTTTCTCAAAATGTTCATACATATACTCATGGGAACATTACGTTTTAAAAAAGATATACAGGGTGTTTCGCATAAGAAAAGACAGAGCAGGGGCACGTAGGGGAACCCAAAATATGGTGATTTAACGCAACTTAACCCTATACTAAGGTGCATCCCTGAGAGGTTATAGGCCTTCAAAGTGGGGTTTTAAATTTCGAAAAACAAATCAATATCTCAGTAATACGTCAACTTAGAAAAACCAAATTTGGTACACGTTTTGGGTTACCAAGAGCATTAATTGTTTGTGAGTAGAGTTCAGTTAAAGCATTTCAAAGGGTCGAATAATGGTGATGCACCCATAAAATGTGACAGAATTTTTTAACCTATTGGCGGATCTAAAAAATTATTATTTCATTTTATGGGGTAGTAAATTATAAAACTTTTTTAAACTTGTTATTTTTCAAAAAACGTTTGTCGTTTTCGAGAAAAACCCGAATAACTAAAGACACATATATTATCAATGTTACTTAAAATCATCAAAAATTCAATAGATGCCTGTGAAATTATCATTTTGAAGAATTTCTATAACTTATCGATAGCAGTTTTTTTATTTCTGTTGTTTGAGTTGTCTGTTTTCTAATAAATTATACTTATTCACACTTTTTTACTGATTGTCAAATTTGACTTATACATAAGTTTATTGGCAAATATTTAATTTTCGATGATTTTTAGTAAGATTGATAAAATGTTTCTTTACTTATTCGTGGTTTTCTTGAAAACAATAAAGTTGTTGAAAATAGCAGGAGTAACAAAGTTTTAGAGTTAAATTCCTCATAATATGAAATATTTTCTTAAATCTACCAATCTGTTAAAAAAATGTGACATTTTAAGGGTGCATCACCCCTAATCTACCCTTTCAAATACCTTAATGGAACTCTACTTACCATTGACTAATGCTCTTGGTACACTCAAAACGGATACTAAATTTGGTTTTCCAAGTTAAAGTATTACAGAGATATTGATTTTTTTCGAAATTTGAAATTCCACTTTGAAGGCCTATAACCTCTCAGGACTGCAACTTAATATAGGGGTAAGTTGCGTTAAATCACCATATTTTACGTTTACCTACATGCCCCTGCCCTGTGTCGGTTCTTATGCCAAACACCCTGTATACATTTTTTGAATGATACAGAAATTAAGAAAATGCAAAGATATGAAGTATTGGATTTATCTTCAAAATGTACTGATTTTCCACCATTTAACTGGTCTTTTATATATTTTCGTATAAGCAGTGGCGTCTCCTGACCAAAATGTTCGGGTGTGCGGTAACGAGTTGCTGTTAGTGGTGGTTTTAAAAATTATTAACACTATTGTATATATATATATATATATATATATATATATATATATATATATATATATATATATATATATATATATATATATATATATATATATATATATATAGTTTATAGTTTATTGTTATATAAATAGTACAAAGCATCTTACAAATAAGTCTAAACTTGTGACTGCAAATGATGCAATTTTGACTAAATTTTAATCTAAATGTCAATTGTTCTAAAGTTCTGTCATCTGATTTCTAATCTCCAAAATTACCTCACCTCATTATGTACCATTACAATTTCTAGAAATATGGATGGTACTTGAAAACAGTTTCTTCATTTTAATCAAAAATTTCTATATTTTAAAACTTGACTCAAATTAAATTCTTATATATAAAAATTGAAACTGACCCCGGATATGGGTTCTAGGGGTCCTAGTTCGCGCTCATTTGCAAACAATTTCTCAAAATTCAAAAGTCGAGATCTCCCCATTAGTGAATTTTTTCTACGAAAATTTACTAAAATGTATTATAGTCTTTGCTTCTAGAATACTGTGGTCCAGGCAAGCGCAGTTGTAATGTTTGTAAATAAAGCTATCACAATGTTTGTTAAACCGGCTTTCCATTCATCTGTCTTGAGCGGTATTTTTACCGCTCACTGCAGTGTTAAAACGAATGGTATTTCCTTACTATTTTAAACACATGGGTGGGGGACTGTATTGTATACCAATACAGCTCTGTCGAGTGAAGTTGTTCGGAAATAACAACGCACACCTAACCCGAATTCATTCCCAGTTGCTATTGACCTACTCATATTTTCTCAATGAAGACATGGTGCCGACTTCATTCCAAGTCACTATTAACCGACTATTTATGAAATCAAATAAGTAAATTAAATCGATTGTCATAACATATGTAGTGTATTAAGACTAAGGGAAAAAGAAATAAAACATATTTAACTGTGCACATTTTAATTATATTTTAGGGTGTGCGGCGCACACCTAGCTCACTAGGAGAAATCGCCACTGCGTATAAGCAAGCCCAACAGGCTAGAATGTGAACTTCAATCACTCACCCTTGTGTACGTTACCATATTGTTTCACTGGCTACACACACCTGTAAATTCAAGTTCAGATACGTAATAAGTCAACAATTTGAGTATTGCACATTTATTCAGATTAAGTATGTACTTGTAACAAATACAAAGAAATGTCTGAATCAAATATTAATAAAACAATTAAAATTTCAACAACATAAAAATCAAATAAATAACAATACAGTTCTTGAGTTGCCAGAAAATTTAATAGTCAAATACAAAGTTTCCGAGATGAATAATCGCGGTTATCCCACTGAAGTAACTTGAAATTTGGTTAGACTATTGTTCCTACAGGCTTTCAGTGTGGCATTAAAGGAATTGCATTACACATTAGTACTTACACCTTTATAGAATACAACTAAATTGGACAGAACATGCCACGAAATTCCACTCACTTCCATTTACACAAAACTACAACTGAAAGTCATCGATCAGACTAAGTGAAGATTGGAACCTGTGATGAGCACTGATAAGTACACTTGGAGAACCCAAATCACAACACATTTTAAAAGACCTGACGATCGTTTCACTAACCAAGTTAGCGTGATCAGAGGATGAAACATTCTAAATACTTAAAAAACTAACATCAACTTATATACCGGATCTCAGGTAAAGAGATCGAACCGAGATGAGACACTAGTCGTAGGCAAATTCCACAGTGTATTGTATTTTTGTCGCCGGACAAGGTCTTTGCGCTATCCCTACTGCTTTATCTAAAAAGTGTCCATCTGTAAAAGTTTAAAGGTTCAACGACAGCTAAATTAACAACGATTCCTTTGGCGGCAACAAATGTATACTTATGTTATCGGTAGAGCGTGCCGAAAACGTGTGAATTTTATTTAGCAAAGCAATCGATCAAGTGACTTGTAATTGGCGCTGGTGAAGTGTTCATACATTTTTTGTTGTAACTATATTTTGCAATATATACGCTCTCGAACCCATTTAGCTGTCCTGGTTTTCTAACATTTTTTTATTAATTTCAGATTATCTTTATCAACGTGATGATTATTATCCCAAATATGTCGGGCGACGGCAGACTTATCTACAGTACCGTAACGTAATTGGGATATGTGTTCTTTGAATCTAATTCCAATCGATCTTTTTGTTTGTTAAATACGTTGGACAAACAAAAAGATCGATTGGAATTAGATTCAAAGAATACATATCCCAATTACGTTACGGTACATCGATCAGACCTTTTGACCCTGCCCTTGTCACCAACAGCTTGAATATTCTGGTTGTAAAGGCATACTTTGGCAAAGTGATTCCGTATCTGATAAATTGCAAGTTTTATTGTACATTCATCTTCCCACCATATGTTCAGGTCCACATATTCTTCACTTTATAGTGATACTTCTCATAGCATTAACTTCTTCCACAGGAGTAAAAAGTCCGAGATGTTGCTTAAATAATTTAAAGATTTGCGGCGATCCTATAGGAGTGTGGTCCCGTCAAAGCACCGTGAATTCGCCGCGCCCGATCAGTGTGCAGCATGCCAGCATGGGCTTTCTACCCTCACGCCAGGAAAATAATAATATTAATAAATAAATAATTAGCTTTGTTCAGGTTCAGAACAGAGTTTTTTATTTATTTATTTATTCATACACCATCCAACAGCTTGATTGTAAAAGGAATACAGTAACCATTTACACTGAGAGTTTATTTAACAGAAGCAATTTATATTATATATTGTTATGAATTTGCTTAAAATGTGTCACGATGGTTGTATGGCGCATTCATAAATCATTGCGTCCAAACAACTCAAAAAACATTTATAAGTCAGTAATCTTAATAAATACGCCACGCTCTATTTGCGTAAGTTGATGAAAAAAATGTATCGCAACCAGTTGTACCGGAAATTGGCAGCAACTTCATTTTTTTAAAAGGGAGTGATAGTTTTTGTTTGCATTTTCGAACAGATCACAGGATTCTACATCATATTCATTTATTCTACTCCCCTTTATCCATCAACGTGTTCGCATAAATCAACGGGACCACACTCCTGTAGTAGGTGGGTATACGGCGCATTGTAACATTTATTGCGTCGAAACGAGTCATCTGAAAATTTTGAAACTTTGGCATCTGAATAAACGCTCTATTTATGTAAATTAATGAAAAAAATGTAGCGCAACCGGTTGTCCCGTAAATTGGCAGCAACTTTATTTTTTTAAATAGAAGTGATACTTTTTTTTTACATTTTCGCTTAGATCAGAGGATTCTACATCATATTCATGTATCCTACTACCCCTATCCATCAAACCGTTCGCAAAAACCAACGGGACCACACTCCTGTAGTAGGTGGTATACGGCGCATTGTATCATTTATTGCGTCGAAACGAGTCATCTGAAAATTTTGAAACTTTGGCATCTGAATAAACACGCAACGCGCTATTTATGTAAATTAATGAAAAAAATGTAGCGCAACCGGTTGTACCGGAAATTGGCAGCAACTTTATTTTTTTTAAATGGAAGTGATACTTTTTTTTTGCATTTTCGCTTAGATCACAGGATTCTACATCATATTCATGTATCCTACTACCAATATCCATCAACACGTTCGCAAAAACCAACGGGACCACACTCCTGTAGTAGATTATGTAGTTGATATTACTATATGATCGTTCTGAATGTTATATATATATATATATATATATATATATATATATATATATATATATATATATATATAGTGTCCTATTTGAAAAGAGTCAGGACGCAGCAAGTGCGTTATGGTAGTGAATTTTCATAGAAATATTTCCTATTAAACGCTTGTTTTTTTCTTATAACATAGAGATCTAAATTTTGGTTTGTGGTTTATAAATTTTGGTTTGTGGTTTACTTTTGATAACACAGACCTACGCCACTCACAAAAGAACGGCACCTGCCCAATTTTATCAAAATCGGTACATTATTTTTTGAGTTGTCGGTGTGATACACACCCACACACACACAAATATATATATATATATATATATATATATATATATATATATATATATATATATATATATATATATATATATATATATATATGACATAGATAACACAAAAAAAACCTATTTTGATGTAGTTTGGTAGGTACCTCCCTCAGAATACTTTATACGGGAAAATAGGATGGTTCATTTCGTTAAAAAATATCCGTGTCCGTATGCCATATCCCCATCAACCTCTTAAAATTTAACAGTTTCATTGTACCGACGATCCTACGTTCCCAAAGCTGTGAGCACACTAGTATAAAGTGTTAAGTATTATGTTATGAAGTAAAGTCTGCTATATACTCTAATACCCATACATATTTAGCATTCCCCGTCTCATGTCCATTCATCCTGTTAAACTTTAACAGTTGTGAATGAAAACCGATGTTGATTCATCGAAGCTAGATGCAGTGGAACAGAAACAGATACAAGTCCGAGTTCTAGTGTAAAGCGCAAATAGATTTCTGCTGTAGCGTTTCTGGTCCTCCAGTAACCTGTTCTTTTTATATATCCATAACAGGTTGTTACTGTTGCGGCTCGGCAACAGTTAAAAAATAACAGATTGTTAAATAACAACCCATCACTAGCCATGTGTACTCGTCCCCCAGCTCCTACAATGTTGCCACACTTACTTACAACTACAGAACATTCACTATTATATGCAACAGTCAAATTATAAATATGGCAGGTATTTTTCCTTATTGATTGTTGGATGGTTTTGTTTTAGTCAACCCATCCAGTTTTTGCAAACAAACAACAAAAAAAGGTTTTTTAAAACAAATTTGTAGTTATCCGTGAAGCTCATTATGTTATTTTTCTTTAATTTATTACCCACGTGTGTTTACATAGGTGTTACATTTGTATCATGGATGTTACTATGGCACAAGATTGAAGATGCTGGCTTAATGGGAAATTTATTGAGCTATCAGATTTGAAATATTTTTACGAAAATTTTCTACCATAATATAAAAAACCTTTTTTGTTGTTTACTGTTTGCAAAAACTGGATGGGTTGACTAAAACAAAACTATCCAAGCAATTAATTAGGAAAAATACCTGCTATATTTATAATTTGACAGGTACATTCCCTTTGTAAATAATAAAATTTTTTCTGAAAAACGTTTGTAACTTTAATGAAATTTGCAACACAATTTTTTTAAAGGCACTTGCAGTACTTACATATTATATCTAAGACCAAATTTTAATTGTTTAGCTCCAGATAAAATATAATTTTTTTCAAATAATCGCTAACTGGGACTTTAAAACCGATCTCCAAGGTCCATTTAAATTTAAAGAATTAGTTTTAATAATATATCTTACTAATAGTGTACAATTCTTATGAAAATTCACTACTATAACACACTTGCTGTGTCCCAAACTTTTTTAAAAGCATTGTCTCTAATAGTCATCAAGTTTATTACTTCTTAAGAAATCCAAGGAATTCTTGCTCTATTGCACTTTACTTCAAACTTTGGCATTATTTCATTAACTATTGCCATAAAACTTTGATAAAAGCTACTATATTTAATATTAAGGTTTTTTAATAATAATTTAGTTGTATATTTAACACCCTAGTTTTAAACATATCAATGTCTGCTATGCACTTCCTAATAACCCTAGTTTTATCAATATTTATGCTATTAATCCTAATTAACGCATGTCTGTTAAACACTGGTTTTCTTAAAACCTCACAGTGTAGATCACAATAGTTACTTATAACCAAGTCAATATGAGATGTTGATCCACTAGGATCAACATTTGTATATTCTTCCACACGCTGTTTCAGACCACTGTCACCAATACACCTTTTTAGTTTGTTTGCGTAACAGCAGTCTTTGTCCATGTGTATACTGAAATCTCTTGTTGACAACAGCTCTTCACACTGCTCCTAAAAAAACTGTAGAAACACACCATGAGAGCCATTTGGAGAATGATAAACCCCAACAATTATATAATCACTCCCACTTATTTTTGCATTAATTGCCAATACACAGTAATTTATCTGAAGCACAAACTTTCCTATTACCTGCCATTTCACATCACTTCTAATATACATTTGTACACCACCAGTTGCCATGCTCAGGGAGTCAACTCTACACAAGCTGTAATTTTCAATTTTAATTTCAGGATCACTTACCTCTCCTGTAAGATGTGTTTCAGTTAAGCAGATCAGGGCTGGTTCATGGGTGTAAATGAAATGTACAAGCTGATCAAAATTTGCTATTGTACTCTGTGCATTTTGCAGATACATTTTATCATATTTTGTTTGCTATTTGTTATAGTCATATCCTACCTTTTTCTGTGCTACTTCTAGTTTACTTTTAAATACTGCACAGTCTCGATCAAAAATTGAATGCATTGTATCTAGTTCCATATTAAAATTTTTGCTCGCAACTGTACAATTTATACTCTTCAAGGTTTTAAATGAACAATCATCTGTGCTATGTTTGGTACTCGTACATGTCCCACATACTTTTTGATTTGTACATTTGTTACTCATATGGTTGTATCCCCAGCACCTGTAACATCTGATAATATCAGAATGCTCATATACCGGGCATATTGACAATTTGATTTTCAGTTTTTCTTCTTTTATTACATTTTTAAAAGTGTTTGTGCCTACCTCTACTATATCATTGCATCTGTTTCCTCTCCTAGCTAATTTTATAATACTTATCACAGCACTGTCTTCATTAATGCAGTTTTTATTCTGCGTATTGATACATTTTTTTAGTTCCTCACTTAGATCATCTGTGATACCCACGATCTTCAGTTTAGGTCTTTAACTTTTGGAACTGATGTTTAACTTTATCACCAAGCTTGCTCTCCACTTCTGATTTTAATAAAGTTCTGTCATTCTCATTATGGCATATTATAACAATACACCCCTTACTTATATTTTTAACTCTGTCAACTCCTATGCCTAATTCATCTGGATTTACTTTATTTTTTAATTAATTTTTAAGATTTTTAAAGTTATTTAGCTCCTCTAATTATGCTTCTACAATAATTACTCCTTCTTCATGTTCATTTTTTTCTTTTCCGAGTTCAAACTTATATTATTTGGATTCCCACAGTTCCGGTGAGCAAGCTTTTTTACTTTGTCAGATTTATTGTCTTGTTTTGTTCCCCAATTAATATACACATTTTTCTTAATACTTCTACAACTTCTTTTATCTCAGATTTATCATTAATATCTAATAATGCACTTTTTATTGTGTGTTCCATTTCAATTCTTGTTTCTAATGCGGCGTCTTCTATTGTATGTTCCATTTGGATTTCACTCATATTATTCTGATCAACACAGATAACCTCACTACTTTGTTTACAAATCTCACATACATATATTCCACCCTTAGAAGTCTCTTTAAATTCCTCACTTGTAAGCTCTACACATTTTTTATGGTACCATTTATCACATTTACCAAAACATTTCACAGAATAGTCTCTATTTGTGAACTTATTTCCACACTTCCCGCAAGCGGAATTACCGCGGCCCGCCATTTTTTTCTCATTTATATTTGTGATGGGTATGTGAATTGTGAAATAATTAAGTTTTAATATCATCCTTCTGTTTCCGGGCTGTTTTGTTGAAGCATTGGAGTATTAAATATTTAGGTTTAGGTCAAATAAGTTCCAAAAATGTAAACGCACTGTACCTATACAAGTTCACGAGTTAAATTAATTAAATTAATGTATTTTGATTTTGACTCAACTCGCTGAGTCAAGATAAGCTAAATTAAATTAAATAAAAAATAAAAATGCTTTAATACTATTCATTTCAATATATTTAATGTTCCAAAGAAACTAATGTCCAGTATTTGTATTGAAAAAGTTATGGAGGTTTTTATTTTGTATGCAATACTACACTTAATCTGCATAACCAAAAATGTGTGTTTTAATACTGCTAGGTTGACTTACCGGTGTATACTTTTCAGTTGGTTTAAAAAATTATAAAAAATTATTTTAGGTTCGTTTTAAAAGAAGTCATGTTTATAGCGAGTAATTTTTTCAAATGTGTGAAGGTTTTATTTAATTAAAATTAAGTAACCTGAAAACTTATTTCATTTATACCAAAATCCCACCAAATTTAGTATTTGTGCTTTATACAGCATCAAAAGCTGCTGTGATAAAAACAAAGTTTTTACCCGAAACTGAAATCTAAGCTTCTTTGCTGCCAACTTAGCAATAGGGTTTTGATTTCGAATCGACCTGTTTTGATGAATGAGGATTATAGGTTTTTATACATAATAAAATAATTTCTGTAATGGAGTTGGCACATTCTGTGGGATTATTCTTTCGGTATATACATATGTCTGTAAATATATATATTTTTTAATTTGTCGCTAATAGACTTGGTTTCCAAGGTTATTTAATGACACAGGTACATCCTGCTTTATTTGATATGCTGCTATTTCTACTACTATGTTCAGTTATCACTAACAGAAATCCTTTTATTTTGGACGAGTAGTAAGTAAATAATAACTCACAAACAGCTTTACACCTCTCTGAAGGGAGGAGCATAAAAGCATTTTACTTTCTAAGGCATATCAGTGAATATTATACAAGGACCCGAATTTTTTGAGTCACTCCTCTACCCATTTAGAGGTACTAAAGAGGCTATGTTTATAGTGAGAACATTACACATGGCTAACAGGTATTTCTTAAAAAGTGTGGTTTGGGAAAACATTTTCACGACTTGGATTTCAGAAGCACGTAGAATCTAAAAAATAGCTATTTTGATAGAACAGTATTTTACATCTTAACATAATTAGATTAATTCTGTTGATTAAAAAAAAACTAGACAATTGTTTTAACTGAAGCTTCGGTTTTGCGGTCATTAAGAATAATATAGTCGACTATTTTCTTATAACTATATGCATATGTTAAATCGACTTGCAATATATGTGAATATATAAAGGGAACCTAAAAAAAATATTATGATTAAAATTTTACAAACCCAAAACTTAAGTAAAGAAGTGGCTAAAACATTTACAAATGTATTAGTAAGAGCAATAAAATGCAATGATTTAATTGGTTCGACAATAAAATAATTACCCGATATATATAATTCATAATGATTCTGATACTGAAACATCTAGATACCTGCTTCCCTCTTTTATCCTGTTGATGTAGGTATTTGGTAGGTATATCTAAATAAAGTGGCAACGACGTATGAGACTGTATCCACTGTAGATTGTGAAATATATGCCATAAGAAGTTGATATCGCTGGAGTCTGAATGATGAAATATACAGACAGGAGTTCATATGCCCTGTTTTTAAAAGGAGTTCATAAACACTGAAGAATGGTTGACAAAAAAAATTTGCTAATCAAAATTCGGTTTGCTAATTTACATTACCAAAAAATTTATATATATATATATATATATATATATATATATATATATATATATATATATATATATATATATATATATATATATATATATACACTATTTCTTAAGTTTGAAGTCGAGCTTTGGTTCTAAATGGATGCACACAGCCCTTCTATGAACTCATATAAAGTTTTCAAAATCAATTTCCGTAAGATCCTGACATTGATAAATAATAAATACTATGAGCAGCTCAGAGGACATGGTATTCAATGTGGATGTAAAAAAGATTTTAAATCAGTAATTTAAAATTAAAGGTTCCCACAGTATAAAATGCAATTAAAAGATCATACTACTTGAGTAAATCGGGTTCCAAATTATTAAGTTCGAATATATTGTCAAGTAATAGGTTAGGCGTATCAAACCGATCCGATTCTTAAAATTCACATTTGGATGAATTTTTAAACAAAAAGACAGAGAACGAAAAGACGGAGAACGATATTGCCTAAAAATGTTTAGATTTAGATCCATGATAAATTCATTTCTGAACGTCACACTGCCTGGGATTACCATAATTAAACGTTGAATGTAGCGGCTTCTCCTCCAGACACCAAAATTTACTTCACTCCCGACCCGTTTCGACCCTCAAACAGGTCATCCTCAGGGGAAAATTTGAACAATTCTCAAAAAATTGAACTCGGAACTATACATGAAGGTTCCCACAGGTCACAACTTCATCCATTGTGCACAATGGTTCCCACAGGTCACAACTTCATCCATTGTGCACAATGGATGAAGTTGTGACCTTCATGTATAGTTCCGAGTTCAATTTTTTGAGAATTGTTCAAATTTTTCCCTGAGGATGACCTGTTTGAGGGTCGAAACGCGTCGGGAGTGAAGTAAATTTTGGTGTCTGGAGGAGAAGCCGCTACATTCAACGTTTAATCATGATAAATTCAGCCACTGAATGGAATATGATTCATTACATTATTTCATGTTACTTTCATTTCATGGTTACCTGAGATTTTAACTTTTATTGTTTAATCTATATTTTAGTATGGTTTAGCCAGCTAATTTCATTATAAAATATGTTTTTTAATATTTGTTTTTACTTAACACTTATGTACATCTCATTTTTATTTTTGGTATACATAGGATCAGCGATATAACTAGAAAAAACTATGTACTTAAAAATAATAAAGAATATATTTCTTTATTTTAAATTCATATATACAAAAGATAACTTCAAAGCTACAAACGACAAGCAAGTAAAATTTCAATAAATAATCTGATAATATTTTAACACATAAATAAAATATCAAAATAAATTGAGCAAAACATTAATTAATATTAACATTTCCAGTTATTAACAACTAGCGACTTACATGTGCAGCTAATCAGATTAAACAAATTTTTAATCGCCAAAAATAAGAAGGATAAGAAAAATCCGATTTTGAAGAACTTATATTAATTATTCATTAAGTTCAGCAGATTTTGTCATTTTGCTACCAAAAACATTGGACACTTCTGCTACACATTCACCTAAAGTAACATCATGATATTCATCAGTTTTTTCATTTCTTATAAATTCGTTCCTAATTAAGCTTTCTTCATTTTCTTCTCTTTCCTCTTCTGTAACAATAAATCCAAATAAGCACACAACCTGAGCAAATATAACAAAAAAAAATGTAATGATAAAATATCTACAGCAAATAAAAAAAATATAGAAATATTAGTGACTAATGAATATAATTTTTTTCATAAGGCAACTGCTTTATCTGTGGGTATATCTTCATTTTATAACAAAGGAACAAGATAGAACAATTCATTTTATAACAAAGCAACAAAACAACAATTTTAAAGAAACATTTTAAAGAAGCCCAGACAACCATCATATATCTCATGTGTGGTGCTATTAACGAATTATATATTAGTGTCTTCAATCTCTCTGTTAAATAATATTCACACCTTCGAAAGGCTCACATAAGATTAGATGTTTTTCCTCACATTATGTAAGTGTTCGCCAAAATTCAACTCATTGTCTTGTTAATCCAATGAATTCATAAATATTTATGTTTTATTTTTTGATCGTTTGTATTAATATTCATATCTTTGATGCATTTACCTTTTTGTGCAAACATTATGTACACTGTTTTTTCTAAGTTTATTTTCAAGTTATTACTTAATAACCACCTATAATATGTATCCAAGTTACAGACTATTTTTTCCAATGAATCCTGGGCGTCGTGCGAATACAACAGCACCGTGTCATCTGCGAAATTTATGTATGTAGCTGTTAATTTTGCTAATGACAGATTCTGTTTATACAACAAATACAAAATTGGCACAAGCACAGATCCCCGTGGGACACCTGCTTTTACAATTTTGGAGGTGCTTCTTTTACTATTCACAACAGTTGTTTGCCTTCTGCCAAATAGATAACTAAATATAAGTTTATGTGGAATGCCACATATTCCCATATTATATGGTTTGTTTAATAGAATGCTATGATTAACTATGTCAATGCCTTTTTTAAATCTACAAAAACTGCCAGCACATATTTTTTCTCGTTAAGGTTAGTAGTGATAAACTCTATGACTTCAACAGCTGTCATTTGTACTTTTTTAAAGTCCAAACTGATCTCATCAAAGTCTATTGTTTCAGTAATAAAATCAACTATTCTAGACTTCAAGACCCTTTCTAGTATTTTTAAATGAATCATAATTAGAGATATTGGTATTTTATTTCCAGGGTCATGGTAATCTACTGATTTGTGAATCTGTGTTACCAACATCGGCTTTAATACTTCTGGATAATCACCACTTTCTAACACTTCATTAATTAATTTAGTAACGATTGGTAATGTAAATTTTAAAGTATGTTTTAAATGTCTTGTAGTAATATTATCTATCCCAAGAGCTGTATTATCATTTAGGTAATTTAAATTGAAAGGATGTCTTCCTCATCGTACGGTTTAAGATATATAGGTTTTTCTGCAGCCTGATTATCAAATTGTACACATTTACCAGATTTTCCTTTTCAACTTCTTGGCCAATCTTATACCCCACATCTATTAAATAGTCAATTCACTTATCAGCCATTTCCCGATGATCAGAGATTTTGTTACAATTGAATGATAAATAATCAAGTTTCTTATTTTCATTAGTAAATTTATTTGTTAAAACATGGTTTATTCTTTGCTAAGTTTTCTGTTCATCTCCAGTTGTACCCTCCAATTTATTTTAAACAAATAATTTCCTAAAAGATGTTATTGCATCTATCCTTTATTTTTTTTAATTTACTTGCTATACGCCCATTATTTGCATTTTTTTAAAATTTAACGTAAAATTTATCTTTCTTTCATTAATAACATACTCAGTGAATTTTTGTAGAAAAAATTCACTAATGGGGAGAGCCTGACTTCTGAATTTAAAAAAAAATTGTTGCAAATGAGTGCGAACCAGGACTACTAGGACCCATATCCAGGGCCAGTTTCAATTTTTATATGTATGTATGTATATATATATATATATATATATATATATATATATATATATATATATATATATATATATATATATATATATATATATATATATATATAATGGTTTTAATGGGATGTTTTATTGTATATATTTTTTATTTATGTAATTTTGTGTTTAAGTGTTGTATTTGTAAAATTTTAGATTCCAATATTTGTATACTTTGTATTATAAAGCATATATTATATATTATATTTATAAGATTCAAATTTAAATTGTTGGGCGCCTTTAATTCCTTTCGTAAAAATTTAACTTAAAACGTTATTTCTGTTTATGTATGTTGAAATTGGCACCTTGTTCTACTCAGAGTTCTATTCTAAACTACTAATTTTTGTATAATTTGACATTTTATTAATTTTAATATGTCATTCAGAACGTGGTTTATCAGTTCTCTTAGGTTACTTCAATCACTACTTGTGATAAAAAGTTTGTACAGCTTATTTAGAAGAATAACAACATTTTTAGCTAATGCGGCGCCTTTAGCATCAGTGTTTCACTTTGTTTCGTTCAAATTGACAGTTGTGCTGCCTTTAAATGTGTCTACAGAGTTACGTCTTGATATTTACCAGAGTTCAGAAGACTTTTCTGGCTTTGTTTCCAGAAAATTTTCACTATTTATTACAATATTACAGCAACGCTGGTTGTAAGGTGACGCTCGCTTGCCCGCCTCATTAACAACAACCTTTTTTTTCTCATCCCCTTCCGGATGTCTCGTATACATCGGCACACTGCATATTCATTTGTCGCCAATCAGCAATTAGTTTTTTAAGTGTGCCAATCACATGGGTCAATTAGAATATTAGTTAAAACAGTGCTTTCCTGTCTGTTCATAAATTAATATTAAAGAATTTTTCCACGTGAGTCAATCAGAGTTCTTTTTATGGCGCCAGATTTGAATTTGTATTACTTGTTCACCTTTTTTTTATATCTAACCTATTTGAACATTTTACACTTCCTTATATTATTATACATCCTAACTCATAGCATATTTAACAAAATCTTATCTATCTTATATTGTTTATAACAATTTAAACATTATTTTTACTGTAAATATACATCCTTTTGAAGTATAGTAACTTGCTGATTCACTTAGTGTTAATGTCAGTCCTTTGATATTTTATTTAGAGTTTATACTTGTCTTTTATAAATTTTTTATATGCAACATCACTTTACTTTGTTACAGTTTTCCTGGTATAATACAAATTTATTTCTTATAAATTAGACATTTATCTCATTTCTCCTTGTAATATTAAAATACACACTCCTTTTTGTTTTTAGGTGCTCTAGCTGTATTTATATATTTTGGATATATGAAACAATCTAGAGCTGTCTTCGAAATTTAGATTTATATAAGGTAATTACATTTAAATGTGTTTTATTTGTCTCAACTATCATTCATGTTATACCTTCTGTATAGCTATTTTATTTTACATATTTGCTTTAGATATTTATAAGCATAGCAATATATATATATATATATATATATATATATATATATATATATATATATATATATATATATATATATATATATATATATATATATATACATACACGAGGGCGGGTCAATAAGTCGTGACTTTTTTTTAATGAAACAGGTTTATTGACAAAAAATCATTTTATTTCTCAACATAGTCTCCTTTGAGCTCTATGCACTTCGTCTAACGTTTCTTCACTTTTTTTATCCCTTCCAAAAAATAAGATTTGTCGCGGTCCTCAAAATAGGTATTTGTTTGGGAGATGATTTCATCATTGAAGTCAAATCTCTTTCCGTCGAGCCATTTCTTTAGGTTTGGGAACAGGAAATAGTTACTCGGGGCTAAATCCGGAGAATAGGGCAGATGAGGGAGCAATTCGTAGCCTAATTTATGCAATTTCGCCATGGAGACTACACATGTGTGCAACCTTGCATTGGCTTGGTGGAAAAGAACTTTTTTCTTAGCCAAACGCGGTCGTTTTTTCTTCAAATCGTCAATGAATCAGTCCAATAAATTGGTATAGTATTCTCCATTGATTGTTCTTCCCTTTTGAAGGTAATCAATGTGGATTATATCGCGTGCATCCCAAAAAACGGTCGCCATGACTTTATTGGCTGACAAACTCAGCTTGGCCTTCTTCGGCGCCGATTCGCACGGAGAAACCCACTGTTTTGACTGCTGCTTGGTCTCTGGTGTGTTGTGGTGAATCCATGTTTCGTCCACGGTTACGAAACGGCGCAAAAACTCGTCCCTGTTGCGGTTGAACAACGCCAAACACTCCTTCGAAGTTGTCACACGATTGCGTTTGTGGTCGATTGTGAGCAAACGCGGCACCCATCTTGCGGATAGCTTTCTCATACCCAAGTGATCATGCAACATCGAAACCACTAAGCCATGTGATATGCCTATGGCTTCCACAATCTCCCGCATTTTCAACCTCCGATCGGCCAACACCATATCGTGAATTTTTTCAATTGTTTCGGGTGTAGCGACTTCAACTGGGCGTCCAGAACGTTTGGCGTCATTTGTGCTTGTACGGCCGCAACGAAATTCAGCACACCACTTTTTTACCATGGAAATTGATGGTGCGAGTGCTCATAGTATTTATCAAGCTTAGCCGTGGTTTGAGTGATCGTTTTTTCCGCAAAAAATAATGTTTGATGAGCACACGAAATTCACTTTTTACCATTTTCGTTACAGGAGGTTGTCTGCTTTCAATGGCTATCCAACACAAACTAATTGATGCAGCTTGTTCAAAATTTGACAGGAGTCAACTGACAGATGCTTGTTGTCAGGAGCAGTGTTGCCCTTCCTGTAAAGAGGCGGGAAATTCAAAAAGTCACGGACTTATTGACCCCCCCCCCATATATATATATATATATATATATATATATATATATATATATATATATATATATATATATATATATATATATATATATATATATATATATATATATATATATATATAATTTTTAATTAATTAATTAATTAAATAAAATTATCCAAATAGAACCGAAACTAGAGACATGTAAAATGATATAAGAAAAGGGAATTATAAAACCGAATTAAATATTGAAGAATTTAAATTAAAAAAAAGGAACTTACATACCATATGCAGGTCAAGTAAGAACAGATAGATAGGTATAAAGTGAATAAGATTGGAAAAAGAATTAGAAAATATTTAAAACAAATAAAAATGTTATCTACCAACTATTACAAATATGTAGAAGGTTCACAATAAACAGACACTAGTTCACTTACTGATTGATAATTCTCAGTAAAGTGTATATAAAAAAGATAGATGGAAAAATTCTTCACATCTTAGGCATAAAGGGGGTTTAAAACATCCAAGAATAATTAAAGCTGGTGTAAAAGACATTGGCAGATATAATCAATAATTTTTTGAGATAAATAGAAATTGGAAAAATGTTAAAAAATATAAAATAATTAAAGAAACAGAAGTATAGTTTTAAAAGAAGTCCAAGACCCAGTCATTTTAATTTACAAAATGAAACGGTTGATTCGGTACGTTCTTCGATAGATCTACTTTATTACGTGTAATTGAACGGTTGCACGTACATCAGGGCTTAAATGGTAAAGAAAACATTAACGCGGGTTCATTAAATGAATTCATTGCGCAATGGGCAAAGTTACACAGACAATAATAAACAGAAGTGGTGTAATACAAACAAAATACCTTTTCTTGCCTGGGACGTCGTTGATGGGCAGCTCGATGTGTTTCGAGAACCTCCCTTCTTCACAGAGTAAATGACGTGTTGCACAGATGGAGAATAAGGAGCAGCTTCCTTCTCTGGTACTCGCAGTTTGTAGCATTTAAATGGGAACGAGGCGCCGCCTCACCACATGGTCCATGTGTTTTCCAACACTTTTCAGAAGGCCACGTGGCTGCTACGGGCCTGTCTGCGCCCAATGCTCAGGGGACAACGAAGGACTCGAACTGATGAGTGTAAACTATAGATAGATCATCGATGAAATGGGGCTCTTGCAGAGTTATTGATTCTGACGTCTTCTCGGCTCTCGGTGTCGAGAAGGGGTAGGCGGCCCCTCTAGCCAATCAGACCGCCGTTCGAAAAGTTTACTCTCCAGGGTGACATCTTTGGGTTGACCATCATTGCTTGACCTACCCAGGGTGACCAACTGTATTTTGGTGTCAATAGTCGGCACGTGCGTGTGGCAAAAAAGGTGTCGAAAATGACGACAGAACACATAATCAAAGTATAAAAAGAGTTCATAAGTGACTGAAAATTGTATTGAAAAAATTTTATTTAAGAGAGAATATATTACATATAGTCATCAATCAAATCGAATTAAAATTAAGAAAAAAATAGTGAATTTAGAAATGTAAATATAAATATTTATATCAAACTGTCAAAATAATCATATTTAACGGGGAATTTAAGAAAAGAATACAGATCTCTGATTGGTAGTTTCACTTTATTATATATATATATATATATATATATATATATATATATATATATATATATATATATGTATATATATATATATATATATATATATATATATATATATATATATATATATATATATATATATATATATATATCCTGTTTCAAATGTTTACCCGCCCTGACTAGCCTTTAATTTACACTCATCTGGGTGCCGGGTCACTCTGGGTCAAAGGCAATGAAGAAGCTGACAGTCTTGCGAAGAGAGGGTCAGCGGAACATTTATGGGACCAGAACTGGTTCTGGGCGTGACAAAGAGCACGGCCAGGGGAGCCATTAAGTCCTGGGTCAGAAACGAACAGAAGGTGTACTGGGCAGACTGTTCAGGGCTCAGACATGGGAAGTCAGTAATTGACGAACCCAGTTCAAAGAGAGCTGTGGAGCTGCTAAATCTTAGCAGAGGACAGCTCAGAAACATAACAGGTCTCTTGACGGGACACATGGCCGTCAAGAAACACCTGCATCAAATGGGGGAGTTTGAGGGGGACCTCGCATGCAGACTCTGCGGAGAGGGGGAGGAATCAGCCCAGCACATCTTGTGCGAGTGTAAAGCTCTGGACCGCAAAAGACAACTGATCTATGGTCAGTCTAGACCGGAGACAGAGCAATATAAAACGTCACCCTACCGATCGCTGTGCAGACTAGTTCAAGGCACAGTGATTTTAGAATGGGTCGAGTAGAAAAGACTAAGGTCATGCACAATAAGCCAAAGGCTGTAGTGCTACCAGGGCGGCAAAGACGCTTACGAGCCGTGAGGGAGAAAAAAAATCACACCAATAGCTCAAAAAATAATGGGCCGATTTTGATCAAATTTGACACGTACCTTCGTTTTGTAAATGGCTTGGATATGTTCCCTAGCTAGGAAAATCGGATCAGGTTTTTCGGGAAAATTTTGAGTTTTTTTTTGAATTTTTTTTAATCAAAAAATAAAAGAGCTATGGCTGCCAAATTTGGTAGGTAAATTTACAACCTAAAAGGTAAACTATACACCAAAATATAGATCTCTATGTTACAAGAAAAAAGTTATAAAAAATATTTGGTGCCAGATCATTTCTATGAATTAACTACCATAACGCACTTGTGGCGTCCAGACTTTTTACTATTGATATAATTATTATTTTTTGTATTCAAAACTTTTACTTTTGTCGCTAATTGTTTTTATTTTTGGATAACTTCTATTAATTCAGAAAAATTACACGCAACTATGCTTCTTTTACCCCATCCACTTTTCAACACTTAAATGCTTCACCTCTTTTGTGTTTTTTTTTATAATTTATAATAAAATTGAATGTCATTAATTGAACTAATTGAATGTCATTAATTGAACTAATTGAATGTGATTAAATTTGTATAGCATGCTCAGTGATACTGGATACAGATAATTTTATGCTGATTTGTTTATTTGATTGTTCATACATTATCAATGAGTGTGGCAGTGTTTTCTGTCTCTTGTTGGTTATGTTTTTATTAATAACCTGATATTCATATGTGTTTAACAATTCCACAAACTCAGCTTTCTAACTGTTATTTATTAATAACTTTATGTTTACATCACCAATTAATTTCATATTAATGTTATGAAAGTTTAACATTATCCAGTTGCACTTATTTACTACTTTATTTCATTCAACTACATATGGAAATTTTTCATCAATGTATATAGCTATTCCACCTCCTCGAGTTTCAGTACATGAATGTTCACCTTTGTAACTATCAATATTACAGTATTTTGTTTCATTTGCATAAAGCCATGATTTCGTAAATACAAGTATGTCTGGATTGTCAGCAAGGTTATTTACAATTAATTCTATATCGTCGATTTCATTTCTTAAACTTCTAATATTTGTATAAAGCAAATTAAATATTAACTGTTTGAACATGAATTTAGTTAAAATACTTTTCCTCTATAAGTAGAAACTTAAAATTTGTATTGAAATTTAGCTACCTAATTTTTCCAACAAATTCTAAATCCCTTATCACCATCTCTTTTTTTGTAAATAACATTTTCCATTCATACAATATGCAAACTTACAGCTGTGATTCATCTTGAAGTCCCTAATTTTGGTGAAAAGATCTTGATTAAATTTGGTGAGTTGATCTTTTATATAAATAAATATACGAGGGCGGGTCAATAAGTCCGTGACTTTTTGAATTTCCCGCCTCTGCACAGGAAGGGCAACACTGCTCCTGCCAACAAGCATCTGTCAGTTGACTCCTGTCAAATTTTGAACAAGCTGCGTCATTTAGTTTATGTTAGATAGCCATTGAAAGCAGACAACCTCTTGGGATATAACGAAAATGAAAAAAGTGAATTTCGTGTGCTCATCAAACATTATGTTTTGCGGAAAAAAACCATCACTCAAACTCTGCACCATCAATTTCCATGGTATAAAAGTGGTTGACTGAATTTCGTTGTCGTATAAGCACAAATGACGCCGAACGTTCTGGACGCACAGTTGAGGTCGCTACACCCGAAACAATTGAAAAAATTCACGATATGGTGTTGGTCGATCGGCGATTGAAAGTGCGGGAGACTGTGGAAGCCATAGGCATATCACATGGCTCAGTGGTTTCGATTTTGCATGATCACTTGTTACAGTCACTTTTTTAGCTCCCATAACGCTCTTACTGACTTAAAAATAAAGCACAAGCGCTTAATTAATAATAAGTCATCATTAAGCGTTGAATTAGGCGACTTTATGCAGAATAAATCTTATTCGCTAACGTAAATACACATTTGCCTCACTTTGGTACAAAGGAATATTAAATGTTTATAAATTGGAAATCTAGAAGCAGGAGAATGTCAGCAATGACGCAACAACATGATCTGAAGTATTAAGAAACTATAGGTCGTAATATTAACAAAGACTCCGAGAGTCATAAATTCGGAAACTAATGAGAAAAGTTGACAACTGAAAGAAATGCCGACAAAGCAAGCGCTACCGTTGAGCAATAAAGTACACTTGACAGATACTGGTCGAACAGAACCTTTGCAAGTGCGAGGCCTCGACGGAGTCTCTGCGGAAACTGGCGCGAAACACATGCATCTCTGCATCCCCCTCATGCACTTGGTGGTAGATGGGTAACTAAAGGACAGAGAACACCATCGGAGCAGCGTTGACGCTGGCAGCCGAAACCTGGCGGCTTACTTAAACGCGTGCAAATCTGGCTCTCTCTCGGTTGGCCAACAGGCACGGCTGGAGCAAGAACTGCTCTACCTCTCACGTTCAGTGTTTCACAGCGAAGTTCAAGGAGAGGTTCTATCGGGCAGCGAGTGAAACGCAACGTCTCCAGAGCATGTATGTTTGGTGTAATTATTGTGCAAGTGTTGCAAATAATTTGAATTTGGTTTAGTAATTGTAACTTCCCGTTTAAAAGAAAAATGGATTAAACAGTGAGTCTCTAATAAAGCATTGAATGCAGCGGCAAGTTGTTAACGGCAATTCTTTGTTGTAATTGCAAGATTCAAGTACACGGTTTCGAGTTTTCAATTTCAGTTTTAGGCTTCAGTTTCTAGTTTACCTTTATGTCCGATTTTTCCGTATACCCTTCAACATACCTTTACTGTCCGAGCTGACCGTTAAAATACAGTTTTGCTGTTCAGATTCAAGTTTACGTCTAGTTTCAAGTTATTTTCAAGTTCAAGTTTCAACTCCAGCACCTACCTAGCCTCTTGAATGTACATTGCACACTCCTTTCTTGGAGAAATTAAGCACCTATGGTAAGCGCTAAATGCCGATGTTACCCTGTGCAGCTTCTACATTCTGTCAGCAGGCAAATCAACACCCCTGGGGCGTCAGGTGAATGCCTGAGATCAGCCTGGAACCGCTGGAAGTGCCACTGCTTGTGAGTCCTTTACAACTTTTTCGAGTGATTCTTTTTAAGACTTTAGACAGACAAACTTTTCTACATCCATGAAATTTCTCATTAAATTGCAATATACATTTTAAATCAGTCAAAATTAAAATCTTATTCGGTGTGATTGATCGTTATTTATAAATGTATTTTGTCAAATATGTAAATTAGGAATATTAGTTTGATAATTAATTAACATTCTGCTCAAGAACCTTTCAAACCTTCAAATAAGTTTTAGAGTACTAAAAAAATAACTTATAACCTTTTATACAAATTATGGTTAACCATTACTTATTTGACAATATCTGAGCTTCTCTCACAAACTTTAAAGAAAACAAAACAGAACAATTAATTAGAAACTACCTAACAAATTAAAATTGAGAGCAATGGTAGATTTGATAGAAAAAGCTTTAACCTTATATTTAATATTTATTTTGCTTCTTTGTACAACATATATTTGACTTACCAGGAGTCTTGATTTAAATAACTTCAATTGATATCAATGAATTTAAATATTTGTGTTTTTAATATCTGCTTTCATTGAATAATTAATTCCTAATTTAAACTTTCTCAATTCTGGTGGTGCTGTAACTGGAAATTCTTTATATCTAATATCTAGATCTCTTCAAACTAACTAACATAGTGCCGGTGTTTTGACTAAAAGATCTCATAAATCTAGGACTTTGAGCAGGACAAGACTAAAGCTGAGTAAGTATTTAATTATCTTCAACCCAAACAATGTATTATTTTTCTTTTTTTCTCCCCCAGGGCTCGTCCGCGGCTTTGCCGCCCTGATAGCACTGCAACCTTTGGTTTATTGTGCATGCCCTTAGTCTTTTTACTCCACCCATTCCAAAATCACTGTGCCTTGAACTAGTCTGCACAGCGATTTGTAGGGTGAAGTTTTATAATGCTCTGTCTCCGGTCTAGACTAACTGTAGATTAGTTGTCTTTTGCGGTCCAGAGCTTTACACTCGCACAAGATGTGCTGTGCTGATTCCTCCTCCTCGCCGCAGGGTCTGCATGCGAGGTCCCCCTCGAATCGCCCCATTTTATGCAGGTGTTTCTTGACGGCCATGTGTCCCGTCAAGAGACTTGTTATGTTTCTGAGCTGTCCTCTGCTAAGACTTAGCAGCTTCACAGCTCTCTTTGAACTGGGTTCGTCAATTATTGACTTCCCATGTCTGAGCCCT
This sequence comes from Tillus elongatus, assembly GCA_964006375.1. Taxonomy (NCBI): domain Eukaryota; kingdom Metazoa; phylum Arthropoda; class Insecta; order Coleoptera; family Cleridae; genus Tillus; species Tillus elongatus. The sequence continues at coordinate 84,992,757 of OZ023265.1, forward strand.
GGAGAGTCTGCCCAGTACACCTTGTGTTGGTTTCTGACCCAGGACTTAATGGCTCCCTGGCAGTGCTCTTTGTCACGCCCAGAGCCGGTTCTGGTCCCATAGATGGTTCTGCTGACCCTCTCTTTGCGAGATTCATTGCCTTTGACCCCCGAGTGACTCGGCACCCAGATGAGGGTGACCTCATTCTGCCCAGCCAGGTCGTTCGTCTCGCTCGGCACTCGCTTACCAGCCTGGAAATTACCCCTGGGCTACTTACGCCTTACGCAGTATTTTTTCAACGTGACCATTCCAGGTTAGTAGAGTCCAATACCACCCCAAGATATTTTACCTCCCTGGCCATTGGAATTTTCCTACCGTATAGAGTGAGAGTTCTGTGGCTCTCCCACTTTCTTCTCCTCGTAAACAGTATGACGGTTGCTTTCACGGGGCTCATTCCCGAGCCCTTGACCAACCGTCCACCTTTCCACCACTTTCATAGCTGTCTGCATGGGCTCCCACACTGACGGCACTTGGGCTGCCGCAATCTCGAGGTCTATTGAATTGTCTATGGTACTCTTAACCTCCCGCAGTTCCACTGCTAGGTCTGCCCTGTAGGCTTTCCAGTCCGCCTTGCGGGGGTCCCGGTACCATACCGTTTGTCTTTTAACTTTGGCGATTTCAAACCGGATGTATCTGTGGTCTGAGCTACTCACGAAGGTCGGTTTATTACCTCTATTCAATATGTCTAAATTAAATTTCATAAAGAATGGTAAAAGTGCCTCACCCCTAGAGTTTGTGCCCGAGATTCTCCGCAACTCATGGTGCGCGTTCGCATCCATGCCGATGATGGTCTGCTACCCACCATCAGTTGCTCCAATTCCTTGGGTGGAGGAGGGTCCGTGCTGTCCCCTGGCAGATAGGCTGATCCGACAGTAATGTCCCTCGGCCCATCCGCTCCTCCACATCGGATTTTGATCATTGCCAGGTTCCTGGAACAGAAATTCATTAAAGGCAGAAACTCTATCCCTTCCCTGACAAAAATGCAGGCCCTCGGGTTCTCGCTGGATCTGCTGTAGATGTGCTTTCCAGCAGCTCCGCCGAGTCCCTTAATCTCTCCTTTATAGGAGTACGGTTCCTGGATGAGGGATACATCCGTGTTCCTCAGAGCCATCAGTAGTCTGGCCGTGGCTGCCCTACTGTGTTGGAGGTTGACCTGAAGGAGCCTAAGTCCCATTAACCCCTAGTTGCTTCCCCAGTGGGTGGAAGCTAACTCTTCCCAGGCCCCAGAATGCCTTAAAGTAGGTTCCTTCTAGGGCTCTGTAAGACGCCTGATCGATCGAGACGGCGAGAGTATGTCCTTTCTCCTATGCCTTCCTGTTTCAGTCTACTGATCACTGTCTCCTGCGGGACGGTGTCAGGAATCCGTACGAGGACCTTGCGTCTCTTTGAGAGTTCCTTGGGCTCGACGGCTGTCAAATTCGTCCCCTCCCAAATCTGAACGAGGCCCCCGATCGTTTTCCGCAGCCAGTCCCGCGACTGCGGAAGGTTGCCTGGTACTCCAGAGGTTCCGTTCACAACACCATCACCCTGGTGCCATACATATCTAGGCACGGGTCACGTGACACCATAGATTGGGGGAGTTTATTTCGACCTCCACGTCTAGATCCGTCATGTTTAGTTATCAGCAGGGTTCCCTCGTGCAGGATGCGGCTCTTCACCGCGCATGACGGTCTTGAGGCAGCTTCATCGAAAGCTTATGTTGATGTTTCCACTTCATCAGCTGGCCCCCTGGACTCCTTTGGCCCACGACTCCTCGACCCCAACTATTCTTTATCTTACAAAAATAATAAATCTGAGAGATAAGTGCAAATAAGTTGTGGTTTGGGAGGTGATTATGGCATTACTATTGATCGGATTTAGATCCAATTGAAATCTGTGGCGAGATATCAATCGCAGACAAATATCAAAGAAATACACTCAGGTTTTCAGGCTTAAATTGGCACACATGGGTATGAGACAGCTATCCGCAAGATGGGTGCCGCATTTGCTCACAATCGACCACAAAACCAATCGTGTGACAACTTTGAAGGAGTGTTTTGCGTTCTTCAACCGCAATAGGGACGAGTTTTTACGCCGTTTCGTAACAGGGGACGAAACATGGATTCACCACAACACACCAGAGACCAAGCAGCAGCCAAGGTGGGTTTGTCAGCCAATAAAGTCATGGCGACCGTTTTTTTGGGATGCACGCAGTATAATCCATATTGATTACCTTCAAAAGGGAAGAACTATCAATGGCGAATATTATACCAACTTATTGGACCGATTCATATCATATTTATTCACCATCAAAATTACATGGTCAGTCAAACAAAGTAAAATCAACACCATGAACAAAACAAACATACAAAACCACAACAATAAAATTCAATGTATACGAACTCAAACCTCTTAAACACAGGTACATTAAATACACTAAAATGTATAAAATATCACTACATTGCAAGCCAAAAATAGACACGCATTGATACAGGAAAATTAACTCAAACACCCTGACCATAATCAAAATATTCAACAAGGCTATATAGTTATCAGCAGGGTAACCTTATGCAGGATGCGGCACTTCCCGCGCATGATGGTCTTGGGGAAAGCTTCATTCGAAGCTCATGTTGTTGTTTCCACTTCCTCAGCTTGCCCCCTGGAGTCCTTTGGCCCACGGCACCTCGACCCCAACTATTCTTTATCTTACAAAAATAATAAATCTGAGAGAGTGCAAATAAGTTGGGGTTTGGGAGGTGATTATGGTATCACTATTAACCGAATTCAGATCCAACTGAAATCTGTGGCGAGATATGCATCGCGGACAAATATCAAATAAATACGCTCAGGTTTTCAGGGTTAAATTAGCGATTCAATGACGATTTGAAGAAAAAACGACTGCATTTGGCCAAGAAAAAAGTTATTTTCTACCAAGACAATGCAAGGGTGCACACATGTGTAGTCTCCATGGCGAAATTGCATAAATTGGGCTACAAATTGCTCCCTCATCCGCCTTATTCTCTGGATTTAGCCCTGAGTGACTATTTTTGTTTCCAAACTTAAAGAAACGGCTCGGCGGAAAGAGAGTTGACTCCAATGATGAAATCATCTCTTACAGGATATGTATATGATTGTGTTAGCAATTGGTTTATTATGAATCACTGCTCTATATCCTAACTGTACCGTGTAGCACTGTGAAGCAGCTCACTGATATTTTTAGTTAACAACACACACCCTCCTTGCCTAATAGACTCTCCCGGAAGATATTGTCCACACATTTTTGACACTGTGTTTTCTGGGCATAAATTTCTGGACAAGTTCTTCTGACTATTTTTAACTACCGATTTTGTCACCTAAAATTTTGAGTAAAACATCTCTCATATCTCGTTAACCACTTTACTAACGAAACCTGTTGCTAGGAATATTAATCCTAATATATCTAATTCTTTTGAGTGCACACGATTAGCTTCTTCAACCACAATGATATCGAGAACTCCTGTATCAACAGAACCCCCTCAAATGGTTAACAAATTTTGTACTCGTCCAAAGGAAACTTTCCTGCTGATGTGGTGCCTATGTTGAGCACTATACCTGGCGACAACCGACCCAATATCGATGTAAACATTAAATACTATCGAATTAAAACTTTGTTAGATACAGGGGGCAAAAATTTATGTAGTTGGTGCTCGAGGGCTTAATATTCTGAATATTTCGACAACTATTCCGACATCTTCAGCAATCATGATCATTGCTGATGGTTCTCCTAAAGCTGTTTTGCGGTATGCAAACATTCCAATAACCTTAAACAACATTACTAAGGTTATAAATTTTCTAGTTGTGCCGAATGTTACCTTTGCCTTTATTTTGGGATTAAATTTCTATGAAACTTTTTCGTTATATTTGAAGTTTAGTACACGAGGCTACGACATTGGTGCAATGTTGCCTTCCCTACAACTTTTTGGACATGACTATGACGTAAATATTTTTCCTCACTTCACCTTCTCTCTTACTTTCTCTCTCGCTTTCTCTCTTTGTACCCTTCTTCCGCTCATGGGTGTTCCTTGAGATGTTTTTCGTTGTGCATTGTCTAGGGAGAAATGTCGGTACGTATTATGTCTATAAATTTGTCGTATCGATAGTGACCCTGGGCAATGTCTTGCTAAAAATTTCTGGGAACATTCATCTAGCACTCTCTCTATTATTTTTTACTTTTCCTTCATTTCCTGTGAGTCTTCCTGGTTTTCGGGATTGATTCGACCAAAGAACATAGGTTGTTTAGTTGCGGGCTTATGTACTGGAGAACATGGGTTCACAATAACTGCTTCTCTGCTTCTGTCGGTGGGGAAGAAAACGCGAACTATGGCTTTCTCGCAGAAAACATTCCCTTTCCCTTTTCCTCTTTCTATTCTTTTTCTACAATCTGACTTTGACCAACTTGAACTTAACAGCCTTTATTCTGACAAAGAGCCAAACCTGGTGTCACATTGATTGTGTGCCTTCCTAATCCGGTATGTCTATGGCATTTTTAATTTGTGATATACCTAGAGAGGTTAATAAATTTGTGCACGATCTAATCTAATAAAAAAAACGTTCATGAAATTTTGTGGAATTTAAATCTGACATTGACTGGTTTAATTGTCTGTCCTTGGATACGTTCATTCGTGAATAAATTTGGAATGTACCTAGGAGAATAAATCTGCCCCGGTCATCTGTACTTTCTGTGAAAGCAAATTTTCATGAAATTTTCGGTAGCTTCCGACTTGACTTCTCTACTGTCTGGCCATTTGCTTGAGTAACTACCATACTTTTAACATCCTACTGTTCTAAATTTTTAGGTAAATGCCACGAGAGGCATAGACCGTGCTGCCAGCGATGTCCACTTGATCTTTGACACACCCAATTTTTACACCTAATTTACACGTTTATTTTTATTTTTATGGTGGAACTATCGTTTTTAAAGGCAATTTGTCGATAGTTTCAGCCAGCTGTGTTTTGAGATAGTTTGGCAGACAACCATCGTTTTCGACTAAATTTGTCGATGGGCGGATGCTAGTTATTCCAACAACAAAAAAACCCTTTTTAGTTTTTTTTTGTTTTGACAAACCCGGACTTGACTATCTTACTGTCTGGCCGACATATAAGTATTTTTCTTAGATCTTTCCATGTTTCAACCTTATATGTTTGGTAAAGTAATGACCTGACACTTTACAGCTAGCGACGACCACATGGATTTGACAAACCCAAACATGACTGCGGATTTGACTAACCTGATCTTGACTCTTGATTTTGACTACCCGGATTGGATATTCATTTTATGTTTCTGCTAAGATATGTCAATGGAAGATAAATCTGACACATGTCCAGCGGAATGAAAAATCTGCAGCAACTTTTCATAAGTTGGTGTGTTTTTGAAATATTTTTTTTGGGTGCGAAAAATTGTTACTGTGGTTAACGTTGACAATTATCGAACCATTACCGCTGATTACGCAGACTTATCAAATCGTTATTCTCGCTGTAGAATTATCTCTGGCGAGCTATTGATTGCCTTACCGTTGATACGATGGGTTACGTTTTACCAAGCCAACCATTACCGCTGATTAAGCAGATTATGCTTATCAGACCTATCATATCGTTACTCTTGCTGGCGAGTTATATCTCGCAAGTTATCGATTATCGTACCATTGGTAAAGTGGACACTTTATCAAACTTATCGTATCGTGATGTTTGTTGGCGAGCTATCGCTAATGAATTATTGATTATCTTACCGTTGATAAGATGGTTACGTCTTATCAGGCCAATTATAACGTTCATTAGCGAGCTATCGCTAATGAGTTATTGATTACCTTACTGTTGATAAAATGGGTTCCATTTTATCGAATCTATCGTTGTGCTTGTTATCTTTATTGTGGCAAGTTACAATCAAGGATTTTCTTGTGTCACTTAAGTGACGAATCTTTTAAGATATTGTTGAAGTAGTTGAAACATGCAAGCGCTACATCTGGAGATGGATTATTATGGGTCCTACCCTGGCGAATTTTCAAAAGAAAATTTTCTTTTTCTCTTTGTTCTGTGGCTCATGTACTTTCTTCTGATGTGGGGTGCACATGTTCTCAACACATAACTGTGCAGTTGTCTTAATATTTACTTATCGATTATGAATTTCTTTTCTTTCTACACTATAACTATCGAACTGTTTCTTTTTACTCAATTTTGACACTCAATGTGTATATATACGGAGTGGGGTCATTTGGTAGCTTGGACGTAGTTAACTAACGCCTTGCACCTGACCGACTTGACACGTCCAATCCACACGCACTCGTCGGGTACCAAGTGGATTTTGATGAATGTAGAAGGAATGTTACGTGGGAGTTCGTCAAAGAGGTCGAGACTGACGACGATGAATCCATAATTAATTTGACAATTAAAGACTTTTGTGAAGCTGGACGCAATCCTGTGTGAAGGGGGTATTTCTTCACACTCTATCTACTCTCTTATCTTCTTCGAAATTATATATCTGAAATTTTTTAACGTACCCTTTGTTTTCGGCGTAATTTTGGATTTTCATATTTGGGAATTGGACGACCTAAGATGTGAAATATATCGATTATCGTACCATTGGTAAAGTGGACACTTTATCAAACTTATCGTATCGTGATGTTTGTTGGCGAGCTATCGCTAATGAATTATTGATTATCTTACCGTTGATAAGATGTGTTACGTCTTATCAGGCCAATTATAACGTTCATTAGCGAGCTATCGCTAATGAGTTATTGATTACCTTACTGTTGATAAAATGGGTTCCATTTTATCGAATCTATCGTTGTGCTTGTTATCTTTATTGTGGCAAGTTACAATCAAGGATTTTCTTGTGTCACTTAAGTGACGAATCTTTTAAGATATTGTTGAAGTAGTTGAAACATGCAAGCGCTACATCTGGAGATGGATTATTATGGGTCCTACCCTGGCGAATTTTCAAAAGAAAATTTTCTTTTTCTCTTTGTTCTGTGGCTCATGTACTTTCTTCTGATGTGGGGTGCACATGTTCTCAACACATAACTGTGCAGTTGTCTTAATATTTACTTATCGATTATGAATTTCTTTTCTTTCTACACTATAACTATCGAACTGTTTCTTTTTACTCAATTTTGACACTCAATGTGTATATATACGGAGTGGGGTCATTTGGTAGCTTGGACGTAGTTAACTAACGCCTTGCACCTGACCGACTTGATACGTCCAATCCACACGCACTCGTCGGGTACCAAGTGGATTTTGATGAATGTAGAAGGAATGTTACGTGGGAGTTCGTCAAAGAGGTCGAGACTGACGACGATGAATCCATAATTAATTTGACAATTAAAGACTTTCGTGAAGCTGGACGCAATCCTGTGTGAAGGGGGTATTTCTTCACACTCTATCTACTCTCTTATCTTCTTCGAAATTATATATCTGAAATTTTTTAACGTACCCTTTGTTTTCGGCGTAATTTTGGATTTTCATATTTGGGAATTGGACGACCTAAGATGTGAAATATATCTTTTGTAGTTTACTTCGTTTGCTTCCGGCTTGTAAATTCACTCCTTGAATTTCTAGGGACTGCGCATTTCAGTAAGGAATACTGAATCATTCCCCTTAGTCTTACCCAATATTGACATTTTCTTTTAATAACTACCTTATGTATCTCGATGCTTACCTGTGATGATATCACAGCTTACCTTGCAATTTGTTTCGTTGTTAATTACCTGTTAGTGATTGTCTAGATTCCTACAACTCTGGTGTGAATAATATCTGCGTTTATTTGGCGAATTGATCTGCCATTGCCTGGTCACAACTTATTCTTATTCTGTAGAGATTTTTCATGGGAAAATTTACTTACTCTTCTATCGTGAGTAATATCTGTATTTACTTGAAAACTTAGTCCTTACTGCCTAATGTCAACTCAGTCTTATTTTGTGGAGAATTTTCATGAGAAAATTTACTTGGTCCATTTCTTCAACAGCTTGAACAATTGGACTTCGAGGTTTAATAAAAAAAGTGCCTTTTATTTTTTTTCGGGCAGGTTAAGATGGCGTGTAACGGTCATGTTTTATTCATTACCGTAACTCCCTTACTGACAACGAGAACCTCAAGGAAAGCTTAAATAAAAAAATGTGACGTTATTTTTGAACAGCAATTCAAGTTTTGGTTTTGAAAAGATTAATTGAAAATTTGCTATTGACAATTACCATCGTAGTGATCTAACTGCATTTCCTTTATCTACATTAAATTAAAATATCAACAAACGGAATATTTGCCTTAAGGAAAAAGATTGTTATTTATTACAATTTCCTAATCAGATGTTTGTAAATTGGAAATATAGAAGCAGGAGAATATCGTTGCAGAGATGAATATTTACTAAATAAAAGACTCCACAATGACATAATAACATGATCTAAAGTATTAGAAACTAGAGGTGGAAATATTAACAAAGATACCGAGTCATAAAGTCGGAAATTTATGAGATAAGTTGACAACTGAAAGAAACGCCGAAAAATCAAGCGCTATCGTTAAGCAATAAAGTATATTTGACAGATATTGGTCGCAAATAACCGTTGGGATTGCAAAGCGGACTAGGTGTCTGCGGAAACTGGCGCGAAAAACATGCATCTCTGCATCCCTCTCATACACATGGAGGTAGATGGGTAACTAAAGGACAGAAAACATCATCGGAGCAGCGTTGACGATGGCAGCAAAAACCGGGCGGCCTACTTAAATGCATGCAAAGCTCTCGCTCTCTCTCGGTTTGTCGATAGACACGACTGAAGAAAGAACTGCGCTGCATCTCGAGTTCAGTTTAGGAGAGTTTTCTATCGGGCAATGAAGTGAAACGTAACTTCCGCAGGGCATATACGCCTAGTGTAATTATCGTGCAAGTGCTGCAAATAACTTGAGTTTGGTTTAGTGTATTGTAGCATCCCGCTTAAAAGAAAAATGGATTGAACAGTGAGTCTTTGATAAATCTTGTAGTGCATTGGCAAAGTGTTGACGGCAGTTTCAAGTAAACACTTTCAAGTAAACGGTTTCGAGTTTTCAAGTTCTCAATTTCAGTCTCCGATTCAAGTTTGCCTTTATGTCCGATTTTTCCGTATACGTAACTTTGTGTCCGTATTGACCGTTAAAATACAGTTTTGCTGTTCCAATTCAAATCTACATCTAGTCTCAAATTATTTTCAACATCAAGTTTCAACCCAGTATCTACCTAGCCTCTTGATTGTACATTGCATGTACACTCTCTTCCTGTCCACACCTCTGCAAGCGTTTTCTACCAGTTACTTACTCCTCTCTTGGGGAAATTAAGCGCCTATGGTAAGCGCTAAATACCGATGTTACCCTGTGCAGTTTCTACATTCCGTCAGCAAGCAAATTAACACTTGTGGTGCCTCAGGTGAATGCCCAGACCAGCTGGTGATACTTTGGAAGTGCGAGCGCACTACATGTAAGTCCTTTTCAACTTTTTGAGTGATCTTTAAGACTAGACAGACATAAACTTTCCTACATCATTTAAATTTCTCAATAAATTTCTCCTTAAGTTGCAACACAAATTTTGAGTCAGTCAAAATTAAAATCTTAGTCAGTGAGATTGATCGATATATATATATACAAATGTAATTTGTATTTTCTTTTAGTATGTTGTCAAATATGTAAATTAGGAATATTAGTATGATATTTAATTAATTAACATTTTGCTCACGGACCTTTCAATATGTTTTAGAGTAATAAAAAAGTAGCTTGTAACCTTTCACTTAAACAATAATTAACAATTGCTTAATTTTACAATACCTCAATTTTTCTCACAAAATTTTTAAGAAAACAAAACACTCTGGCCAGAATAATGAATTAAAAATTTACCTGACAAATTAAAGTTGAGAGCATTGGTAGCATTCATAGAAAAACATTTAACTTCACATTTGATATTTATTTTGTCTCAAACTTATGTTTGATTTACCAGGAGTCTTGATTTAAATAACTCCCATTATTAATTTAAGTCAATAAATTTAAATATTTGTGTTTTTAATATGTTTTTATTGAATAATAAATTCCTCATTTAACCTTTCTCAATTCTGGTGGTGCTATAACTGCAAATTCTTTATATCTATTATCTAGATCTCTTCAAACTAATGTAGTGCCGGTGTTTTGACTCAAAAGATCTTTTAAATCTAGGACTTTGAGCAGGACAAGACTAAAGCTGAGTAAGTATTTGATTATCTTTTCACCTTCAACCCAAACAATGTATTCTTTATCTTACAAAAATAATAAATCTGAGAGATAAGTGCAAATAAGTTGGGGTTTGGGAGGTGATTATGGCATCACCATTGACCGGTGGTGTCAATCACGGACAGATATTAAATAAATACACTCGGGTTTTTAGGCTTAAATTGGCACACTGTCATACTGGATGGTGGGAAAGTTTTTTTTATTATTATTAATAATCATTAACGATTAACGAACCAACGGCATCATAACTCAGGGACAAACGAATTTTCCAAGTTATACTGCTGCTAGAGTGAAAAAAAGTCTGATCGCAGCAAGTGCGTTATGGTAGTGAATTTTCATTAAAATGTTTTAATAGCAAATGTTTTTTTTTTAAAAGAAAGCAGGCATCAAATTTGCTTACTAGTATAATCTATATAGTAGAAACAATGTGGCATGTTTCATCAAAATAACTTTATTGTTTGAAAATGTAAAAAAAAATTGCGAAAGTAAACTTAAAGTATTCCTGAAAAACTGGTTTTTTAGTCTACCTTATAGGTTAATAGGAAATTGAGCTATTCAAATTTGAAGCATTTAATGAAAATTCACTCATAACGCGCTTGCTGCGTCACGAATTTCTTTTCTTACAAACATGCATTATGTTTCGATGGAAAATGCAAAAATACATAAAAAACATAAGGCATGTTCGATAAAAAAAAAAAGATAATTTGTACCACCAACGACTTATCGGCCACTTGTGATTGTGGAAATATTTTTTTAAGATGTAGCTCAAGACACCCTATAATTATGGAATATAATTTTTTTCGTATCTTTTAAAATAACGCATATATTTAGCTTTATTGATCTGTACGAAAATTCAACAAAAATTATATACCATTAAACGATAAACTCTATAGCTAAGACTACTGCCAAAGCATCAAAGAAAGGGTCTATTTGAAACGAATTTTCTGGAAATATTTTAGTAAAATGAAGGACAATGACGGTTGAAGCTAAAACTTCAGGCTTTGTAAAACATTCTTCTTGAGACATTTTCTTTCAATAGCTCATATTAGTTTCAGGTTCTTTGCGTAAATGTTGCCATTTTTGACGTTTTAAATCGCGACTTTGACGTTTTGAGGAAAACCCCAATTTATTTTTCTTTGTGTATGTTTTTCTCATGCAATTTGGTTCGCGGGTTTATGTCATTATAAGTATAATGACATAAACCCGCGAACCAAATTTGGTTGGCCTTACTTTGTTTATATATATATATATATATATATATATATATATATATATATATATATATATATATATATATATATATATATATATATATATATAAACGTATAAAAATTGAAACTGACCCCGGATATGTGTTCTAGGGGGCCTAATTAGCTCTCATTTGAAGAAATTTTTTAAAATTCAAAAGTTGGGATTCCTCATTAGTGATTTTTTTTAAAGATAATTCTCTAATTAAGAGGTTGTGTAATATTTTGTGTATGTTCTTCTCTTGCAGGATATGTGTATCATCGTGTTAGCAATTAAGCTTGTGTTTTTTATTAATCACTGTTCTATATCTTATCTGTACCATGTAGCACTGTGAAGCAACTCACTGATATTTTTGGTTAACAATACACCCCTCCTTGCCTGATAGGCTCTCCCGGAAGATATTGTCCACATATTTTTGACACCGGATAAACTTTGTTGCCTAACTTACTAACTACTAGATTAGATTAGATTTTATTGTGAGTGGGCTATTCCAGTCCCTCCACCGTGACCTTAGGTCTATTGTGGCTCATGTCTAATTATTTAGATTTCACCCATCAATTCCAGCTCCCTGAGGGAGTCGATCTTTTCTTGAGGGTGAAAGTTTGTTTGGCAGGTGTACTGCCATCTGAGTGAAGTCGCTTGCCCGTTTCGAAGCTCAAAGAGAGATAACCTCTCTTCCGAGTTCGTCTGGACCCGACATCCGTCAGTGTTTGCCTCGAATCATGAAGTCCCTCTTTCGAGCAGCATCTAATCTCCAGTTGTAATCCACCCCTAGAGATCTCAGCTCCCCTCAGATTCTTCCAAACCTGACACCTAACAGTATTAAGACTCAAGGCAACATCCCATCGAGTCCCCCTCCCGAGCATCACCCCAGCGAGGCCGTCCGTCCGTTTCGTAGCACACAGTATGGGCCCCAAACTCCGGGTGTTTACCACTCATCAGAGATCAGAGCCCCCCAGGACGTCTGGACACACGACACACGCCAGGGCTCAATCCAGGGCGGTATCATCTGGAACCCCGCTCCCGAGTAACAACCAATCGAGGCCAATTGTCAGTCTCTGAGGCCACAGTGGAGGCGCCAAACTCCGGGTGCATATCACTCCCCAGAGATGTCTGCCTCACCTGCACCAGACCCCCGCCAGTGTTTCATTGACTCGAGGCGGTATCATGAAGTCCCGCCCTCGAGCAGCATCCAGGCGGGGTCGTTAGCCTGTATCGATGCTCACAGAGTAGGCCCAAGTCTCCAGGTGTAATCCACCCCTAGAGACCCCAGCCACATCCGGGTTCGTCCAGGTCCAACACCTGCCAGCGTTAGCCTAAATTTCACCCAACAAATCGAGCTTCCAACAGGAGACGACACCTGCGAGGTGAAACTTTGTTTGACAGATGTACTGCCATCTGAGCGAAGTCGCTTCCCCGTCTCAACGCTCAAAGAGAGATAACCTCTCTCCAAGTTCGTCTGGACCAGACATCCGTCAGTGTTTGACTCGGTGCAGTATCATGAATTCCTGCATCCGAGCAGCATCCAAGTGTGGTCGTTTGTCCGTTTCGAAACTCACAGAAGAGGCCTCAACCCTTAGTTTTATTCCACCCCTAAAGATCTCAGCTCTCCTCCGGGTTCGTCTAGACCCGACACCCACCAATGCTAGACCCGCTCCCGAGCATCGCACAAGCGAGGCCGTCCGGCCGTTCCGAAGCACACAGTGGGGGTCCCAAACTCCGGGTGTTTACCACTCATCAGAGCTGTCAACCCCCTCCGGATCGTCTAGACACACGACACCCGCCAGCACTCCACCCAAGGCGGCACCCATCCGGAACCCCGCTCCCGAGTAACAACCAAGCACGGGTAACCATCCATTTCTAAGCCCAGAGTGAGGCTTCAAAATCCGGGTGTACATCACTCCCCAGAGATATCCGCCTCCCTCCAGGCCCACATGGACAAGACCCCCGCCAGTGTTTGATTCCAATTAGTCGCCTTTTACGACAGGCAGGAGTTACCTTGGGCCTATTCTTTTAGTTAGTCCCCGGACCCACAGGGGACAATCTGTGACATACCTAGAGAGATGAATGAATTTGCACACGATCTAATGGTTGGCATTTTGTAAAAAATCTTTCATGAAAGTTTGTGGAACTTAAACCTGACATCGACTGGTTTAATTGTCTATCTTTAGATATGTTCATTTGTGAATAAATTTGGAATGTACCTAGGAGAATAAATCTGCCCCGGTCATGTGTCCTTTCTGTGAAAGCAAATGTTCATGAAATTTTCGGTAGCTTCTTATTTGACTTCTACTGTCTGGCCAGCATATAAGACTCTAATATTGCTTTCTTACAACTTCCCATGCTTCAACCTTATGTGTTCGCTAAAGTAATGGCGTGACACTTTACAGCCAGCGACGACCACATGGATTTGACAAACCCGGATTTGACTTCTTACTGTCTGGCCGGCATATAAGTCTCTAATGTTTATTCTTACAACTTCTCGTATCTTAACCTTATGTGTTCGCTAAAGTAACGGCGTGACACTTTACAGTCAGTGACGACCACATAGATTTGATAAACCCGAACATAACTCCGGATTTGACTAACACAATGTTGACTAACGTGATCTTGATTCTTGATTTTGATCACCCAAATTGGATATTCATTTTATGTTTCTGCTGAGATATGTCAACAGAAGATAAATCTGACACATGTCCAGTGTGGTGTGTTTTTGAAAGATGCGAAAATTTGTTTCCATCGTTAGCGTTGCCATTTATTGAACCATTACCGCTGACTAAGCAGGTTATGCTAATCAGACCCTATCGAGTTATTCTCGCTGTAGAATTATCACTGGCGAGCTATCGATTGCCTTACCGTTGATAAGATGGGTTACGTCTTATCAAGCGAACCATTACCGATGATTAAGCAGGTTATGCTTATCAGACCTATCATTACTCTTGCTGGCGAGTTATCTCTGGTGAGTTATCGATTATCATACCGTTGGTAAAGTGATACCTTATCAAACCTATCGTATCATGTTTGTTGGCGGGCTATCGCTAACGAATTATTGATTATCTTGCAGTTGTTAAAATGGGTTACATTTTATCAAATCTGTCTTTGTGCTTGTTGTATTTATTGTGTCAAGTTACAGTCAAGGATTTTCTTGTGTCGTTTAAGTGGCGAATCTTTTAAGATACTGTTGAAGTAGTTGAAACATGTGAATGCTACGTCTGGAAATAGAGTATTATAGGTCCTACCCTGGCGAATTTTCCAAAGAAAATTTTCTTTCTCTTTCTCTTTATTCTGTGGCTCATATACTTTCTTTTGATGTGGGGTGCACATGTTCTCAGCAAATCGCTGGCACAATTCTCTTAATATTTACTTATCAATTATGACTTTCTTTTCTTTCTACACTATAACTGTCGAACTGCTTTTTTTACTCAATTTTGACACTCAATGTGTACATACACAGAGTGGGGTCATTTGGTAGCTTGGATCTAGTTAACTAACGTCTTGCGTCCGGCCGACTTGACATGCCTAATCTATACGCTCTCGTCGGGTACCAAGTGAATTTTGGTGAATGTAGAATGAATGTTGCGTGGGAGTTCCTCAAAAAGGTCGAGACTGATGACAACGACTCCATAAAAAATTCAAAGTGAAGATTTTCGTGAAGCTGGAATTCCTTCAAACAGTTTTAAAAACAAGACACCCTGTTTCTACTCTCTTATCTTCCTTCAAAATTATATAACTCAAAATTTTTAGCGTACCCTTTGTTTTCGGCATAACTTTGGCTTTTTTTTATATTTGGGTATTGGACGACCTAAGATGTGAAATCCATCTTTTGTGGTTTACTTCGTTTGCTTCCACCTTGTAAATTCACTCCTTGAATTTCTAAGGACTGCGCATTTCAGTAAGGAATACTGAACCATTCCCCTTATTCCTACCCAATTTTGACGTTTTTCTAGAATAACTATCTTATGTATGTCGATGCTTGCCTGTGATGTAATCACAGCTTACCTTGCGACTTGCTTCGTTGTTAATTACCTGTTAGTGATTATCTAGATTTCTACAACCTTGGTGTGAAAAATATCTACAATAGTTTGACGAATTGATCTGCCATTGTTTGGTCACAACTTATTCTCATTCTGTGAAGAATTTTCATGAGAAAATTTACTTAGTACTTCTGTCGCGAGTAATATCTGTTTTTACTTGGAAATTTAGTCCTTACTGCTTAATATGGACTCACTCTTACTTTGTGGAGAATTTTCATGAAAAAATTCATTTGCTTTATTCTCTCAATGACTTAAAACATAACTGTTGGCAATTAATTTCAATCTTGTTTGGTGTTCTAATCTACCTTTGCTTGATAGCAACTTGTCACAACTCTGTGGTGAATTTTTATGAGAAAATCTACTTAGTTCATTCCTTCAACAACTTGAACAATTTGATTTCGAGGTTTAATAAGAGAAAAATAAATAAAAGTGCATTTTTTTGGCAGGTTGAGATGGTGTGTTACGGTCACTTTTTTAGCTCCCATAACACTCTTACTGACTTAACAATAAAGCACAAGCGCTTAATTAATAATGAGTCATCATTAAGCGTTGAATTAGGCGACTTTATGCAGAATAAATCGCTACTATAAATCCACACTTGCCTCACTTTAGTACAAAGGAATATTAATTGTCTGTAAATTGGAAATCTAGAAGCAGGAGAATATCGTTGCAGAGTTGCATATTTACTGAAATAAAAGACTCTGCAATGATGCAATAACATGATCTAAAGTATTAGAAACTAGAGGTGGAAATATTAACAAAGATAACAAGAGTCATAAAGTCGGAAACTAATGAGACAAGTTGACAACTGAGATAAATGTCGACAAAGCAAGCGCTACCGTTGTGCAATAAAATACACTGGACAGATACTGGTCGAACAGAACCTTTGCAAGTGCGAGGCCTCGACGGAGTCTCTGTGGAAACTGGCGCGAAACACATGCCTCTCTGCATCCCTCTCATACACATGGAGGTAGATGGGTAACTAAAGGACAGGCCAGGCAAAGTCCCTGAGGCCAATAAGTCTCATGTCCTTCTTGCTAAAAACAATGGAAAAACTGCTAGACCGACACATTAGGGGTGGTGTACTGAAAGCATATCCCCTACACTGTGGACAATATGCATACAGAGCAGGAGTCTCAACAGAAACAGCACTGCACCAACTGGTGCTGAAACTGGAGAATATGCTGGAGAACAGGGAGGTGGCGCTAAGGGCACTCCTAGACATAGAGGGGGGCCTTCAGTAACACCACATTCGAATCGGTTCTGGCAGCTGTCAGGGAGCGCAGAATAGAGGCGACCAGCTGCAGGTGGCTCGGTACCATGCTCAGGGACAGGGCGGTGTTCACCTCACTCGCGGGAGGGACTCTGCTGGCGGGGGTAGCGGCAGGGTGTCCGCAGGGGAGCGCTCTGTCTCCCTTGCTCTGGTGCCTAGTCGTTGACGGCCTGCTAGGGAGGCTCTCGGGAGGGGGGTATGAGGTACAGGGCTATGCGGACGACATTGTCATCATAGTCTGAGGAAAGGTTACACAGTCAGTGTGGGAGCGCATGCAGACAGCACTGAAAGTCGTGGAAAGGTGGACAGTTGGCCAAGAGCTCGTGATCAGCCCTGAGAAAGCAACCATCATACCGTTTGCGACGAGGAGGAAGTGGGAGAGACACAGAACTCTCACTCTATATGGTAGGAACATTCCAATGCCCAGGGAGGTAAAATATCTTGGGGTCGTATTGGACTCTAAGCTAACCTGGAATGGTCGCATTGAAAAAATACTGTGTAATGCTGTCATGACCTTAGTCGTCACTAGGCGGCTATATGGAAAAACGTGGGGACTAAGACCTAGTATGGCCCACTGGCTGTATACAAGGGTGGTCAGACCATCGTAAACATACGCGGCACTGGTCTGGTGGCCTAAGGTGACACAATCCAGTGCCAAACAAAAACTAGGCAAGATCCAAAGGATGGCTTGCCTAGGCATCACAGTCACACATGTCTTCAACCGCAAAAGCCGTCATGCAGGTGTTGCTGGATCTGCACACCCCCCCCCCCCATACTTAGTTATTAAGGGGGAAGCCAGGCTAGGACTATATACACTAGCCTGCAATGGTAGACTGAAGATCAACCCAGGCTTCAGGGGCCACTGCAAAATTCAGGAGATCGTGAAGGAGCCCATGCTTGAAATGCGGTCAGACTTCGCGAGCCCGCGAATGAGCAGGGAGAACAACTTTACAGTGGAAATCCCCGACCGCGAAGCATGGCGGGAGGAGACGCCGCGCATACCACGGGGCGCGCTCGTCTGGTTCACTGACGGATCCGGCAGGGAGCTTGGGACAGGAGCAGGTGTTTAGTCGGAAGAACCGAGGGTAAGTCATAGTATTTCCCTCGGAGCCTATGCCACGGTCTTTCACGCCGAAATGTACGCCATCCTGCACTGTGTGCGGGAGAACAAGGGGAGGGGCTACACCAAGCGGATCCCCATAGCCACAGACAGCCAGGCAGCTCTTAAGGCCCTAAGTAGCCCACAGGTAAATTTCTGGCTGGTGAGTGAGTGCCGAGCGAGACGAGCGAGTTGGCTGGGCAGAATGAGGTCACCTTCATCTGGGTGCCGGGTCACTCGGGGGGTCAAAGGCAATGAAGAAAATGACAATCTCACGAAGAGAGGGTCAGCAGAACCATTTATGGGACCATAACCGGCTCTGGGCGTAACAAAGAGCACTACCAGGGGAGCCATTAAGTCCTGGGTCAGAAACCAACACAATGTGTACTGGGTAGACTGTCCAGGGCTCAGACATGGTAAGTCAATAATTGATGAATCCAGTTCAAAGAGAGCTGTGTAGCTGCTAAATCTTAGCAGAGGGCAGCTCAGAAATATAACAGGTCTCTTGACGGGACATATGGCAGTCAAGAAAAACATAAAATGGGGCGGTTCGAGGGGGACCTCGCATGCAGACTCTGCGGCGATGGGGAGGAATCAGCCCAGCACATCTTGTGCCAGTGTAAAGCTCTGGACCGCAAAAGACAACCGATCTACAGTCAATCTAGACCGGAGACAGAGCATTATAAAACTTCACCATACCAATCGCTGTGCAGACTGGTTCAAGGCACAGTGATTTTAAAATGGGTGGAGTGAAGAGACTAAGGTCATGCACAACAGGCCAAGGGCTGCAGTGCTATCGGGGCGGCAAAGCCGCGGACGAGCCCTGAGGGAGAAAAAACAAAAACAAAACAAAAAAACTAAAGGACAGAGAACATCATTGGCGCAGCGTCGACGCTGGCAGCAGAAACCTGGCGGCTAACTTAAACGCGTGCAAAGCTGGCTCTGTCTCGGTTGGCCAACAGGCACAACTGGAGGAAGAACTGCTCTACCTCTCACGTTCAATGTTTCACAGCGATGTTCAAGGAGAGTTTCTATTGGGCCGCAAGTGAAACGCAACGTCTCCAGAGCATGTATGTTTGGTGTAATTATTGTGCAAGTGTTGCAAATAATTTGAATTTGTTCTAGTGATTGTAACATCTCGTTTAAAAGAAAAATTTATTAAACAGTGAGTCTCTAATAAAGCTTCGAATGCAGCACCTCTGGAGCCTCAGCTGAAAGCCTGAGATCAGCCTGGAACCGCTGAAGGTGCCAAGGCACTGCATGTGAGTCCTTTACCACTTTTTTGAGTGATTCTTTTTAAGACTTTAGACATACATAAACTTTTCTACATCCATTAAATTTCTCATTAAATTGCAATATAAATTTTAAATCAGTCAAAATTAAAATCTTATTCGGTGAGATTGATCGTTATATATAAATGTATTTTGTATTTTCTTATCGTATGTTGTCAAATATGTAAATTAGGAATACTAGTTTGATAATTAATTAACATTATGCTCAAGAACCTTTCAAACCTTCAAATATGTTTTAGAGTACTAAAAAAATAACTTATAACCTTTTATACAAATTATAGTTAACCATTACTTAATTTTACAATATCTGAGATTCTCTCACAAACTTTAAAGAAAACAAAAGAGAACAATTAATTAGAAATTACCTAACAAATTAAAATTGAGACCAATGGTAGATTTGATAGAAAAACCTTTAACCTTATATTTAATATTTATTTTCCTTCTGTGTACAACATATATTTGACTTACCAGGAGTCTTGATTTAAATAACTCCAATTGATATCAATAAATTTAAATATTTGTGTTTTTAATATCCGTTTTGATTGAATAATTAATTCCTCATATAACCTTACTCAATTCTGGTGATGCTGTAACTGTAAATTCTTTATATTAATATATATATATATATATATATATATATATATATATATATATATATATATATATATATATATATATATATATATATATATATATATATATTATCTAGATCTCTTCAAACTAACTAACGTAGTGCCAGTGTTTTGACTCAAAGATCTCATAAATCTAGGACTTTAAGCAGGACAAGACTAAAGCTGAGTAAGTATTTGATTATCTTTTCATCTTCAAACCAAACAGTGCATTCTTTATCTTACGAAAATAACAAATCTGAGATAAGTGCAAATAAGTTGGGGTTTGGGAGGTGATTATGGCATCACTATTGACCGGATATAGATCCAACTGAAATATGTGGCAAGATATCAATCGCGGACAAATATCAAATAAATACACTCAGGTTTTTAGGCTTAAATTGGCATACACTTGGGTATGAGAAAGCTATCCGCAAGATGGGTGCCGTGTTTGCTCACAATCGACCACAAACACAATCGTGTGACAATTTCGAAGGAGTGTTTGGCATTGTTCAACCGCAATAGGGACGAGTTGTTGTGCCGTTTCGTAACCGTGGGCGAAACATGGATTCAACACAACACACCAGAGACCAAGCAGCAGCCAAGGTCTGCATTCTTCCATGCAGATACAAAAATGTAATAATATGTGTGTTCTTAATTGATATGAAAGTTAGGGATCATTTTTTCTTTTATTTCCGAAGAGGTCAAAAATTATGAACACTGGGTATATGGTATTTACGTAATGTCACATAATTCTGTTTAGCTTTCCAGACAACTTCCTCAAATGGAATAATATACAGAGTGTTCCATGTGAAAAAGAGGCTAAACCCTATTCTTCTCAAACACGTTTTTTATAACTTTATCGTTGAATTCATTTTACTGAAAACCAGTAGGTTTAAGGAAAATACATGTTATAATTTTTAGAATAAATTTAATGTTGTTCCATAAAAATAGTTTGCTTCCGCAAAATTAACATGCACAAAAAGATATCACCAATAAAATATCATACGTAGACCGCTGATAGCCACCTTCTATGCCCTGTGCTAGAATTGAATTAATATTATTATTTGGCTCTCACGAAAACCCCTGATACCAAGTTTGAATGAAATATCTTCAAAACCAATAACTTGGTATACAAATGTTTTGGCTAATTTTGATAGACTGTTGATTAAATATAAATCTAGTGCAAATCGATCAGTATTGGCTTATTAAACAAAATAGTTTATTTAAAATATTAAGTCTATATGAGCTATGTTCTTAAATTAACAACTTACGTAAAATAATCTTTTCATTATGTTCTCCTGAAGCTGAAAATGCTTCACCTATAGCTATTTCATCATTGACAGCTATTTCCTCATATGAAGTAACAATATTGTCAATATCATTCGTAACACCTACATCACTTTCACTTCTTAGATTTTTTGATCTGAACAAATCTTCTTTATATTCCTCATGAACAATACTCTCCGTTTTCACACTTGTATTGTCTGGTAATCTCTCTTCAGTAATAATCGTTTTAGGGGTACTCAGGAGATCTTCAAGAACTAATGCGTTACCATTTTCACGAGCTGGGCTTGAAACTGCTAAACTTATCGAATTTTGTACTTGCATGTCATTTGTATTTAAATTGCTATCTTGATTACTAGTTAAACAACTAGCTGATAAACTGATGGTATTCTTAGTAAGCGTCTGTACATTGCTTATCGTGTTCATAATATATAGAGGAGAACTTGTTGCTGATGCCGAAGTTTTTGCAATAATTTTACCACCAAATGGTAAGACTTTAATGCTACCTTTGGAATTTAACATTTGCAGCTGTGATAGTGGTATAACTTTTTTGGGGGCTGAATTTGTGTTTCTGAGAGCAACGACCTTATGTTTAAATGAATTTAAACAATTGGAAGTGGCTATTGTAGGAGTCTGAATTGTAGTTTGTGATATTTGACTATTTGAAACTATTTTAAACTTTTCTACGTTTTTTACAGGTAGATTCTTCATAAACGGGATACTAAGAGTTTTCTGTAAAATACTAGTTGTCGGTATTGTTTGTGCATTCGACACAACAATAAGCTTCTGACCAGGAGCCACTGTCGTTTTTCCAAGTTGCTTTCTAGGCGGACATACAGACACTTTTACAGTTTTTTGAATTTCACACGTTGTCACTGGAGGTGATGGGGATGATACTGGTTTGATGATTACATTAGTATTAGTTTTCAAATTAGATGTTATTTTTGGCCTATTAGATTGTATTTCAGTAAGTGAAACTGAAGATGAAAATGGGAGCTGTTCATTTTGCTTTTGTCTGGCAAGATCTTTATTATCATTAACTAAATTTTCATCAACTTCTTCATGCACTACTGTAGACTGTATATTAATGTTTTGAAGTACATTAACTTTGGAAGAGTTACTAATAAACTGCTGCTGTGGAATGAGTTTTGACAAATGTTGTACTTTTTGTGGAACTATTTGATGATGGATTTGTCTTTGTGGATTATCTTCTTTATTATCTGATTTTTGTTGAAACTTTAAGAACTCCTTTGTTTTTGCTTTTGTTTTCTGCCTAAAACAAAAAATAAAGGTAGATGGTATGTATACATGAACAGCTAACCAGCCATGGTATGTAAACAAAAGATTAGTTATCATATTTTACCTACATCACTAGGTGACATAAATATGGTGACAACTTTTAACCAGAGATATCTAAGGCAAACATAAGTTCACTGATCCAAACATAACTTATCTTTACAACACTTGTTTGTCAATTCGACCACCACAACACAAATTGAGCTTTTTGGGTTTAACTGTGTCAATTTAGCATAATAGAATTAAATAAAATGACAAGATGTCCCGATCCATATGATTAAATTTTAAAAATGGTGCATTTTTATCAAAGGTAGGTTTGGTTAAATTAACAATTTATGCTAAAATATCTCTGTTCAAATGTTGTTTTGCCATATGTTATGGTCTAATCAAGTATTTTTTAATGCATGTGGCACTGAAGCGGGTTTTTGGCCAAGTCGCCAAATATATCATCTACTCAATTTTAGTAGACAAGCTCAACTTCTCGTTGACCCGTCGAGGAATTAAAACCGGGACGTCTAACATTGCAGACTGTCACCTAGAACCTTGCACCATGCTGATGCTGGAAAAGTATTTAAAAACAATTATGTACACTAAATCCGCTCCTTGTAAAACATTAACTGTTCAAGTACAGACAGCAATATTTTATACAATGTCAACAAGTTTAACACAGTTCTACCTAAAGCAAAAAGGATATGTAAAAATATTACTGGTGGGATAAAAAAGCACACCATAATTTTTTCCTGTCAGAGACACCGTTCAAGCATGTACCTGTCAAATTTAAAATGTTAAGGTTGAAGTATTTTGATTACTGGCCGATCTAACAAACATAATATAATAATTTCTGAACTCTTCTCGAGTATATATAGTAAATCCGGTAAGTTTCAAAAAGTGTGCTAGAATACCAAAATGTTCACAACAGAAACGATAATTTTCATTTGTTTCCAGAACGGGGTTTTCAAAACAAAACATTTTAAAATCTTAAAAACCAGCTCCAGTATCAAGTTGAGTCTATAATTAAGTTTGGTATGTCATTGGAGTGTGTGGTTGAGGATTTAAAGAGTAGAAAAGCTCACTTCGAATTTTGTGTGTGTGTGTGTGTGTGTTTTCTTTTTTTCTTTAACGTCGGTATATTTCCGCGACTATGGCCAATCATCGACGCTAGAGAGCAGTTTCACTTGACTATCCTGAAAATGTTGCCGAACCCCTACCTTTCTGTAAAGAAGGTAGGGATTTTTAACGTGCCCAACATAGCATGAATACGGAACCGACGGCCTTACGCCCCCTCTGAAGAACGTGCAGACATTCCACTTTCTCAAATATAATGCCACTTTAAATTTGTGTTGGTCAAACACTAACATTTGAGTAGACTTGTTTACAAATGGCTTCTTCATTTTTCTTCTCATTAAAGTCTTTTTACCAGTTGTTTGATGGATGGTAGCGTTGTCAGGAGCTGTGACTTTCAGTCGTATGTTAACCCATTTGTATGAACCAACCAAATTAAAGTTTTTTATCTTTTCTTTCAAGGTACATATACCTCTTTCTATTATTGCATCCTGCTTCTCACTATACTTGCTGTAGTATTAATGTTGTACTATTTCATTGAGGCATCAAACTTGGAAATGTAAAATTACTTTTCGAAATCAGCTAAAATATCAGCTTTAGTCATCTCTTTGGCATTTTTGTGGGGGAGTTCACATGTAGTTTGAAATACAATTTATTGATAAACACTAAAATACATTTGTAACTAGAGTTTCCCCTATGATAGTCCGTAATCTCACCCAAATCAATCTGTTACAACTCATCTAAACCTTTGATTTATTTATTTATTTATTTAAACACAGAGAGCATCTCCATATTACATATAACAGCATAAAGCAAAACAAAAAACAGCTAATTCTTAAGATGTTATAAAAAAGAAAACAAGAATCATGTTATAGAGCCACATTCTAGATTATCGTAAACAGCAGCTTTTAAAGTCTTTACGTTACCAGGTATGAGGATATCAACAGAGATCCTATTGCACTCTTCCATACTTGTGTATAAAGGTGATCTTGTGAGAACATTTGTTCTATGTGGAATGTAGGATAGGATCGTGAACTAGGACCATGAGACGGAACATAAAAAGTTAACTGTTGTAAGAGGCTAGGTGAATCAATGTAGGTATGAATTAATTTAAAAATACATGTTATTTTTGCAAGCGATCTTCTGTCAGCTAATGAACTCATACTGAAATCTGCCAGCAAAATATTCTGGGCATATCCTTGTTCAGGATGGCTTCCACTCTCACGAAAGCTTACGTGTTTGAGGAATCTACACTGGACCCATTCCAGCATCGACTCATAACAACCATATAAGGGACACTCGCATATTCTAATTTAGGTAGCGCAAATGCATTGTAGAGGGCACATATTGTATCGGTATGTCTAAAGCATCTGGAGCTCTGCACTAAAAGAAACCAAGGCTTCTCATTGCTGAAGAAACAACATTTGCAATGTGATGGTGGAAGCACAGATTACTATCAAAAGTAACTCCCAAGTCAGTACCTTTAGACACTTTTTCAGGAGAGTGATTACAAATATTTATGGATGAGAAATAGGAAACTTCTTATTTCAAAATGTAATTACCCTGCATTTCTTAGCGCTAAGCTCCTGTCCATTGGTGAGGCACCATTCTGCGATCTTGTCTAGGCCTTTTGTAAGAAATCACAGTCGAGCTTTGATTCAACCGACAAGAAGATTTTTAGGTCATCCGCATATAAAAGGTGTGGCATGCTGATCACAGTGCTGAGATGATTGATGAACAGGTTGAAAAAAGTGGATGTGTTGAAAGACTTGAGAAATTTGGGAAGCAACACAATCTGTCTGCAATTTTCAACAACTGGGGTTTTATGTAACGGACAAACCTTTGATATTTTCCAGACATCTGTGCTAATAGCACGATTTAAAATGTATTGCAAAGGTTCAGCAAATACTGCAGCACAATTGTTAATTATAAAACTGGGAATACCATCAGGTCCCTGTCACAATTGAGATTTAAGTATTTTAATACCTTTAAGAACATCATCCTAGGAGATTTGATTAAGATGAAATAATGGGCAGTCGTAGGTGTCAAAAGGAAGTGATGAGACTGTAGTGGACCCAGCTATCTAAAGAAATCTGCAAAAGCGTTAACAATTTGTTCATAAGACACAAAGGTGTTGCTTTTGTAAGTTATCAACCGGGAAATCTTGTCTGTTTAGTTTTAGATCTTATAAAGGACCAAAAAGAGGAAGGATCTCGATGAATATTGTTTTCTATACTAGAAGTGTAATTGTGATAAGCATTTCTAACTAATGTTCTAATTTTAGCTCTACATCTAGAGAAAGCTGTATAGTCTTCATTAGCCAGATTATTTTTATACTTTCTATGAAGAGCATTTTAAAGTTTAAGTTCAAATATTATATCACTGGTGAACCAAAAAGGATACCTAGACTAATGAATTGAATGTTTTGGTACAAATCTGTCAATTACTTAGTATAAACTTGTCATAGAAACTGGCACAAGCCTGGTTGACACTGTGAGAACTGCAATAAACGTCCAATAAATCTTGGATAATGCTGTATACAATCCTAAAAAGTCTGCTTCTTTCAAGTTATACGATGGTGTTGAATAGACAATTTGTATGTTTTTTTTTCCTTATCACATCTGATAGACATTCCACAAAGATGACTTTTAATATCTTTTCCATTTCACATTTTACAAAAATAAAGATGCAAATAAATATTTGAAAATGCCAATTTCATAATTGATTTCAAACATCACATTTCTGCCGCCATGATCTGTGACGTCACGGGACAGTACAATAGTCAACAATGGACTTGCTTCCCTGAGTTTACTTCCTGTGTTGCAAGTTATTTATTGAATCTTGGCTTCTGCACGTGATCTTATTGGATAATATGGAAAATAAAGCTTATATAAATACTGTATAGTACCAATGTGTACAAATAAGACTATAAAAACTCCAGAGAAACTATTTTTTATTGTTCCAATTAGAAAGCAATGGTGCAAAGTTATAAATTGGGATGAAAGGAAAAATCCACAGATCTGAGAAAACCACCTTACATTATTGTGAAGACTATTTTAATGTAAGGACATTCTCATTTTCACAATGAATATTAGTGATATACGGTTAAAATTCTTATTAGACGATATTAAGTTAGGTTGTAATTTCCATGTGGTGAAGGTATGTTTATCTGTACATATTAAGTATTGACTTTACATATTATTCTTAGTATTAACAACCGGCACAAATCATGGTTATTAATTAACGAAATTATTGGGTTTGCTTCTATTAATTATCTCTATAATAATTCAAACAAGATTGTTACTATCAAAAAGAATGATGCCATGATAAATTAGTCAATTCTTGGCAAATTATCTGTTTGCGCCTGTTGAAAACCTTTGTCTTCCATTTTATTACGCACACTTTACACTATTAAACTAAAAGAAACACAATAAACCAATAAAATTTACTACTTTGTTCAGAAAGAAGCGACCATACTTATCGTACCATAAGGCAAATGTAAAGACAATATTTATTTACTATCCAAGTACGTCACGACCAATAGCAGAACGTTCGTGGTCACATGATAATTGTTTCAGATTAATTTTAACGCGAGAGACTATTGAAGACACAAGTGTGGACTATTGTAACGGTTAACGATTTTGCTATTATTAATATAGTCCACTAAATTCAAAAACTAAATTGTGCTATTATTAATCCCACCATAATTTTAGTCATTCAAGCGGGATTTTTTACATAAAACAAACGTTACTGTTCTAATTAATTAGTGTTTAACGCGTTATCAAGAAAGAGGGAAATTTACGCATGTGTGTGTGATACTAGAGCATCAATGTACAGGGTTGAAAATAAAGTCAAGAGGCACTACCCGCGTTGAACATAGCAGACGGACCTGTCCGTTATAAGACTGGTTGAGCTTTGTGTAAACAGGTCGCTTCAACTAGACGACTGCATTAAGTGAAACATCACACTATTGGAGCAGTTAGTAACTACAGGATTTCAAATGATCAGCTGGACAACCATTTGAAAAGGCAGAAACATACAACAAGCAGGGAAGCGTATCTATTCTTTCAATTCCAATATATTTATTTGCTGCTATTCAGCTCCTGTCATTTTGGTTTACTATCTATTTAAATAGAATCTTAAAAGTGATAAATCATGTCACTTCCTGGAGAATTGAAAACACTCAGAGCAGAGAGGGGTCAAATTAAAAGTCAATTAACAAGATTTGGCAACTATTTAGAGCAAGATACAATTAACGTGACACAATTAAAGGCAAGATTAGACAAAATAGAACAGCTTTTTGATAAATTTTCTGATATTCAAACAAAAATTAATTTACTGCTAGATGACGACCACACAGAAGAAGAAAATAAAGAGATTGGCGTATTTGAAAATGTTTATTATGATTTAGTGAGACGAGCCAATGATTACATAACAAGACTAGTTCAATTCAAGTTAGCGATGATCAAGGGAGCAAAGAGGTTGTATTACCACAGAAGTAAAAGTACCCACATGGAATCTACAATCATTTTTGGGTAGCTATGATCAATGTTTAAGGATTCGTTCGTCTCGTTAATAGATTCCAACAGGAGCTTATCTGATGTACAGAAGTTTCAGTATCTAAGGCGTTCATTAAAAAGAGAAGCATTGTCCCTTATAAGCACCTTAGAGACGTCAACAGCGAATTACAATATTGCATGGGAACTTCTACAGAAAAGATTCCAAAACAAAAAACTCATTATTAATACACATATATGGGGGCTTTTCGAAATCAATTTAGTTAACAGGGAAAATCATACAACATTACGGCGCTTGATTGATGAAACTCAGACACTTGCGAGCCCTACAAGCACTAGGTCTGCCAACAGATAATTGGAATACCATGCTGATTTATTTATTGACAAAAAAATAGATAATCAAACAAGGCGTGAATGGGAAGGTATTGTTGAAAAAAAGGATGCTAAAGAACTCCGGGACATTAAAGAGATCATTAAATTGTTGACCAGCAAATGTCAAACTTTAAAACTAACTGAAACAAATAAACCACAACCAGAAATGGGAAAATTTACAAGCAGAAAGGGTGAAAGACAAGTGAACCTGGCAGTAACTGCCTCAGAGACATGCAAGTATTGCAGTGAAAGCCATTTAATTCATCATTGTGAGGCATTTAAG
This sequence comes from Tillus elongatus, assembly GCA_964006375.1. Taxonomy (NCBI): domain Eukaryota; kingdom Metazoa; phylum Arthropoda; class Insecta; order Coleoptera; family Cleridae; genus Tillus; species Tillus elongatus. Next base: position 85,021,400 of record OZ023265.1, read on the forward strand.
AAATTACCACTGGCTAGCAGAATTCTTGAGATTAATAAACTACAATTATTTTGGAACTGTCTTAAAACGGGACATATTTGCAGAAACTGCAAGTCACGTTCAGATTGTACATATTGCCCAAGGTACCATAATTCACTTCTGCATGAAGAAGGCTAGAAATACTTTAAAAAAGATCTAGGTCAGTCAAGTAAACAAGGGCCAGAAGTTTCACAAGTAGTTTCCACATTCGTGAGGGGTCAAAAACATACGATGTTATTGCAGTTCCTAGCAAAAGTGCTAGCATTTAACATTAAACGACAGACACACGAATGCACAGTACTGTTAGATCCGGGGTCACAGATTAGCTTTATCACTGAGGGACTCTCCGATAGACTAAGGGCACCAATGAAAAGTGTACAGTCTGCTGTAGATGGGGTTAATGGTACAACATCTAAGGTAACTAGAGAAGCATCGATAACATTTAATTCTAGATACAACCATTTTGCTGCTACCATTGGATGCTTAGTAGTACCCAAAATCACAAGGGCATTGCCACAATTTAAAATAAGTACATCACAGCTAAAAATCCCTGAAAATATCTTATTAGCTGACCCAGAATACTATTTACCAAAGAAAATAGACATGCTAATAGGAGGAGTTATGTTGGAATTTGATGTGTGTGGGAGGGATTTCATTAGAAAACGGCATGTCAGCAGTACTCCAAAAAACTAGGCTGGGATGGATACTGCCTGGAAAAATTACCAATGACAAAGACCTACGACATGCAAATCAAATTAATCAATTCACAGGATTAGTTACTTTGGAAATACAAATAGAGCGGTTTTGGGAAACTGAGGGGATATTAGATGCTCGGATGTATGTGAAGAACAAGCATATGAAGATAGTTTCATTGTAGCATTGCCGAAGACCCGTGTGGAAAGATTGGGTGAGTCATCGCAACTGACACTGAGAAGATTTTACCGATTGGAGTGGAAACTAGAACAGGAACCTGAACTAAGAAGATATTACACAGAGTTCATGAACGAATACGAAGAACTTGGTCACATGAAAAGGGTTTCAAATTTAAATAAAGACAAGGAAGAAAGTGCCTGTTATCTACCTCACCGCCCAGTGATAAATTCGGACAGTCTAACGACGAAGCTAAAAGTAGTTTTCAATGCATCGGCTAAGACGTCAACTGGAGTAGCCCTAAATAATGTACTATTGGTAGGATCAAAGGTTCAAGATTAATTATTTGATATCATCTTAAGTTTTCGCATGCATCAAATTGTTCTCACAGCAAGCAAAGGAAATATGTTCAGGCAAATCAACATAAGAAAGGAAGATACAAAACTGCAACACATTTGCGGGAGGCCAAACGTTAAAGAAGTCCATTTTTTAATTAAAAACTGTTACATATGGCACTGCATCAGCATCATTTCTAGCAGTAAGATGCCTTACACAGTTGGCATTAGAAGAAAAGAAATTCCGAAGAGGGATTTCTACATGGGCGATCTACTGACGGGGGCAAATACACAGCAAGAAGCAATTGCGTTGAGAAGGCAACCCACAGATTTATTGTCAAGGGGTATGCTTAGGCTTCAAAAATGGATATCAAATGATTCTGCTGTACTAGAGGGTAACAATGAAGACCCACTTGTAATAGATAAGGAGGGTGCAATAAAAACACTTGAATTGTGCTGGAATTCACAACGAGATACATTACAGTATACAGTTTCTTTGACTAGCATACCAAGTATAACAAAAAGGGCTATTTTAAGCAGCGTTTCAAAAATATTTGATCCATTAGGGCTGGTGGGTCCAGTTATAATGATAGCAAAGTTAATCTTGCAACAACTTTGGTAACTAAAACTAGGCTGGGACGAACAAATAAATCCAGATATGAGTGATATATGGACACGATATTATAGTCAATTAGAAACAATTAGCAACCTAAAAATTGAAAGAAATGTAAAGCTTGGAGAGGTTAGTGATACATATGGCCATGTTATAGGTAGGCTTCTCTGTTCCAAGTCAATAGTAGCACCATTAAAGGTTCTGTCTCTGCCCTGATTAGAACTAAATGGTGCAGTGTTGCTCGGTAGGCTGATGTCAACAGTCAAGAAGGGGCTTGGTAACACAGTGTTTCAAACTCATTACTAGACCGACTCAACAATCGTAATGGCATGGATCAAGTCCCCTTCAAATCAATTAAAACCATTTGTGGCAAATCGAGTAGCAGAGATACAGCCACTTACCATGATCAAACATTGGAGGCACGTATCTTCTAAAGAAAACCCCGCAGATTACTTTCTCGATGCTCAACGCCAGTTGACCTGTACAAGAATGAACTGTGGTGGCAAGGACCAGGCTGGCTAGTAAAAAACAAACAAGCATGACCAACATTAAAAATTTCATACAACAAGGAAGAGGTAGAATGTGAAATAAAGTCTGCAAGGCTAATTCTGGTGACAACACAAATTAGTCAATTTGAAGAAAAATGTTCGTCTTGGAAAAAGCTGAGAAGAGCAGTGGCACATTGTCATCATTTATACATAACAGTAGATTTAGGAACGACAAATGGACAGGAGCACTCACCGTAAGCAAACTAGGAAATGCTGATTTATCTATTGTTAAAAATATGCAATCAGAAATATTTAGCGAGGACATTACTCAGCTCAACATACAAGGATTCGTAAAAAATAGGAGCAGTCTACTTAAGCTACGTCCATTTATCGTAAGCAAGGTCTGTTAAGAGTAGGGCGCTGATTGAATCAAGCTCAAATAAGGAAAGACCAAAAACACCCAATTATTCTTCCCAAAGGTCATCATGTTACCAGTTTAATATTAAGAGAAAAACATGAAAAATTATTTCATGCAGGAGCTGACCAGTTGCTCGCTTTGATATGTACAAGATATTGGCCAATTGGAGCTAGGTCAATCGCGAAAAAAAATTGAAATTGCGTAAAATGTTTTCGATTTAGACCCTCGAAAATGAAATACCAGATGGGAGACTTGCTTGAGTTAAGGTCGTGGCGACAAGCAGATACTTTGTTAAAACAGGAGTTGATTATGCTGGTCCTATACAGCTGAGAGAACGCTGAATAAGTGGTCGACCTATTACATACAAGGCATACATCGCAATTTTTGTATGCTTGGAAACCAAAGCAGTTCACATGGAATTGGTTACCGACTTAACAACCAAAGCATATTTGGCTGCTTTTAGAAGGCGGTTAATAGGTCGTTCTTCACAGACAACAGTCAAGAGTTTCAAGAGGCATTTTATAAGGTGGTACAACGTCTAATTGTTACCTTCGAAGAAGCTTATACCTTCCTTAATGAAATAGAAGCCTGCCTTAATTTAAGACCTATTACTCAATTGTCTGATGACCCTAATGATTTATCTATCCTTACCCCTAACCATTTCCTAATAGGAGACGCTGCTTGCTTAGCTTTGGAAAATAATCTTGTTGATTTACCAAATAAGTTAATCCAGAAAACTAGGCTGCATTTTTGGAGAAGATGGCAGACTGATGAGATGCAAGTGGAATAATGTGTCGTAGAATACAAGAGTTGGGGATCTTGTTCTGCTAGTGGAGGATAACCTACCCCCACTGCAGTGGCCTCTAGGTCGCATAGTAGAACTGCATCCTGGATGTGACGACATTGTGCACGTATTGTCAGTGAAGTGCAAGGGTGGCATAACTAAACGTTCAACATGAAAAGTATGTCGCCTACCTGACAGCAAAATCCTGACTAGTGAGTGTATATAAACCCATGTATTTAATTTTTTATTTAAGTTTGTAATTACCTGTATATAATTTATTTTTTAGTTTTTGTTGGTTTGTTATTGTCAATCAATTGAACAAATATGTTCAAGGCGGGCGGGATGTTTCAGACAGCTAGACACCAGAAAACTGTGACAAGAAGGCACAGAGCATAACAGACAATTGAAGAGACAAGTGTGTATTATATTATACAGTTAACGATTTTGTTATTATTAATACAGCCCACTAAATTCAAAAAGTAAATTATGCTATTATTAATCCCACCATTATTAATTGGAATTTTTTTTATTTTAATAGTCTTTTTCTGGCCACTATATATCTTTTTGGGTATTTTCATACATGTAATAATCTTATATCTATGAAAAACTACTAGGTAAATGTTAAATTTATGTAATGGAAAATCCATGCAAATTGTCTATTGTCAAACCGAAAGTTACAATTAGGTTAACCAGATATCTCATAAGTTATTTCTAAGGCTGGGTGATACGAATCTTCCGTGAGAAGTGGTGAACTGGTGCTAGCATTACAGGTCTTCAGATTGGAAATAACAAAGTCAAGAAATTTTCAATGACTATTAGCTACCTGATTAAGTTGATTTGCAGATAAATAACTCAGCATATTTATTAGACGATTCAACCGAGGTGTGTAGTTACTTTCATTAGCTAGCCAGCCGATGTGTTCTGGTATATTGAAATCGCCAATTAACAGGAAAGAAAACTGTAGAAAATCAAGTGATTCAAGGAAATAAAATAATGTGGAATAGTCCGAAGCTGATACAGGAACTATATTGGAAGAAGGTATATAGATACAAATGACGTATAAAGTTAATTTGGGAAAGAGGATCTTACAGTATACGAGATCTATTGCTGGAAGTATGCAATGAATTCTATCAGATATCCTAACTTCAGTGACAGCAATTCTGTTTTTTTTACTGCTATGAGAGTTGCCCCTCTAGGGGAAGCAACACTTGTGTCACGATCACATCTGAATACACGGTACCTAGTGCAGAAAAGTTCGTAATCTAGAATGCTGCTCTTTAACCAAGTTTCAGAAAAGGCTATAATATCATAAAAAGTACATAGTGAAGATAGAAAAACATTTTCAATCTTTGAATTAAGTCCACGGCAGTTTTGATAGTAGCAGGAAAAATTGTAGTTATTTGTAGAAAATTTTCTAGTTGTATTCCTGCGATTTTGATAGTGTAGTTATTTTTTCCACTCAGGGATCGTCCGTGTCTTTGCCGCCCCAATAGCACTGCAGCCTTTGGCTTATTGTGCATGCCCTTAGTCTTTTTACTCCCCCATTCCAAAATCACTGTGCCTTGAAATAGTCTGCACAGCGATTGGTAGGGTGAAGTTTTATATTGCTCTGTCTCCGGTCTAGACTGACCTTAGATCAGTTGTCTTTTGCAGTCCCGAGCTTTACACTCGCAAAAGATGGGCTGAGTTGATTCCTCCCCCTCGCCGCAGAGTCTGCATGCGAGGTCCCTTTCGAACCGCCCCATATGTAGTAGTGTAGTGTAGTAATGGTGAAGGCTGGAAGTTAGATCTAACCTGATCCCATAAGGTTACTTAGCTGCGATCCCATCGACGACTTTGGCAGGAAAAAAAATGGAAACGCGTAACAAGCACATTTTCTGGCCATTAGGATGGATCCAAAAGACTGCTCATAAACTCCGCCTTTGTTTCCACTCGCTCCACTTATCGTATGTCTACATATATAATTGATTCTTGATGGTGTGTACAACTCATTTATCACTTGCTTCTTTGCATCAGATGGTTCAACTTTATGTTTCATGGTGATGATATTGGGTTGAGAAGTATCCACTGTCTCAATTTTTCTTGCTAGTCTTTTAGTTTGTTCTGTATTTGATACCGTTTATTTTTTAATGCTTATTCTTTGATATGTCAATGGCTCCGTTTAGCAGATGCCAACCATTTAATAGTTGGCCAGTGCTGCTGAGTTTCATTCATTGACATTTTTATACTAAGCAACAGGTACAGTATATATTATGTAGGTTTACTATGTGGTAACACCAGCTTCCTTTAGTTTTCCAATGATTGACTGAATTTCGTTGTTGTGGGCATTAATGTCTGAAGTGTGAGAGGCCATTATAAGTTTTAGTCTATTAAGCAAATCATTTATACCACCTCAGTAGACATATTCCATTTATTTCTTATTTTGTCATATAACTTTTAGAGTATTGTTGCTTTTGCAGTAAAACTCTGAACCATGAATTCACTTTTGCTCTTTTGTTAAGATGTATTATAACCAAAGCCTTGAGAAGTGGAGTATCTTCGTTTTAGTGGATTTACAATTGGTTTTATCATAGATAGAACCTTTTCTGATGAATAACCTTTACTTCATGCTTATAATCTTGATAAGTATATCCCTTAGGTTTTTTCATAAAAGCAAGTCTAGCAGACCTGGTGTTTGTAGATACATACCTCTTTTTACCTGCTTCAATTTCATCTTTGGTGAAGTATATGTATTTGTTGCCAAGACTCAATCTGCCTGTAACTCCACTGTAGCGAGCACCAAAATATTTGTTTACATAATACCTAACTTTTTCAGGATATTGATCAAGAAATTTTTGATATGCTGATGTGTTTATAATGTTAGTTATGCTTTTTTAATACTTTGGGATGAAAATATGTCTTCATATGCACTTTTATATGGAACTCTTTGGGCTTCTTTTCTGGCATGTCATCATTTGCTTCGCTCCTGTTTGATTGTTGACTACAGTGTTAATGTATTTTTAGATATTTTATTTAGTTGTTCAACAGGAGATTTATATAAATAGTGCAGAGTTTAATCATTCTTAGCGCTATCAGCTTAAGCATTTAATGTTTTTTCAGATGTTTTTAACAAGTTGTCATTTTTTTTCTCTGTTGTTTACTGATCACTTCCATTTCGCCCAATTTGGTTGTCTGGAACAATCCACTTGTTGGTTGTTCACTGTGCATCACGTAAAGAGATATAAACTGTTCTGTGGTTTAAAGTATACTGATTTAGACAGAATACTTTTTTTATATCTTCTCTTGTACACATCTTTTTCTTTTTCAGTCACCAGCAGACCATAGTTGTCTTTCCAACATTTACGGCATACACTTTTAATTTATATCTGTGTCTGTTGTCACGTGATCATCGTAGATGTATTTTAAGTTGGTTTCATCTTGTTTACAGAGATTCAAGGTATTAGCAATATCACGTTTTAGAACGAATCAATATTCTTGTGTCTTCCCATGCTGAAATATGCTCTCCTTTTATTTTGTTTGTCACAAGCTACAATATTAAAAAATATAATACAGAGTTATGTAAAGTTTCTGAGAGTTTGATAATTCTTCATCGTTTTCAGTATATGTATAATAACCAACACCTTTTGCAGGATCCAACACATCCTTTAAAATCTTGTATTATCGTCAGTACAGAGATTTTGAATACATCAGTATCAAACTGTAAACAGTTTGGTTTAAACAACAAACAAAGTATGACATTTGTTTTACCACACCACTCGGTCCACATAATATAATAAATCTAATCGTTTTGGGTAAGAGGACCATGTCTTCATTGTTGCTCTGAAATGTATCAGCAACATTGTTTATAGCTCTAATCGGTAAGGCAGATGGTACAGTAAGTACCCGAACAACGTCCTAGTTAGGGACGTACAAATCGCGACGTTAAGTGAAACGACGTAAAACGAATCATTGGGAATGAATATAATATGTATACATATTTGTGACTGCAAAATGATTAGGAAAAAAAACAGTATTCATTTACGAATGTATTATGTACATGACTACAGTCTACATTATATTATTTACTCCTTTTTTGCCTACTATTTTAGATTCTTTTTAGAATAACCACGTTAAACCGAATCTGTTTCAACGTTAAACGATACATTTGCCTACAACAAACTACGACGCTATAATGAAACAACGTTAAACGAGACGACGTTATACGAGGACTTACTGTACGCCGCTCGACTTGTACTAAACTAAATTTTTCGGTGTGTGTAAGTATATACATATCAATGTTGATGCCACAGGGTGAAGGTCTTGTGAATACACTCATAACCAGATTGCCTGTTGAGTTACAGATACATGGTTATCAGTTTTGTGGAATGGATACTAAACTTCGAGTCGACAAGGTCTTGAAAGCTTTTATAGTCTGTTTATCTTTACGTCTGTTCTACTATTATATATATATATATATATATATATATATATATATATATATATATATATATATATATATATATATATATATATATATATATAACTGCAGGATGTAATTTTTTTTGAAGACTGAAGAAGAACAAATTATCATAAAAGGTTCTAGCGAATTCGCTAGAAGGAAGGGGTCATGACTTTTGAACTTGCAAACAATTTCTTCCAATGCGTGTCAGTTACAGTCTGTTTTTTATGTCACTATATATACATAATAACCTAATAATAACTTTATTTAATTCCATATTATACAATATAATGTACTACAGGAAGCTGCAAAAGCAAAAAATAAAAATCTGTGGCGAAAGAACAAAAGTTCAAAGCCATCAAGATACACAACTCAACTACAGGAAGCATGCAGCATGCTAGAAAATAAAATAAAATTACATGTATATAATTGTTCATTGGATCCGATGTTCGTTAGTAAGGAATCATTAGGGAAGGGACACATATGTTCTGTAGACCCGTGGTTATCCACACTACACATTCAAATTACAGATTCTTGGCACCATGCCCCTTTCACGAACATTGATTATCTTGCCACTGTACAGATTTCTTATTTACCATAGACCAATCATAAAGTATACCTAAGATGCAGAGCCTCTTATGATTAGTCAACAATTAATTAGTAAACTATAACAATGAATATTCCTTTTTCGATAACACCAACAAATGAAATGTGGGGAATCCCATTGCTCTAATTTACCGAACTGAATCATTTATTTAAGGAAAAGCCTACACAGAAATACAATCGGGTTAGTATTGCCTTATTATCTTCTTTTGTACATATATACTTCATTCAAATGAAAAAATCTTTCACTTAAAAAAATAAGAAATATGAAAATACCGAAATATAAAATTTTAAGAGGATTTACAAATACCTGCTTTTTTTTCTTTAACGTCGGTCTATTTCCGCCACTATGGCGAGTCTTCGACGCCAGGGAACAGTTTCACCTCACTATCCTGGAAATTTTGCTGAACCCCTGTCTTTATGTAAGGAGGGTAAGGATCTTCAACGTGCCGAACATCGCATGGATACGGGACCGACGGCTTTACGCCCCCTCTGAACGGCGGAACGTGCAGGCATTCAACTTGCTCAAATACAATGCCTCAACCTCGGTTGGTGTTAATTGTACAGAATGACTGAAATAGTGAAAGGAGAATCCTGGGATCGAACCCAGTACCCTTCGATTCAGAGACACACGTTCTTACCACTGAACCACCGAGGCTCTTCAATACCTGTTTAGAAGCTACCACTTTTTTGTACCGATTACATTATGTTTAGTAGTTATTTAATACATATAAGCATTTATTCTGAGCCCTAAAGTAATGCATATTTTTTAAATTATTATCTTTCGCAACATTTTTATTTTTGATGAAATCCTGGATATAAATGGAAACAAATGCATCTTGAATATTTACGTGTATAATGTATGCAAAGTATTAAAATAAAAAATATGTACAATGATCATTAGAGTTGATAACATAAACAATATTCCCGCAAGTGTAACACCAGCATTGAATATAAAGTTCTTGGCAGCAATGCATATCGTCGTTTCGAAGTTGTTTAATGGGTGTTCATAATACGAAATACAAAACAGGAAATATTTAAACTAGATATACCAGTATGTTTAGATATACGGATACGTCTGTTAGTACTAGTGTTGCCTTCGGAGTATAGATACTGGATACCTGTAAAAAAGTTGATACTAAGTAACGATTACTTTTCTAAACGAGTATTCGTTACTTGGAGCATTCCAAATTCCAAAGTACCAAATACAAGGTATTCATTACTGTATTACCCGCCCATCACTAGTAGATATGTATCACATATAAAACAATATAATTGTACACACAAAATCAAATCAACAACAAACAATTAAAATAATTAATGTATAAACAAAATATATAAATCACATATAAACAATGCCGAGAATAATAAAATATGTACACACAAAAAAAGAACGTAAGTAAAATGGACAACATGAAACATTTGTTATTAAAAATTAATATTATAAAAGTCATCCACTTTATATAAAACTTTGTCAATGAGAACCCCTTTGCGGATGCATTTCAAGCCTGTGCGAAGGCAAGCCTCTAACTTAACTAGGGAGGTGATTGTACAGCTTAATAGCCTGATGATACACATTTCATTGTATTGATGTCAAATGTGATCTTGGTGCTTCAAATCTCCATTCCTTGCTTTTGTATGTGTGCACTCACAACTACTAAAATAGACATAGTTTTCCTTAAGTAATACTACACTCTTCAACACATACAGGTATGGAACAGTAAGTATATAGTGAGATGTAAGACAGGAATCGCCATCTCGTTGTGAAATCGAGTAGTATGTTGTCACGACAACTCCAAATAACACAAAATGTTATAAAATAGCGACTCTGTACAACCAACTAACAATTTTGTAAATTGTCAGCCTTGGCCCATTTCTTCGCTAATATAGGGATACTGTATGTAAGGCAAGATCTATTCTCACCACAATTAGAACCGCAGACCGGTTTTGCTCTAATTAGTGCTCGCCAGTACGGTATACTAATTGCAGCGAGAAAACACCTATAAAGTAATACAGCTATGGTAGCCAATCTCACAGCACATAGTGGGATGTAAGACAGGAGTCGCCATCTCGTTGTGAAACCAAGTAGTTTATTGTCACGACAGCTCCAAATAACACAAAATGTTATAAAATGGAGACTACGTACAACCAACTAGCAATTTTGTAAATTGTCAGCCCTGGCCCATTTCTTTCCTAATATAGGGACAATGTATGTAAGGCTAGATGTATTCTCACCGCAATTAGAACCACAGACCGGTTTAGCTCTAATTAGAGCTCGTCAGTACGGTATACTAATTGCAGAGCTAAGTTGCCCCAAAAAAATTATACCATATCCAAGTTTAGAAGACACATAGGCATGGGTAGCTGTTAATACACCTTTTCTGTCAGCACTTTGATTAATCACTCTCATAGCATACAAAAAAATTAAACCATGCCGCAATACTGGCAACAGGACTCATATTCTAGTTTTTCATCAAAATGTACACCTAAAAATGCAATGGTACCTACTTTGATATTTTATCCATTCACCACATAGGATTAAGGTCTATGTAAAATAATTAAAGTCAAATGAAAAGCTAATTAGCTGCGTCTTGTCAACATTTAACCTCAATTTATTCACATCAAAGGATTCTTTCATTTTACTTATATTAGTATCTATTTTGTTTACAGAGTGTTTCATCTTGACATACTTCACTAATATCAGTATCATCTGCAAACATAATAATATTATTGTCCTCATTTTTTTTTTAGCGTTTTTGGCAAGTCATTAACAGACAAAACGTACAGAAAAGGTTCCAATGCATAACCTTGTAGAACTCCTTTGTAAGTATTTTGGTAAGATGGTGCTATACTTTTATCTGTTCTATTATTTCCTGTAGTTAAACGTTGTTTACGGGAAGTCAGGTAAGACCTAATTAATTTGAGAACAACACTTCTTATTCCATTAGTCTGCAATTTCTCAAGCAGAACCAGGTGATCTACCGAACCTTTGACAAATCCACAAAAACCTCCACTACATGCTCCCTGTCATTAGGTCCCTCTAGTTTACCATTACAATTTGAAAAATACCTGTTGTGGATCATTTTTTTCATGCACCACTTTCATTATCACAAAGAATATTGTTATTGACCAAGGTCATAATTCGCCTAGAAATCACATTCTCAAATATCTTGGCAAACACAGATGTTAATTTTGGCTCATCCATAGGATTCAAATAAATCAAATTTGAAACACAATGTAGTTATGTGTGTTATGTTGCAAAGGCATGCTATGTCTTATAGGCTACAGAGACAAACATGTCTGATGATAACGGGCACTTTGAGTACCGCTCTGTAAGTCCTCATTCCACCTCTTCACATTTGGCTGGAGAGGGAGGCTAGATGGACAACGTACAGACTAAAACAAATGGCTGACAGCATGCCGAAGTATGGGAAGAACCAGACTCCTTAATGGCATTGAAAGCCACGAGGTTCTGGGAATGGTCTCAGACCTGACACCTACTAAGATCAGTAGAGATATGTCTTTCAACACTGTCCTTCCAGGAAGGGAGGACTGGGAACGAAATAAAACGCCCCTATTGAGGGCAGATCTGTGTTGATACACGGATGGCTCCAAAACCGAGTCATGGACAGGAGCTGGCGCATATGGGAGCAGCACCTATGCAAGAATATCATTTAGCCACGGAACTTTCCGAGCCATACACCAGGCAGAAATATATGCCACCGAGATGTGTGTGAGGGAGATTAAACAAAACTGTTTTAAACACAAATCGATAAAAATATTTTTAGATAGCCAAGCTTCTATAAAGGCACTTGGTTCCTACTATTGTAATTCAAAAACGGTATGGAGCTGAAAGACTGCACTTAACAAACTGGGCATCTACATTGAGGTGTTGTTTGTCTGCATACCAGGGCACTCAGACCTTGATGGCAATGTAGCTCGGGCAAGAAATCTAGTGCTAGCTGTGTATGGATAGTAAAGAAACAGCAGAGCAGAGTTCCTGTCCGGCAGAATGCGACACCGGCTGTTTGACGGGACATCAGACGATCTGGATCGACTTTTGCCCACAAAAATTATCGACCTCTGTAAGAGGCCGGACTTGTTGGGTGAAATATAGGATAATTAATTAGGATGAGCCACAATAGACCTTACGCACGCAGTGGAGGGAATGTAATGGCCGACTCACAATATAACCTAACCTAACCTATGTTAGACGTTTAGATAGATGTAAAATTGGGAGGTAAATCGCAATATTCATATAATTTTAGTTCAGCAGATTTCCGCTGTTTTAAAGCGCTACTCTGAAGACGTACATTTTTGTATATACGTTTTTACGTGATGCACAATTTGACGGCTCATCGGAATGACGGAATTTTTCATATTGAAATGCCATTGTGTTTAAGATTTCGTTCTTGCTTATAATCTACAGTGTTGTTAGTATTTAGCTTGACTTATAAACAAAGTTACCACACCTAAGTTCAATGTTTACATTATGAGCCTGTGGACACCAACTTCCGGCCTGAGGGGGGGATAGAGACTAAGACGGTATATCGACGAGACTCTGGTTGGGGCGTTAATTAAAACAGTAGAAGAGGATTACATTTAGATGCTGGATCGACTGAAGTTTTCCCACATAAAAGTGACTGTAACCAGGAAAATTTCTCAACTAATAGTGTTATAACTACAAGGTTTGCGTAAAACTACTGTACGTGACACCAAAGATTATTTGTTGTTAGTAGCTGTTATACAGGAGTAAAATTTGTAGTGAGTATTCGAGAGGTTACTAAAATAATCTTATGCGAGGGGAGGTTAGTAGTTGGTCACAAGAGCAAAAGCAGTAAACATTGGACATGAAAGGGAAGTTAGAAGTTTACATATGAGGGCTGATAAAAGTAACCTTTTACAGGGGTTAAGTAAATAGTTGTTACACTAGGGTAGAACTGATAATTATATGAGGCATAGAACATAATATGTTGATTATGTGTAGAGAAAGTTCTAAGTAGTTTTCTATGCTTTGTCCCTCATTTTTCCAGACGGTTGAAATCCATTTGTACTTTTACCCTTGTATTCATTAATTTACCTAGACCATGTACACAGTGGTTAGTCCTATGTCTTCCACATGCCTAGAATCCTTTTCTGTTTGTTTGGTTTCGTGTAAATAGAGAATTTAAATAATCACTGTACCAGTTAGTCTTTGGTTCACATAATACATATCTAAACCTGTACACCATCAAAGCAGTTGCTGGATTCCCTAACGTCTGTAGCACATCCCAGACTACCAACCAATTCACCCATTTTCAACCACCCTGAGTGGGGCAGACCGGTGTGGTACTAGCCTTTGTGGTACTAGCCTTTGTGGTACTAGCCTTTGTGGTACTAGCCTTTGTGACACCAGCCTGTGTGGCACTACCTTGCCTGTGAGCTCCCCATCTATTTCAACCTCCAGACAGTAACCAACTGTTGCTTTCAACCAACCAGCTTCATGATGGTTCCCTAGCCTGTGTAGCACATCCTGGACTACCAACCCATTCAGCTCTTCTCAACCCTCTTGGGTCCCATAGACCTGTGTGATACTAGCCTTTATGCCACCACCTTGCATGTGTGGCTTACCGTCTATGACAACGTCCACACAGTAACCAACCATGTTCGTTCCAAAGAGTCAGCTTTGTGGCAATTTCCTAGCTCATGTGGCACATCCTGGACTACCAACCCATTAGCCTAATCTCAACTGGCCTAGGTAACGTAGACCTGTGTGGTACTACCCTTCATGGCACCAGCGTGTGTGGCACTGCTTTGCCTGTGTGGCTTCCCGTATATGTCAACGTCCAAACAGTAACCAACTATGTTTATTCAACCATCCAGCTTCGTTGTGAATCCCTAATCTCTGTGGCACATCCTGGACTACCAACCCATTTATATGTTCTCAACCAGCCTGGGTAGCTTAGACCTGTGTGGCCTCCGCCTTGAGCCATCTCATATACTGTAGCAACGTTATTTTCAGCCAAACATGGGGCGACATGTAGGCCTGTGTGGTACCGGCATTCATGATACTACCTAGCCTGTTTGGCATACCCTAACTTGTGATATCTTTAAATTGATAACTAAATTAGTTCCTAACTATCACTCTTTGTGGCAAGTGCCTGTGTGGTATTCTCTTAGTTTGTGGTACCAGCTGGTGCAGTGCGTCTTTCTAGCTTCTTTTGAATAGCCTTCATAGTATACATTTTACTGTAAAGTAGCCTTGTTCTATCTGATTTAACCTTTATGACATTAGTCTTGGGTTATCAAATCAATAGTCTATAAACTTCCATATTTGCTGACACACACAACAGGGTACCTAGAGTGGCGAATGATCACTGCTGAAAAAATTGAATTGCCAACCTTCACCTGAAAGACCGCCTTTGAGTTGGCTGGTAATGTGCATTCACAGGGTTACATTCCAGTCTGGGGATGCAAAGACTAACGCCCAGCTCTGGTTTGGTCGGAGTACTAGACCAAAAAAAAATATATAAAAATATCCTCCTACATTATTTTTTTTTAATATTTTAATATCTTCCAGAAAGAACACACAAAAATGAACTATAATAGGAAACAATGTTGTTCAGGAAAGCCTGTCCTCATCTAATCCATATGTGTTAATTATCAAAGGAGCATACCCGTTAAAACATTTCTACATAGTAAAATATTGAATATTTAAGCAGTTTAACAAAATTATTCGACATTTCTAAGCTTTTTTCCATTTTAATGTTGTAAGAGCAGACTATTACAGGCAACCTTTCTCAGCATTTACTTTTCTTCTTCTTGTTAGCTGCTTTGATAGTATTTTTAATTGCATACATGCACCTACATAAATCTTAAAATTAAAACTTGGGAAGTTCAAGAATAGCTACTCTTGGCATCATAATAATGTAGACTATGCAATTTCAGCTCACTTTTTTACTTACAATTTCTTTAGCAGTAAGCTAACACTGAGGATATGGAACAAGCTTATTATATCAAAGTCAATTTTTGGGAATCAATATTCTAAAAATTATTCACCTTACTAGTAAATATAAAACAAAAGTTTTTACTGTAGACTACAAATGTATATTTTTTTTACAAATATTTTAATTTGCAAACTTTAATGTTTGGTATAATTTCTTTATTTCCGGTTAGTAATTTTATGTAAAAAAGTGGACTACTTAATTTTATTGGCACAGAAAATTGGATGAAACCGTTACTTTTTAGCTTACCTTGATAACATTTCAACAGCAGCTTGCCAATGTAATTTTTGATAATTTTTGTTTGTTAACGAAATGTTTTTGGATTTTTGTTTTAGATAAAAGCTTTGTAAAACTGTAATGTTTACTATACCTTCTTTGTTTTTCTTTCTGCATTTTTTATCACATTCCTGTGAAATAAAAGGACCTAATTCTATTATTTTTAAAATCATTTAGTAAACCATGAGCATTTAATTTACTTTAATAATTTTTTTACCCCAGGATATTGATACATGTTTCTTACACATACGTGTTAATGAAATCCAGTTTATCTTCGGTTTGTATATTTTTATTTTAAATATAAACTTCGTGAAACTTAAATATGTGCTATCATTTTTTGTTTTCCATTTCCAAAGTCTTCGACATAATACATGAGGCAATATTCTAACAATACCATATTATTATTAAATTACAAATGCAGATTTGCTACCGTAATGAACTTGCTGATTCCAGACTTTTGACTTACTAGGATTAAATAAATACTTTGCACTTAGAAAAAGGATCACATATCAAATGATGCAGGTAATTCTAATAAATGAATGTGTAGGGGATGGGACAATGATTCACACTTAAATAATAGCTAGATTAATTTTTTAAATTATATATAAACTAATTCAGTCTTGATACAATGCATATGTTTATTAGATTAACAAATTTCATGTGCAGATAATGTGTGCAATTTTATTATTTTTAAGCTTAAACGAGAAAACTGCCTTCTTTGCTAATAATATTGCAGTGTGTCTTACCAGAAACTGGCGATGTGCGATCTCTCAGGAAAGCCCATTCTTATAATGTTGAAAATCTCCTGTCAGGTGATGCCAGCCATCGGTCTCAGTACTTTTTCAGCATTCAGTTTCGTGCTGGCTGTCACTGTGGTTACTATCAAATCCATAAGTTTCTGAGTTTTATGAAGTTATACTATAGTTGCGGTCTGTCAGACCTCACATCACCAGTTAAGTTAGAATTTTGGTTATTTCTTTTGATTAGAATTATGACAATCAGTTAATTCTTCTTACCCTAATTTTGAAGAGCTATGCCACAGGTGGTATAATGAGTGTGATATCTCTGATGTGAAAGAAGAGCACGGTAGTGAAAATACAGAAATAGTGCAGAAATCATCAGAAAGTGGAATAGATATTGATTCCCATAATGAGGACCAAGATAAACTTTAAATTCAAACAACATGTTGGTTGTGTCCACCTAAATTAAGGGAAAGACTGCGTATATATATATATATATATATATATATATATATATATATATATATATATATATATATATATATATACACACACATATATAATAAAAAAGGGAATTTTAAACTAATTCTCACAGACCCCACAAGTTAAATGTTTTAGGAATGAGACAATATTTAAAAAAATCACAAATGCTGCAAAACTACAGACCAGGAATGGGCTTATTGCAGTTGAAACATACATACATACATACACACACACACACACTCACACGCGCACGCAGTCACGCACGCTCTCATGCACGCGCGCTCGCGCACACACACACACACACAATATATATATATATATATATATATATATATATATATATATATATATATATATATATATATATATATATATATATATATATATATATATATATATATATATAAATCCCGCTGCGTCATCGTTGCGCCCTTTCATTGTGTAGTCTTCTCGCGCCCGCTGGAAACAATGATGGTGTGGTCAAGATAAGTAAAATATATACACCTGCATCACACTTACAACCTATATATACCATAAAATTATGTATATAGAAAGTTTGACAAATATAGTGTTTTTATATAGTCATATAATTGACTATCCTTACCACTTTTCTGCAAACTTATATCAATATTGTAGCCATGAGTATATAGAATGTACATTTTTCACGTGACTTGAAATCATTGCTGCGTCCGCCATGTTGCCAAATCTTGTGTTCTAAAAATAGCATGCTCTGTCCACGGAACAAAAGCGTGACGTCACCTTCACAGCACTGGTTCATGAAACTTGATGAAATGGAACAAGTACACTATGTATAGGAGCCTCGGTGGTTCAGTGGTAAGAACGTGTGACTCTGAAACGAATGGTACTGGGTCCGATCACAGAGTTCTTCTTTCACTTTTTCAGTACTTACTGTACAATTAACATCAAGGTTGTGGCATTGTATTTGAGCCACGGACCCTTCGGAGGGGGCGTAAAGCCGTCGGTCCCGTGTCTATGTCTCCATACAGAAAGACAGGGTTTTGGCAAAATTCCCAGGATAGTGGGGTGACACTGCTCCCTGGCGTCGGTGATTGGCCATAGTAGCGGAAATAGGCTACGTTAAAAAAAACACACACATACACACTATGTATACCTACATTGCTTTTTCTTTCCGAGCGATTGGTGATGCCCTACGATTCAATCAAGATTGTTGACGTTATACAGGGGGTCCGGAAATGATAAGCTCAATGGGTTATTCTATTTATTAATCTAAATTAATGTCACAAGTTACTTTCACATCGTCAATACGTGTGGAAGTGTGGCATCGGCGACAAAAATTTCAACATTTTTTTTCACTTAAGCGTTGTAAAAAGTGTCAAAACATATAGAAAACATAATTTTAGAACAAAAACTTTTTGCCTGACTGTCTGTCTGTTGATAGGCGCAATAACTTTCGAACGAATGGAGATATCATCTTCAAATTGGGTATACAGTTAGCACCCGACAAAGGAACGCTTCGAATTGCTTTTAGGTGAGATCGCTCCAGGGGGGTAGGAGATAAATGAGGGAATTTTGATTTATTCAGTAATGATTATCAAGTACGAATGTGCAAACTTGTGTTCTACATTTATTAAGATCATTTATACTCATAGACTATTTGCAACATAAATACAAAATGGTATTTTATATGAGTGCACCAAATTTGAAGAAAATCGATTTACAGCAAAAAAAAATTATCAACAAAAATTTGAAAACTAAGTTATTTTTGAGTTTTCAAAAAAATTGCTATAGAAACTTGTGGCACTACTTTTTCTAGTAGTGATTTGATTTTGATTTTTTGCTCACCATTTCTGGGCACCTGTAAAGGGATAACAAATGTATGCACCAATTTGAAGCACGTATGCGGGTTGTATGTAGACATGTTAGCTGAGCACTGCGGTTTTATTTATTCAGTAATGATTATCAAGTACGAATGTGCAAACTTGTGTTGTACATTTATTAAGATCATTCATACTCATAGACTACAAAATGATGAGGGATCACATGATCCCACTCATATACATAATAAGTCTCGTATCACACGCCGATTTTTCTACGTTTTTCGCATGGAAATCATATGTGATGAAGTCTACAAAACTTAGCAATGCATTTTAGGATTCTGAGCTGCCGGCAGAACATTGTACATTTCAATAGTCATGTTAAGTGATTGATTTAATTCAACTTAGTGATGATAGATAATCAGTTAATTATAGATATGATTACTGAATATAAATTGAGTTCAA
This sequence comes from Tillus elongatus, assembly GCA_964006375.1. Lineage (NCBI taxonomy): Eukaryota > Metazoa > Arthropoda > Insecta > Coleoptera > Cleridae > Tillus > Tillus elongatus. The sequence continues at coordinate 85,040,710 of OZ023265.1, forward strand.
ATCGTCAAAATATGTACGAGTATTACAATCCACAATGATACTCGTCTTTGAAATTGAAGTTTTATTAGTATGAAAAATACAAACATATGGAACTGAAAAACAATTGATATCAGATACATTTCAAGCGGAATAGATGATCAATCATAAACAACAAATAAAATAAATCTGAATGTATACCTAAAATAATGCTGCTCAATTATCTTTATTCTTGAAAATGTCAGGATACTTTTCCCTGATAACTTCACATTCATATTTTTTCGGCGACTTTCTATGTTCATGTGCTCTTTAAAGTAGCCTTTGACAATTATTTTTTGAAGATCTGTCCAGGGAGTAATTGTCGCTTCTTTCCTTTTTTAATTATTGTTTCTTCGGCATTAGTTGTGGTAATTTTAGATCAGGGTCCGCTAACATGTAGCATCATGTCCTCTGTGTTGATTGTGTCCTCCGCGTCACTGTTGTCACTACTGTGTTGCTAACCTAGTAAATCCTTGTCCATTTTTATGTCAATATCATCTAAGTTTTTACCCTTATATGCTTGTGTTTCAGTCTTATCCTGAGGACTAAGTTAATATTTTACTATAAGCAACAGACAGTTTTTGATAAATCTGCTCCTGATAGATAAAGTTTGGCATCTTACATGCAAGCTGGCACAACTTTTACCTTTTGATACATTGTCTTTGCTGAGTTATTTACATTCCTCGGTTCTTCACTGGCCTGCTGCGGTAAGTTAAAAAAAATTTTTTTTCATAATTTCTCTATTTTTTTGATTGTTATATTACCTACTCCTTTCCCGGTACACCCCCTCCCCTCAGGTACTTACCTATCACTGTCTATTTCTCAGATTGCACTCCGCCGCTTTTTGACTAGTCGGGACGGGAGGTGCGACAGGTCTGCTGCTTCGTCATGTGGGTCCTCGTTTCCTGCATGCCTTCAACTACTCTCAATGTATAAACCACCAAAAAAATTAGTGGGAACAACCCCCAAGAAAGTTACGGGAGCTGCGGCTAATATGGGTGCTCTGCGGGATAGACGCAGGTTTAAAGGATTTCGGCTGCAAAATGTGAAAAGGCAGATTTTCAAAGTCCGACTAAGTAGTTTTTTACCATATTCCGCTCATATTTCCTCCCCGCCCACCACCGATATTCATTCCTGGTCCCTTAACTTTCTTCAGGGGACGGTTATTTGCAACAAATTTTTCTTGTGGCTTCTGCATCCAAGGGGGGTTTTAAGCATGTTTTTAAAATACATTTCTAAAAACCCTCCTTGCAGTAAACTGCAAATTTACCGAAATTACATTCCACTTTGATACCTATAATGTCTTTTTCAGATAATATAGAATACAGCACTAAATTCAATAAGTTCACTTGGATCTTCACTTGTTTTTTATTTTTATATTACATATATAAGCACAAGATAAGTATAATTAAGGGGGGGGGGTCTTAATTAGCATTGGGGTAATAGACACTTGAAAGTTAGACAAGTTATATTTAGGGCGGGTTAACAGGCATAAAGATGATTTCATCATCATGTCAGAGTAGTTTTTTGATAATAAAAATTACCTCTAACTATATGCACACAAAAATTAGTAAAATATATTGATAAAATCTAAAAAAAAATATAAAAAATCCGTAATTTGCTAAGAGGTTAAGATGTGATGAAACGTGAAACTCACTGTACCGTAGCATAATATTATATTGCGCTGTACTCACCACATGACGTTGTGCGTATGACAGTGCAAAAATAGTGCGGCAAATTGAATAATAACTTCCACATAGCTGTGATAATCCACTCTCCTCAGAAAGACATTTTCATGAAATGAATTTATAGGGTTCATTACTTGACCACAAATAAAATATGTATTCTTATTCGTGTACCCATAAACTTCTGAAACGTTATATTACTCAAGTTTTAATGAAAAAATGCCTATTTTCACCAAATCACCCCTCTTTTATCTCCTACCCTCTGAAGCGATCTTATCCAAAAACAATTCGCCCCATTTTATGCAGGTGTTTCTTGATGGCCATGTATCCCGTCAAGAGACCTGTTGTGTTTCTGAGCTGTCCTCTGCTAAGATTTAGCAGCTCTACAGCTGAACTGGGTCCGTCAATTATTGACTTCCCATGTCTGAGCCCTGGATGGTTAGGTTAGGTTAGGTTAGTTTGTGAGTGGTCCATATCGGTCCCTCCACCGCGACCATAAGGTCTATTGTGGCTCACGCCTAATGTCTATATTTCGCCCAACAAATCCAGCCTCCTACAGAGGTCGATAACCTTTGCGGGCGAAAGTTGATCCAGATCCTCTGGAGCAAGCTTTACCTTGCCAAAGAGCAGGTGTCTAGTCCTATCCGCTGCCGGACAGGAACACAGCACGTGCTCTGCTGTTTCGTCATCCTCCATACACAGCCGGCACTCGGTCTCCTGACCGATCCCAATACGGTGCATGTGATGCCGCAAACGACAGTGTCCTGTATACAGGCCGACTAGAGTACTCAGTTGTTGTCTGTTCAACTCTAGAAGTTTCTTAGCCCTTGACTCAGACAGGCCATTTATGAAGGCCTTAGAGTGAGCTAATCCTGGAAGATTTTGCCAATATTGAATTGTCCTTCTATCTGTCCAGGTCTTTAAGGTGCGTTTTGCTGTGCAAGATGTTATTCCCAGCACCGGTTCTGGTCCGACAAAGTCACACTGGGCACCACTCCTGGCAAGCGCGTCTGCCGCAACGTTGCCATCATGGTCCGAGTGACCCGGTATCCAGACCAGCGACACCTCATTACAGCTGCCCAATTCGTTAAGGGCAGATTTACAACTCCATACCGTCTTTGAATTGCAACGGTAGGAACCAAGAGCCTTTATTGCAGCTTGGCTATCTGCAAATATCTTTATCGATTTGTTTGTGCATAGGTCTTTTAAGCTTTCCTTTGCACACATCTCGATGGCATAAACTTCTGCCTGGTGTATGGTTGCGTACTTGCCGAGGCTAGCTGATAGTCTAGCATCGGTGCTGCCCCCATATGCGCCGGCTCCTACTCCCATATTGGTTTTGGAGCCGTCAGAGTACCAGCAGAGGTCCGCTCTCAACAGGGTCGATTGGTTCCGGTCCCAGTCCTCCCTTTCCGGGAGGACGGTCTTGAAAGACAGATCTCTGCTTATTTTTGTAGGCATCAAGTCCGAGACCATTCCCAGAATCCTGTGACAATCACTGTCATCAAGGAGTCCGGACCCCCTCAGACTGACTTCCCTCGGCATGTTATCTGCCGTTTGTTTTAGTCTGTACGTTGTCCACCTCGCCACCCTCTCCAACCATATGTGAAGTGGGGGAATATTGAGGAGGACCTCCAGAGCGACTGATGGTGCGGTGCTTATCGCTCCCGTTATCATCAGACATGCTTGTCTCTGTAGATGAGCCAGTTTGGCCCTCGCGGTACCACGTAGCACCTTAGGCCACCAAACTATGGCTCCATATGTTATCATAGGTCTGATAACCACTACATAGAGCCAGTACATCTGTTGGGGGTTTGTTCCCCAGTTGTTCCCACAGATTCTCCGGCAGGTCCACAGGGACATCTTAGCCCTGCGGATAACATTTTCTAACTGTCTGTCCCAGTTGACTTCTTATCTAGGATAACTCCCAGATATTTTGCTTGGTCCGAAAATGGAATGTTTTCCCCCATAAGATTAGGTGGTTTTAATTTGTCCAACCTTCTTCTTCTGGTGAACGGGACAATGATCGTTTTGCGAGGGTTCACAGACATCTGTTCCCTACGGCACCAATCATTGACTACATTTAGTGCTTCTTGAAGAGTACTAGACAGTTCCTCCTCAGATTTGCCTCTAACCATTATGACAAGATCATCCGCATACGCCTGGACCTCAACCTCCCAGAGTCCGAGGATAGCCAGCAGGTCGTCCACAAAGAGGGACCACAACAGGGGGGATAGAACGCCCCCCTGAGGACACCCTCTCGCAGCCCTAACGCTGACCACCTCTCCCCGTAATGAGGTAATAATGGTCCGATTGTGCAGCATGTTTCCGATCCAGCCACAGATGGTAGGTTCCACCCCCCTAGCGATAGTGGCCTCGTAGAGGGAGATCGGTAATGCATTATTAAATGCTCCTTCTATGTCGAGAAATGCCGCCACCGCAACCTCTCCATTTTCCAGAGAGTGTGTGATCTTCTCGACGAGGTTATTGAGCGCTAACTCAGTTGATTTGCCAGTTTGATAGGCATACTGATGGGTATTTAGGGGGTTCTTGGATAAGATGTTCCCCCTAATGTGTCCGTCCAGTATTTTTTCCAATCCCTTCAGGAGGAATGATGTAATACTGAGAGGTCTCAGTGAAGTAGGTAGGAGGTCATTACGTCCCAATTTGGGAATGTAAACCCCCCTAACCACCGTCCAGCTGGAAGGAATATAGTTCCAGGCCAGACTGGCTCTGAACAGCCTGATAAGGAAGGGTAGGAGAATCTCCAGTCCCTTTTGTAGTAGGACCGGTACCACCCCATCCTCCCCTGGCGACTTGAATGGCTGGAAATGATTCACAGCACACTCCACTGCTGAGGCTGTAACTATTCTCAGAGCAACTGGATAGTCCGCCCAGTACACCTTGTGTTGGTTTCTGACCCAGGACTTAATGGTCCATAAATGGTTCTGCTGACCCTCTCTTCGCGGGACTGTCAGCTTCTTCATTGCCTTTGACCCCCGAGTGACCCGGCACCCAGATGAGGGTCACCTCATTCTGCCCAGCCAGGTTGCTCGTCTCGTCTCGGCACTCACTCACCAGCCAGGAATTTACCCATTGGCTACTTAGTGCCTTAAGGGCTGCCTGGCTGTCTGTGGCTATGAGGATCCCCTTGTTGGTGTAACCCCTCCTCTTGTTCTCCCGTACACAGTGCAGAATGGCATACATCTCGGCCTGAAACACTGTTGCATGGGCTCCGAGGGAAATACTATGACTTACCCTCGGTCCTTCCGAGTAAACACCTGCCCCTGTCCCACGCTACCCGCCGGATCCTTCCGTGAACCAGACGAGCGCGTTCTGTGGTATGCCCGGCGTCTCCTCCCGCCATGCCTCGCGGTCGGGGATTTCACTGTAAAGTTGTTTTCCCTGAAGATTTGCGAGCTCGCGATGTCTGACCTCATTTCAAGCATGGGCTCCTTCACGATCTCCTGAATTTTGCAGTGGCCCCTGAAGCTTGGGTTGATCTTCAGTCTACCATTGCAGGCTAGTCTGTATAGTCCTAGCCTGGCCTCCCCCATAATAACTAAGTGCAGGGGGGGGGGGTGCAGATCCAGCAACACCTCCATGGTGGCTGTTGGGGTCAAAAACATGGCCCCTGTGATGCCTAGGCAAGCCATCCTTTGGATCTTGCCTAGTTTTTGATTGGCACTGGATTGTGTCACCTTAGGCCACCAGACCAGTGCCGCGTATGTTAACGATGGTCTGACCACCCTTGTGTACAGCCAGTGTGCCATACTAGGTCTTAGTCCCCACGTTTACCCATATAGCCGCCTAGTGAAGGCTAAGGTCATGACTGCCTTACGCAGTATTTTTACAATGTGACCATTCCAGGTTAGCTTAGAGTCCAATACGACCCCAAGATATTTTACCTCCCTGGCAATTGGAATGCTCCTACTGTATAGAGTGAGAGTTCTGTGGCTATCGCACTTCCTCCTCCTTGTAAACGCCACGACGGTTGCTTTCTCGGGGCTCACCGCGAGCCCATGATCAACCGTCCACCCTTCAACTACGTTCAGTGTAGTCTGCATGCGCTCCCACACTGCCTGTGTGACCGCCAGCAGCAGGTCTCCTCTATTCCACGCTCCCGGACGGCTGCCAGAACCGATCCGAACGAGGTGTTGCTAAAGGCCCCCTCTACATCTAGGAAGGCCCCCTCTATATCTAGGAAGGCCCCCAGCGCCACCTCCCTGTTTTCCAGCGTATTCTCCAGTTTCAGCACCAGTTGGTGCAGTGCTGTTTCTGTTGAGAATCCTGCTCTGTATGCATATTGTCCGCAGTGTAGGTGATATGCTTCCAGTACACCGCCCCTAATATGCCGGTCGAGCAGTTTTTTCACTGTTTTTAGCAAGAAGGACATGAGACTTATTGGCAGCACGGACTTTGCCTGGTCTGTTGGACGCCCAGGTTTAGGAATGAATACAACCCTGGCCAGTCTCAATGCCCTCGGAATCTACCCCAGAGCCATGCTGGCCCTTACTTCCACAAGTATTGACGATGTGGAAGTAATAGGTAGTCGCATGTAATTGTGTCATGCTGAATACTATTCTCATATTTATCAGATCACTGTATGATTCAGAATGCCATAAGGCATAGTTGCCAAATCATGGACCGATAAATATTGCCCGTTAGCGTATATTCCATATATTTTAAGTGTCCCCCAGCGACGAGTACCATAAACTATTCTTATTCCCTCCAGGTGACTAACCATGCTGCACTTTCAACTGCATCAATTCGTAGTTCCATTTTATATTTTAGGGTAAAGCAGCCACGCTTGGTTGGTAGAATAGAAGTGGTTACTAATCCTGCTCCTGAAATTAATGAAGAAAGGGCGGCGATTTCGAATCTACAACGAATTACATTATTGCGTCCGATATTTAGATGCAATAATGCAACGGACGCTGTAGTTACCGTAATCGACAAATGTATGGTTGCAACAAGGATAGAAAGATTATATATATATATATATATATATATATATATATATATATATATATATATATATATATATATATATATATATATATATATATATATATATATATATATATATATATATATATATATATATATATATTGCTATAGATAGCAAATATGTGAGAAAATTAGAAACATTATTGTGGAGTAAAATGGGCCAATGTACATAAAATTAATACGTCCTAATATTTAAATGCCCTGTATAATTGAGAGTGTAAAATATTTTAGGTTTAAATAAGAAATAGCATTAGGTAGAAGAATACAGAACAATGATTTTTTTTTCATGTAGTACATTTTAAATTTCACGAAGCAAGAGTTGTTAAAATACAATAGAACTCAGAACAATAGCCTTGTTTTTATTTATAGAATTTTAATAGAACATAACGATTTTATTTTATCCTTAGGCAGTAAGTACATTTACTATATTATACATTTATAATATTAAGTTAAAAATAAATTATTTTGTAAATACCAATTGTAAGAAAAGACGCAGTATTAGTTGATAAGGATAGTTTTTTTTTGGTGGTTGTTTCAAAAGAGTGTAAAGAACAAAAAGTTGGACAATGGGAAAACGCGAGACCTATGAACTTTGTTTTACCCGAGGTACAGGAGAAAAGGTTTTTTTGTAACACAGGTAGTTTATTTAAGGAGACGACGACAGGTCAGAGAGAATTCGTATTTGAACTACCACAAGTGAAACTTGAAATTCATTGACGTGCCACGACACGGTAAAATATGGAAGTTAAATATGGAAATTAAAACGTGAAAAGGCAAGTGCCTGATAATAAAATCATATACAATTTTTGTGTAAAGAAAATAAAAATAAATACCTGGTACACGGTTTGTTAAGACCGTTTTAAATAAGATGAAAATTAATTAATAATCACCGGCAAGCTACCAAATCCAAACAGTATATCAAATGGAAAGTAATAAGTACACATCAAATGGGAGAAGCAATCAAGACAACATTCAGTAAGTCGTTTTATGAACTTTATCGAAATAAATGTGCTGACACTTTTTCTGTAGTGTGAATAGTTTTTAAGAATATTTTTGTCCCACTGATGAGTTTAATGTACATTTAGTTCACTGAGGGGGATATTACATAAAGGCTGAATCACTATATCATAGTTAGGTAATTCATTGTGTTAAATAAATTTGATTTGTATTGATTTATCTACAATCTGTGATGATAAATTTGATATAACCTTTTTAATGGAAATTTGTTAATTTAATCAATCAAAAATAAAACATACTAGATTGTACTTACAGAATCTGTTTAATTTTGACCTCAAATCAAACAAATTCTAGCTATATGAGAAAGTAAGGCTATTTTTCACCATTCATTAAAGGTAAAATCAAAAGAACAAAATCACATATAAATTTTTTTTGAAACTTCCAAACACTCGGGAGTACTATAATTAATAAAAACGATATATTAAACAAAAATGCTAGCCCAAACACAGAACCCTACCCATGAGATGAGAGAAAAATTTTAAATCACAGCAGTAAGCAAACAGTTTTTGGCATAATTTGAGGATCATCAATATTAGCGTTTTTTAAATAAAGAGGCAATTGAATTCTCATGCTCTACAATTAAAAGTGCTATATAAATTAAAAGAAACCACACTAAATACCATAGCAATATATATATATATATATATATATATATATATATATATATATACATATATATATATATATATATATATATATATATATATATATATATATATATATATATATATATATATATATATATATATATATTGTGTTGATATTTAGCAATATCAAACATACATTTATTAGCTACCTCACGCAAAGCTTAAAACTAAAAACTTAAAACTAAGTACTTACAAGTAAACTAGAATATCACTTATCACTAATTAAAATACTAAAGGTTTGTGAATGATAATTGTCAAAACACTAACACTGCCACTAAATGTCAATACTGTGGAAAACTTGGCAGCAACTTAAGTGGATGTCAAAGGTGCAGAATACTGATCTCAGTCAAAACGGTTTGTGTAGAAAATTGGAAAGCATTGCCAATGAATTCTTGAAATAAATCTGAAATGTAGAAATAAATATTAAAAAATAACGAATATATTGAGAGGGAATTTCACATACGAAGTGTAAATAAATATTGGTGGTGTTTTGTATATGTGGAAACAAATAAAATGGGTAAAACAAATTCATATACACTCAAAATATAAAGACACTAATATAAATCACACAAGTAAAGCATTTTAAAGTAAGGTGTAAATGAAATTAATATAAAATAGCTTACTAAAGATGCAGATGTTTTCAAATATCCAGTAAAACCAAATTATAATACAACACTGCATCAGTTGTCCAATAAAGATCTGCTTTAACAGCATGGCAATCTAAAACACAAAGATATATAAAAAGACATGTCTCAGACAATAAATGGAGAAAATGATTCTTAAATTAATTTTACGCAGTGTAAATAATGTATCCAGATGAACACTACAAACTAGTGAAATTCAAAATACTTTTTCAAGCTACAATAAGACATTTATATAAAACCAACAAAACACTTTTCATTTTTTTATATCTATTTGTTTATTGTTTATCAGTTTATATTCATTTCAATATATATATATATATATATATATATATATATATATATATATATATATATATATATATATATATATATATATATATAGAAAATTTAAAGTTTGTACTAACCTTTTAAAATGTTTGTAATACTCTAACACCACTACTTAAAAGTTTGAAAAATAAGTTTGTATGTAAATTATGTATTTAAGACTTGTTTTGTTGCTGTTTAAAATAATTTAAGATAAGTCGTTTAAAGTGGGGGTTAATATGAATTTGACATTGACAGCATTTCATTCCTCAGTCGTTGTGTACATAGACAAAACAACATTTCTATGCTCAGGAATGTGAATGTTAGTGAAATTTCTAGCTTGCTTTGCATTTAATTTGAAATGAACTAAAAAGAATTGAATCAAAGTTAGCGCTGCTCAATTTGGTTCAGCATAGCGAGAGGATGCCAGTGCAATTTGTCAATGCAAAAAAAGTAAAAATTAAGTAGAAAATCGTGCCCTAAACGTTTGCAATACTTGCAAATTATATAAAAATTACAAATTTCGTGTTAAAATATAAATAAACGAAATAAACATGACTACACGCGTAAACAAACGTGATCAAGCTACGAAACAGGGAGGTAGGAAGAGCCGTGATACTTCTAGGGAGAAACAAACCAGAGAAGAATCGGTTACCGAGCAAATCATAGAACCTGTAGAAAAAGTCTCGCAGGAAGAAATTGTAGGACTGAAGACAGAAGAGGTACCGGTGGAGGAAACGGTAAAAGTAATACAAGAAGTGGTACAAGAGCCAGAAAAACAAAAAACAAAGTTTCAGGTAATAATGGAAAGGATGATGGCAGGTATTGCAGACTTAAATAAAAATAATGAAGAGAATAATAAAAATTTTGAGGGTTTGAAAAAGAATATACAAAACATTGAGGATAAAATGGAACAAAACAAAAAGGAAATAAAAGAAGATTTGAGGCAGGAAAATAAAAAAAGTTATGAAGAGAATAAGTAAAACTTTGAGAAAATAGAAAACAAATTAGAAAAAACGTCACAAGAGATGGGAGAAATTAAAGAAGAACTAAACAAAAGAATGATAGAAATGGAGGTAAGATTGTTCAAGAGAATAGAAGACATAAAAAATAACCATGACCTAGACATGGAAAAGGTGGTTATAGGTATTCAAGACACCAAAGAACAGGTAATGTTAGAGATGGACTTGAAAATACAGGAGGAGAAGGGTGCTAGGAAATCTGAGCAGGATATCATCCAAACTAACATTAAATATGTACATAACGAGGCCAAAACAAGCTGCGATAACATCACCCAGGAAATGACAGAAGTGGTCTATCTCCAGAATAACAAAGTCAACCAGATAGACCAAAATATGTCATCAATTAAACTAAATAATGCAAAAGAAGTACAAAACATCTTACAGAACAAAGAGGGTAGAGAGGTAAGAACAGTAAGTGGTCCTAATATTGACCCCAATATCAAATTTTCGGGGAGAACCAGTAAGATACACCCATGTATATACATAAAATCTCTCAAAAACAATATAAAATACATGACGAATTTTGAAGAGATAAAAGAAGTCATTAGGGCTATGTTGACGGATGAAGCATTACTCTAGTATGTCAGAAAATAAGCAGGACTTGAAGATAAGAAGGACTTTGAGGTGAAATTCATGAACCATTTCTGGGGAGAAGCAGTACAAGCACAGTTTAAAGAGAAGTTATATTTTGGCAAACATGATCCATGTAAATATTGAGTCCAGGTCAAATTATGCTTTAATTAATTACAATAAAGCACAGTTTCTAGAACCCAAGATGCGAGTCGAGGAAATTGTATTGTATATATCTCGACATTTTCCTTTGAACGTGGCAGAAACGACTGCCATACAAAACATAAACAACATGGATAAACTGTTAAATTTCCTGATACGTATAGAAAGGACAATGGGTTCCACACAAAATACCTACAATAACAGAGCAAAAGGGGGTACAGATAGCCAAAATTATAATAGAAATACTGGACAAGGATACAGAAACTCTAGGTATGATGAAGAATACCAAAATAAAAACAGAAACAATCAAAATTAACGACAAAATTTTTATAATAATGAAAATCAAAGGAACAACCCTATAAATGAAAACAAAAATTATAACTATCCTAACTATAATAATACTAATTATCAAAGAAACAATCCTAACAACCAAAATAAATATAATTACAACAGGCCAAACTATAGTACTAATCGGTATAACCAGAATGACAACAGAAATGCAAACCGAGGAAATAATGACAATAATGCATATAGAAATGATAAGTACGATCGATATAAAACAACGTATTATCAAAATTCACAGGCGAGAGAAAACAAACAAAGTAAACCATGGGAAATAAATGGCATTCCCGAAAGAAAGGGACCAAATACAGACTTGGAGAGAAAATTTAATCAAATAAGATATGGCCAGGAAGAACCGACCAGAAAACAAAGTTATAATGGCGAACATAAACCTAATCCTCAACAAAATTTTTAAATAAAAGCGCATGTTGTAAAATAAATAATATAATAAACTATAGTCACCCAAGAGAATTTATAAATTTATCAGAACCAGATTTACAGGAAAATGAAGTTAATTTAGTATTTATAAAAGCAAACATAAACAATAATAAAAATTAAGTTAAGATTTTAATAGTACTGGTTCTGAAGCCTCACTAATAAACAAGGAAATTGTGGAAAAATTTAAACTAGATAACTAGATAATTATATATATATATATATATATATATATATATATATATATATATATATAAAATATTCCAAAAATATCTCTAGTAAATGCCAAGGGCAGAAAAATCTGCGAAGTATCAAAAACAATTATGGTAAAATTAATCCTAAACGAAAATACAAACTACGGGGTAAATGTCAATCTGCTAATCATAGAAAACATGGATTACGATATTATAATAGGATCGGATGAATTAAGTGAAAAAAATGTGAATATCAGTTACAAACTGAATATGGTAGAAATATAGATGGTGTAGAGAAGAATATAAAGAAAAATAATAATATGGAGTATGGGCGATCCGATGAGTTCGTGCCAGTTATTGAAGAATATATATATATATATATATATATATATATATATATATATATATATATATATATATATATATATATATATATATATATATATATATATATATATATGAGAAAAATGTCAAAAATGTAATTCAAAAGTTATTGTATAAATATAGGCGTTTGTTTGATAATAGTAGAAGAATAGCGAGTGGCCATGTACATAAAATTGTTGTAAAAGATACTGAAAATTTTAAAACCGAAAAATTATCCTATTCCATATCGATACCGAAAAGAGGTAGCAAAAGAGATTGAGTTAGAGCAGGGTGCCATAGAAAGATGTGATACACCTTATATTAATCCCATAGCAGTAGTAAAAAAGGCAGGTGGGGGAATTAGATTGTGTTTGGATGCACGAAATATAAATAAATTAACAATTCCACAGTATGAGGCACTGATGGGCATTGAAAGCATATTTGGTAGAATAATGGGTGCAAACATTTTTACAAAATTGGACCTAAAACATAGTTTTTGGCTAACTCAATTAGAAAAATCATGTAGAATTATACAGGGTTCATAATAGATGGGTCTGTATATCGTTCTACAGTAACTCCGTTTGGATTACAGTCAGCGTGGTCAAAGCTTTACATAAAATTTTAGACAAGTATGAAGAATTCGTACTTCACTATGTAGACGACATTTTAATATATTCTAAAAACATGGACGAACATTTAAAACACATTGCTTTAGTTTTGAAAATTTTAAATAAAGAGGGCTTAAAATTAAACATAACAAAATGTCAGTTTCGTAACACACAGTTAAAATATTTAGGGTATAAACTACACCAAAAAGGGGTAAAAATGGATGAGGAATTTTAAACTACAGTCGTCCTAAAACTTTAAAAATTTTCAAATCATAAAAAGAAAACTCACCACATACCCTATGGTATAAAAATCATAAAATATACATAGAAAGATCAATAATAACAAAAACATAAAATAAAATCCCTTTTTTTTTGCAAAATCATTTTATATATAAATCAGATATTTCAGATATTTTACATAATTAATATAATTGTCCCCTAAAAGTGGGCAGCTCGAAAGGTTTGATCAAACATCTATATAACTATAACGTAAAAATAACACCATCGAGATCACCAGAATCATAATAATAATAATAATAATTATATATATATATATATATATATATATATATATATATATATATATATATATATATATATATATATATATATATATATATATATATATATATATATATATATATATATATATATATATATATATATATATATATATATATATTTGTGTCACACAGATAACTCAAAAAATAATGCGCCGATGACAATCCAATTTAGTAAATACCTTCCTTTTGCAAGTATAATTTCGACCACATGAATTATAATGCATGTTTGTAAGAAAAGAAATTCGGGACGCAGTAAGTGCGTTATGGTAGCGAATCTTTATTAAAATATCCTTAGTCCAAATAGATTAAACACTGCTTTGTTTTAATTAAGATACTCGGATTACCCCGGTCCATGCCAGTTTTGAGCTGACCTATAATCTATCGAATTTCAACCACGTAATTATAATGCATGTTTGTAAGAAAATAAATTGGGGACGCAGCAAGTGCGTTATGGTAGCAATTTTTTTTTTAAATCTACTCAGTCCAAATAGATTAAACAATGCTATGTTTCAATTAGATAGTCGAATTCTCCCGGTCCGTGCCAGTTCTGAGCTGCCCTTTAAAATATCGAATTTCGACCACGTAATTATAATGCATGTTTGTAAGAAAAGAAATTCGGGACGCAGCAAGTGCGTTATGATAACGAATTTTTATTAAATGCTTCAAATTTTAATAGCTCAATTTGCTATTAACCTATAAGGTTCGTTGGCCAGGAAACTACTTTTTCGGGAACATTATAAGTTTATTTTCGAAACATTTTTATACATTTTCAAACAATAAAGTTATTTTGATGATATATGGTACATTGTTTATATATATATATATATATATATATATATATATATATATATATATATATATATATATATATATATATATATATATATATATATACACTGGTAACCTAATTTAATAATTTAATGCCTGCTTTCTTTAAAAAACACATATTTGCTATTTAAAACATTTTTATGAAAATTCACTACTATAACGCACTTGCTGCGTCCCGACTTTTTTATAATATTGTCTCATTCCTAAACATTTATCTTGTGGGGTCTCTGAGAATTAGTTTAAAATTTCCTTTTTTATTTGCCAATTTTGGGTTTGAATAAACTTTTCATTTTTTCACTTTTGCTTTACTTTTTTTACTCTGTTTATTTAAATGGGCCATATAAAATATAATTTGTTTTCTGATAAAATACTTCTAATAATGTTTGAGACTTAATTCGTAACAAAATACATCCAGTGTAATCTTCCAGTTTTGAGTTTATGACACCATAACTTGCGCGGTCTCAGAGACAGCATGTCACCACTAATGTACAGAAAAGTGTTTGTCACGAGTTAAGGATTAAGTTTCTGCTGATGCTTTTTTTTCCTTCGTCCGTGTCTTTGCCTCCCTGATAGCATCGCAGCCTTTGGCTTATTGTGCATGCCCTTTGTCTTTTCTACTCCACCCATTCCAAAATCACTGTGCCTTGAACTAGTCTGCACAGCAATTGGTAGGGTGAAGTTTTATATTGCCCTATCTCCGGTGTAGGCTGTCCGTAGATCAGTTATCTTTTGTGGTCCAGAGCTTTACACTCGCACAAGATGTGCTGGGCTGATTCCTCCCCCTCGCTGTAGTCTTCATGCCAGGTCCCCCTCGAACCGCCCCATTTTATGTAGGTGTTTCTTGACAGCCATGTGTCCCATCAAGAGTCCTGTTATGTTCCTGAGTGGTCCTCTGCTGAGATTTAGCAGCTCCACAGCTCTCTTTGGACTGGGTTGCTCAATTAATGACTTCCCGTATTTGAGCCCTGGACAATCTGCGCAGTATGCCTTATGCTGTTCCCTGACCTAGGACTTGATGGTTCCCCTGGCCGTGCCTTTGGTTACGCCCAAGACCGGTTCTGGTCCTATAAATGCTGATCCTCTCTTCGCGACACTGTCAGCTTCTTCATTGCCTTTGACCCGGCACCCAGATGAGGATGACCTCAGTCTGCCCAGCGAGGTCGCTCGTCTCGGCGCGGCATTCACTAACCAGCCTGGAATTTACCCGTTGGCTACTTAGTGCCTTAAGGGCTGCCTGTGGCTATGAGGATCCGCTTGTTGGTGTAGACCCTCCTCTTGTTCTCTCGCACACAGTGAAAGCTTGCGTACATTTCATCCTCAAAGACCGTTGCATGAGCCCCGGTCATTCCGAATAAACGCCTGCCCCCGTCCCACGCTCCCCGCCGGATCCGCGAACCAGACGAGCGCGTCTCGCTCAAGGATGGGCCCCTTTACGATCTCCTGAATCTTGCAGTGGCCCCTGCAGCCTGGGTTGTCCTTCAATCTATCATCGCAGGCTAGTCTGTATAGTCCTATTCTAGCCTCCCCCGTGATAACAAAGTGTGTTTGGGGGGGGATCCAGCAACACCTCCATGGCGGCTGTTGGGGTTGAGGTTATGGCTCCTGTGATGCCGGGGCAAGCCATCCTCTGGATCTTGCCCAGTGTTTCTTTGGCACTGGATTGTGTCACCCTAGGCCACCAAACCAGTGCCGCGTATGTTAACGATGGTCTGACCACCCTTGTGTACAGCCAGTGGGCCATACTAGGTCTTAGTCCCACGTTTTTCCATATAGCCGCCTAATGACGGCTAAGGTCGTGCGACTGCCTTACGCAGTATTTTTTCAACGTGACCATTCCAGGTTAGCTTAGAGTCCAATATGACCCCAAGATACTTTACCTCCCTGGCCATTGGAATGTTCCTACCATATAGCCGCCTAGTGATGGCTAGTGTCATAACTGCCTTGCCCAGTATTTTTTCAACATGGCCATTCCAGGTTAGTTAAGATTCCAATATGATCCCAAGATATTTTACCTCCCTGGTCATCGGGATGTTTCTATCATATAGAGTGAGAGTTCTGTGGGCCTCCCACTTCCTCCTCCTCGTAAATGGTACGACAGTGGCTTTCTCGGGGCTCACCCCGAGCTCTTGGCTAACCGTCCACCTTTTCACCACTTTCAGTGCTGTCTGTATGCGCTCCCACACTGACTGTGTAACATTTCCTCAGACTATGATAAAAATGTCGTCCGCATAGTCCTGTACCTCGTATCCTCCTTAGCAGGCCGGCCACGACTAGCCACCAGAGCAGGGGAGACAAAACGTTCCCCTGCGGGCACCCAGCCGCGACCCCCGCCAGCAGAGCCCACCCCCACACCCGGCGCGAGTGAGGTAAACACCGCCCTGAGCATGGAACCGATCCACCTGCAACAGGTTTCCTCTATTCCCCGCTCCCTGACAGCTGCCAGTACCTATCTGAATGGTGTTGCTGAAGGCCCCCTCTATGTCTAGGAAGGCTCTCAGCGCCACCCCCCTGTTCTCCAGTTTCAGCACCAGTTGGTGCAGTGCTGTTTCTGTTGAGACTCCTGCTCTGTATCCGTCATAATGAGGGTAAGTGGCGGCACCAGTATGTCTATACCCTGTTGGAGCATGATGGGCATTATTCCATCAAATCCCAGGGATTTGTATGGCTTAAAGCTGTTAATCGCCCATCTGATTTTGCTCCAAGTAACCACCCTTTTAGCGACTGTCCAGTCTACTCTAGATGCCTCTATTCCTGAGTGTTCCCAGTCCGGAGGTGATTGATTTATTATGTTGCAGCCAGGGAAGTGCGTCTGTAGTAAAACTTCCATAGTTTCCCCCCGAGCCTGTAAAGCCTCACATGGATGATTTAAGCGAGCCTATGTTGCTCTCAGTGCCCTTGGACAGGATCTTGTGTAGTCAAGCATTCTCGGATGTGTTCTCCACTTCCTCGCAGTGCCTCCTCCACGACTCCTTCCTGGCGTCCCTCAGTCTTTTGTAATAGCTCGTTAGGGCATGTCTATATTCATCCCATGCCCCCGACCTTTTGGCTGCGCTGAACAGCTTACAAACTTGCGTCCTCTTTTGCCTGAGGTCCCCGTTCCACCAAGGGATATTCCTGGTGAACGCCCTCATTTTCAGGGGGCAGTTGGCGTTATAGACCGAGGTGATTGCGTCTCGCACCTGGGCTGCCATGATCTCGAGGTCTATCGAATTGTCTATGGTACTCTTAACTCCCTGCAGTTCCGCTGCTAGGTCTGCCCTGTAGGCTTCGCAGTCCGCCTTGCGAAGGCCCGGGTACTATACCATTTGTCTTTCGACTTTGGCGATTTCAAACCGGATGTATCTGTGGTCTGAGCTACTCACTTTCCCAGACACGGCCCAGTTCTTAACAAAGTCACCCAGAAACTGTATGGAAACTGTTAGATCTAAAATTTCCACACGCCATGTTGTGATGAAGGTCGGTTTATTACCGCTATTCAAAATGTCTAAATTAAAATTCATAAATAATTGTAAAAGTGACTCACCTCTAGAGTTTGTGTCCGAGCTTCCCCAAAACTCATGGTGCGTGTTCGTTTTCATGCCGCTACCCACCATCAGGTGCTCCAATTCCTTGGATGGAGGAGGGTCCGTGCCGTCTCCTGGTAGATAGGCCGATCCGACAGTAATGTCCCTCGGACCATCCACTCCTCCACATTGAATTTTGATAGCTGCCAGGTCCCTGGGACAGCAAGTCACCAAGGGCAGAAACTCTATCCCCTCACTGACGAAAATGCAGGCCCTCGGGTTCTCACTGGATCTGCTGTAAAGGCCATTGATCTCTCCTTCTTTATAAGAGTACAGTTTGTGACTGAGGGCCACATCCGTGTTCCTCAGAGCCATTAGTAGTCCGGCCATGGCTGCTCTTCTCTGTTGGAGGTTGACCTGAAGGAACCTAAGCCCCAACTATCCCAGGTTGCTTCCCCAGTGGGCGAAGAAGTGAGACCTCCAGAGTCCACGTACGCTGCCGTCCCTGGCTCGTCTCAGTTTCCGGAATAGACCCGACGCACGACTCTGTAGCCGGAGCCAGTCCTTGAGCATTATTTGCTTTGATCTTATTTTCGTCCTTTTCCATTTTCGTCCCCCCATCGAGAATGGGGGAAATAACTGTCCACAGCATCAGAACCCCCTGTGTGGTGCAAGGCAGGTTACTCTGAAGGGTTGTTCGGTACTCCAGAGGTTCCGTTCATGTCACCCTGGTGCCATCCATCCGTAGGCCGGGTCACGTGACACTGTGTATTGGGGGAGTTTTATCGACCTCCACGTCTAGATCCTTCATGTTTAGTTATAAGCAGAGTCACCTCGTGCAGGATGCATGTTCTTCACCGCACATGATGGTCTTGGGGAAAGCTTCTTCGAAAGGTCATGTTGTTGTTTCCACTTCCTCAGCTTACCTGGAGTCCTTTGGCCCCCGATTCGTCGACCCCCGGCTGATGCTTGCAATGTGTATAAATGTCAAACATAGAGGTTGAAATTTTTGTAAAAGATAATTTATACGATTTTTAAGATGGGGGTTGCAGAAAGTAATTATTTTTACTCCAAAAGTATAAGGTTGATATAAGATAATATTAAAGAAATATTGGTTGGATGTTATCAAGGGCTTGTCTCTCTCTGGGTGCGGGGGGGTGGGGGGTGGGGAGGAGGGAGAAGGGGTTTGTCAAGGTGTGAGGTGTGGTGGAAACTAACTATACTGCACACAAAAAACGTATATCAACCTCATTGTTCTTTATCTACTTTTAACTGTCCCATCTCCCCCCTCCCTAAATCCACTCTTGGATGTGATCATTATGAAGATGAAATTATTTGAACTAAGGATGGATGGTATCATTTGACATGCAACCATTTGGCAGGTAGATATGAAATAGGATGTTTATTATAATTATGCCCTCAAAGAACCAAGACATGCTGATTTGTATGCTCTTAAAGAATAACCGGTAAATCTGCAGTTTAAGCCAGCGAGTCCTCGCACACTAGAATTTCGTCGTTGGAGTTCACACGCTGTTGCCACATCCTTCTGCCGGACGGTGCAGTGTAGGTCAGTTCAGGCAGCCCTTTAGAGCAATAAGCACCGTCCGGCAGAAGGATATGGCAACAGCGTGTGACTCGCGGGCATAAACTGCAGATGTACTGAATAACCTATCAAAATGAAAAACATTGAATACTAACCTGTATATTTGTTGTATTTTACTAACTTTGGAAGGTATTTGCAAGTGCTGTGATAAACTACTGTTTTCAGATGTATTCGGTAATTTTCTCTTTTTGCCCTCTTCTTGTCGAGGGGGTTCAGGAATACGAAATGAAGTTGACTTTATACTCTCTACTATACTTTGAGCAGACTGCTGTATAGGCAATCGCTTCCTTTCAGTGGATGATGGAGATGGTAAATCTTTATTATTTTGATTTGCAACGTCTGCTACATCATCAGCAACTGCAGAATACGCTGTCTGTGGGGCCATTCTAGGTAATAAAGGAATACATCGCCTCCCTTCTTGAACCCAGTCATCCAGAGACAATGTCTCTCCAGAAATGCTATAAGAATAATAGTTAGCACTTACAATTTATTGTAAGTAAATCAAATAGTATAACTTACTGGTAGGCAACTGTATTCAACTTTTCATCACTAACAGCTCTACGTATTTCAGCTTTATGTCTATCCTGTGATATATTTAAAACAACACTTGTTTCTTTCAGTAATTTACGTTTGTCGCAATTTAATGGTCCCTGGGCTCTTAATGCAGACACTAGATGAGAGTAAGCTTCCACTTCTATAATAAACATTAATTTCTAGGCACTTGACAAGCAAATAAAAGTAATACATACCCAAATGCCTTAATATTTGCACGGACTCTTCTTTGGTTAAATCCAGTAAAGCAGGCCACATTTTTATTGGTCATAAAGCGCTGGCTTAAATTGGCATCGTGATTCAAAACTTTATTTTGTTTAATTAAATTATTTATTTAATTTTATGTTGAAAAGTAAAAATTTTATTCTAATTCAGAGCGCTGACAGTATATTCAATTATTGAGGTTAATATCATGTTTACTGTTTACGCATACAGATAGAGTTACAACCAATGACATTTAGTCATAGACATATACTCTATATGTCATTAGACACAACTTTTCTATTTTCTATTATACATTATACATATTTACTCTTAGAATACAGAAACAGGACTGAGCCTTATAAAACCTAAGTAGAACCTAAAAGAGGTTGCAACTGTCATAATATGACAGTTGCAATGACGTGTTCGTTGTCGAAAATGAAATTAACAAAATAAGTACCTATGTAAGGCTAGATATATTCTCGCCACAATTAGAACCGTAGACCGGTTTTGCTCTAATTAGAGCTCTTCAGTACGGCATACTAATTGTAGTGAAAATGCACCTATCAATCAAGTAAAACGGCTATGGTAGCCAGCCTTCCAACACTAGGTGACGGCACGTTACTTTGTGTCTACCAGTCACTTAGTGTTGGAAGGCTGGCTACCATAGCCGTTTTACTTTATAGGTTTTTTTCGCTACACTTAATATGCCGTACTGACGAGCTCTAATTAGAACGAAACCGGTGTATGGTTCTAATTCTGGGGATAATACATCTAGCCTTATATACTTTGTCCCTATATTAGGGTAGAAATGGGCGAGAGCTGACAATTTACTAAAGTGTTAATTGGTTGTATACAGTCTCTGTTTTTAACACTTTGTGTTATTTGGAGCCGGCGTGACAACATACTACTTGGTTCCGAAACTAGGTGGCGGCACGTGTCTACCACTCACTTAGTAAAATAATGACCTATTATACAAGACAAATCACAAAAAATACCACTATTTCATACCTATTTCCCAACAAATGCAGATGTAAGATATTCACTGACTGGCACAAACCGCCAAAAATTAATCCTCGAATAATAGATTCAATATGGCTGACACGTCGCACACCATTCTGTAGTACAGATATGGAAATCTTAGATTAGCTAAACCTAATCTAAGATAGAAATGCTCTTTCCTGTTGCTTTATAGTCTAAGTATTTACTTTTTACTAATATTAACTATAGATAATATTTATGGTGACATTAATGTATGTCTATAGCCGAGCCGACATCTATAGAACAAAAAAGTTTTGGTTGTTATTACACCGATCTTAAAATAAAACAAATGCCGTTTTCCAGCAGGGATTAATCAACAAGCGCCTCGCAACAGTAAAAACTCGGTTGCATTGATCATGCACACTTTGTAGAATATTGCAACTAACGAAATAAAAAACCTCCCCGACATGCTGCTTACACACAATCCACCCAACTGACCTGCCTGACCTACTCTGACATCAGTTTGCCTAATTACGAGCTAAAAGGGGAAAGAAAATCAACCCTGCCATTCCTATGAGTATAATGTACTTTCCTTCTCCGTATTCCTTCTTTTAGCCTTTGATTAGGCAAACTGATGTCAGGGCAGGTCAGGAAGCTCAGTTGGGAGGATTGTGTGTAAACACTTTTTTGTTTTGTTTTTGGATACAGGAGTGGAGAAATGCATCATGCAGACATCATTCACAATACTGTAGTGTGTGGAAAATCGAGGTACTGTGAGACTTACTCACTAAAACTCCGCACCCTGGAGTACCGGACCTTAGGTCCACACCTCCGTCGGAAAGAATTCGAACAATGACGATTGGGCTTGAATGTTTTCATTCTGATATTACCACGGGGGCGTAATCGGGTAAGCACAAGCCTTGGACGTTTATGCCTATGTGAAAGTTGCCCATCACAGCCAGCGGTACCATGGAGAGGAGCACCCGGGCCAGAAGCGGCCTCCGCGAACCGAGCTGCAAAGAGTCGAGTCACAAACCCAAGCATCGAAGGCATCTCCAGATCAGAGTCTGGAAACGCCCCCGTTACCCAAGTCCACAACCCAACCACCCACCATCAAGCTGGCAAAAGCAACCCCTCACCCAGACGCCCCCCACCGCAGCGCCGCCCACTACGACACTCAACCTGTCGCACACTGCTGCCAGCAGCGGACATCTGTTCTAAGCATGACAAGAACGATAGTGACAACCGCTGACAACTACCTAGCACGACTGAGCGAGTTACACTACCAACACACTATGTGTGTAAACAGCGCGTTAGGTGGTCTTTTATTTCATTACTTAAAATTTCTGCAAATTGCGCATGATCAATGCAACCTAGTTTTCACTGTCGCGAGACGCTCGAATTAATCTTGATAAAACCACTTGTGGTCTTGAATACTCCATTCCATTGGCAAATGACGGGTATTGATTAATCTGCTTACTGTCTTGATCAAACTGCTTACGGTTCCATTGATAATGCTCACTTCGCAGATAATTTTAAGTAACTAAATAAAAGACTTCCCCGACGTGCTGTTTACACACAATCCTCGCAACTAACCTTTCTGACTTGCCCTGGCATCAGTTTGTCCAATTAAAAGCTAAAAGGGGAATGAAAATCAACCAACTACCCCCGGCTATGGGTTCTAGACGTCATAGTTCGCGCTCATTTGAAAAAAAATTCAAAAGTCGGGATCTCCCCATTAGTGAATTTTTTCTAAGAAAATTCACTTAAGAATGTCGTACATAACTAAAATACTTACACAATGTTAATATGTGGAGAAAAAACTTGCTTACTATACCTTATCATTTTAAAGAGCTCTTTAAAAGTATTATTCACATACAGTAGAGCAAGCTGTGACTACATTTAGTCTTGCTCAATAGAATATGACTTTCAAGCATAAATACAGGAATATGTTGATAAGTTGATAATGTCCCTCTTTTTTTTTACTCCTTTCTTATCCTGCCTCCTTTTCTTATGTTATTTATAATTCTCCAAACCTATACAGGTATTTATATTGATGTGGCCTATATGTTAGAACAGGTATTGCTTTGTGTGCAAGTGGCTGAATATAGGACTATTGTCACCATTTAATTAAGTAATTAATTAGTTTGGTTTAGCATTACATGTTAAATTTTCGTCTCTAACGTATAGTATTATCTGGTGAACAATAAATTTAGAATACTTATATTTATTCCGCTAAAAGTGATTCCAAAATGCAAGTCGGGAACCAAGTGTTAAATTTTGTAAAGCAAGTAGCAATAAGGAAGGTGACATTGTAGGATTAGCAAAGTGCTACAGAAATGTTTTTGTTTTCTCAAAGTAATGTGATTTGTTCAGAGGATCATTATATTCGACTTATCAGGGTTTTTTTTATTGAAATTTAAAATACTTTAGCCATCACAGATTCAGTCTTGAACGCATGATGATGATTTAATAAAGGTGTCACAAGATTTTACTTGGTTTATTTACTTAATTCCTCTATCTTTCCGTCCCAATTGTTTGCCTATATATGTGTCGAAAGTGGTTACTTTTAAGAATAACATGTACATGAACTGTATAAGGTTTATTGCACAGCCTACTATTTATATTTCAAGTAAATTTATGAATGTCCTTGTATTAACTTTTCTCATAAATATATATTATGTTGACAGTGTGGATAAAGGCTCTCAGCTTTACATGCTTAAGCCATGATGTTTGCGGGTTCAAATACCACACGGGGGAAAAACATTTTTGAAAGTGTGATTTAAAACTATAACTTTGGAAGGCTTTGGAAAACACCGGAGTATTAACATCAGTTAGGTTACTCTGTTAGATATTTCAGTTTATTTTTATTGTTTTAGCTTACTGTCTTTCATTCATCAATTTCATCTTTGATCTTTTTATGACGCCAAAGGTAAAACAAGTTAACATAAAGTAATGGAATAAATGAAAAATTGTAGGTCTTAAATTAATAAATATATCTCTTTATTATTTTGGATTTACCATTGCACCTTTGTCCTGAACAAAATTATAAATTTATTCTTATGTGAAATATTTCATTTTTTTTTTCATTTGCAGTTACTCTGGTAATTGGGTACTGTGATAATCAGGTACTCTTTCATTTGATCTTCTGGTGAATTAGAAATAGTGTGCTCTAAATGAAACAAGTCAAGTTCAGGTAAATTAAAATTGGTACTTATCTTTGCCACAAGCTGCGCAATTTTGTCATCTCTGGATTATTTCAAGTAGTTTCCAACAAGTGAAAAAATAAATATTATAAAAAATGGAGTTAGGCTGTTTTCTTAATAACATTATCTGATTTTTTGAAGTTTGATGTTTTTCTTCGAAAATTACAAAGCTATTTTCATAAAATTCGGTTGATATGTTTCCTTGGGAAAGACAGTACTACATACCAAAATTACTCTTTAAGTTTATAGAAAATTGAGTTTGTAAGGCTAGATGCATTCTCACAACAATTAGAACCGCAGACCGGTTTCGCTCTAATTATAGCTCGTCAGTACGGCATACTAATTGTAGTGAAAATAAACCCATAAAGTAATACGGTTATGGTAGCCAGCCTTCCAACACTAAGTGAGTGGTAAGACACGAAGCAACGTGCCGCCACCTAGTTGCGGAACCAAGTAGTATATTGTCACGCCAGCTCCAAATAACACAAAGTGTTAAAAAATAGAGACTTTATACAATCAACTAATAATTTAGTAAATTGTCAGCCCTGTGTTGAAACAAATAATCAAAAACCCCAAACAATTTATATAATAAATATTTTTATATAAGTTGCGCCATCTATGCATAAATGATGTAACTATGTGAGGCGCATGTTTTGTTCAGTTGTTTAGTTTTTTAGTTGGAAATAAAGTTAGTTGAGCTGTGTACTGACTGTGGATGTGATATCCTTGTTTCTTTTTATTCCCGAAATTTATCAGGTTATGGACCCAGTCCCTTTCCCTATGCGTTTTTTATTGTGTAAAAGAATCAGTCAAGTATGTCTTCGGGAGGAAGTTTAATCGCGAGTGTTCACATCGCGTGGACGCGATAATTACGAAGAATGGGCTTTTGCAGCCGAGAATTTTCCGTTGCTTGAAGGTCTACAAAAGTGTGTGGGCGGCACGAAAACGGACACTGGCAAGATTAGTCAGGCAAGAGCTAAACTCATTCTTACGATTGATACGTCGCTTTATATTCCTGTAAAGAAAACGACGACAGAGAACCTCGGTGGTTCAGGGGTAAGAACGCGTGTCTCTGAACCGAAGGGTACTGAGTTCGATCCCAGGGTACTCCTTTCACTTTTTCAGTACAAACTGTAAAATTAACATCAACCGAGGTTCTGACATTGTATTTGAGCAAGTTGAATGTCTGCACGTTCCGCCCTTCGGAGGGGGCGTAAAGCCGTCGGCCCCGTGTCCATGCGATGTTGAGCACGTTAAAGATCCCTACCCTCCTTACAGAAAGGCATGGGTTCAGGAAAATTTCCAGGATAGTGAGGTGAAACTGCTCCCTGGCGTCGGTGATCGGCCATGGTCGCGGAAATAGGCCGACGTTAAAGAAACGAAACACACAAAACGACGACAGAAAGTGAGCTGTGGGAGAAATTGAAGTCTTTGTTCTCAGATAACGGATTTACGAGAAGAATCGCCCTGCTAACGTCACTCATTTCCATGAGGTTGGATAGTTGTGAAAACATGGCCGACTACGTAAATCAAGTAGTGGAGACATCGCAACGATTACAAAGTACGGGGTTTAAGATAAATGACGAATGGGTGGGTTCGTTATTACTGGCTGGCTTATCGGACAAATATCTTCCAATGATTATGGCAATCGAGCATAGTGAAGTGAGTGGTAAGACACGAAGCAACATGCCGCCACCTAGTTGGGGAACCAAGTAGTATGTTGTCACGCCAGCTCCAAATAACACGCAAAGTGTTAAAAAATAGAGACTGTATACAACTAACTAACAATTGAGTAAATAGTCAGCCCTGGCCCATTTCTACCCTAATATAGGGACAAAGTATGTAAGGCTAGATGCATTCTCACAACAATTAGAACCGCAGACCGGTTTCGCCTTAATTAGAGCTCATCAGTACAGCATACTAATTGTAGCGAAAATACACCTATAAAGTAATACGGCTATGGTAGCCAGCTTTCCAAAACAAAGTGAGTTGTAAGACACTAGGCAACGTGCCGCCACCTAGTTACGGAACCAAGTAGTATGTTGTCACGCTAGCTCTAAATAACACAAAGTGTTAAAAAATAGAGATTGTATACAACCAATTAACAATTTAGTAAATTGTCAGCCCTGGCCCATTTCTACCCTAATATAGAGACAAAGTATGTAAGGCTAAGGCTAGATGCATTCTCACAACAATTAGAACCGCAGCCGGGTTCCCTCTCATTAGAGCTCGTCAGTACGGCATACTACCACTCACTTAGTGTTGGAAGCTGGATACCATAGCCGTATTACTATATAGGTGTATTTTCGCTACAATTAGTATGCCGTACTGGCGAGCTCTAATTAGAGCGAAACCGGTCTGCGGTTCTAATTGTTGTTAGAATGCATCTAGCCTTGCATACTTTGTCCCTATATTAGGGAAGAAATGGGCCAGGGTGGACAACTTACTAAATTGTTAGTTGGTTGTATACAGTCTCTATTTTTTACTACTTTGTGTTATTTGGAGCTGGCGTGACAACATACTACTTGGTTCTGCAACTAGGTGGCGGCACGTTGCTTCGTGTCTTATCACTCACTTAGTGTAGAAAATTGAGTTATACAAATTTGAAAAATTTAATGAAAATTTACTACCATAACGCGCTTGCTGCGTCCCGAACTTTTTATTAAATCATTTGCAAAACAAAAACTAAAATATGAGAGATAAACAAAAACAAAACACAAGCTAAATAACCCATCTGGCAGTTATGACTATATGACTAGTGACAAATTATAATCAAGATAACTCAAGTCATTCCAGCGGGTTCAACATCAGTCCCTTTAAATAAGATGATCAGTCCCTTTAATAAAATGACTGTAAGCAAATACTATATAATGAGAATACAAGACACTCCGGCTGATTTCGTGTTACAAAAATATCAGCGCCCCTAGCGGATAGTATTGATGTTACGTCGTTCGAGAACGTTTAACACTAGCAATTGCTGGTGTTTAACTGTGTATAATTAAATTTTTACAATGAATGTTAGTGGTTGGGTGTGTGCAATCTATAATTGTTCGAATTATAACGTGCTAAATCTATCAAAGACATTTCATAGGTTTCCAAAGAATGGCGAAACGGGAATATGATTTGAAGCAGAAGACAAATTAAGAATCACTTTTATGCCAATATGTACAGTACGCAGGAGATAACTTATTGTGTAATATTTACCATCATGTACCTATTTATAGATAAACTTTGTAAACGGATGGTCTTGGTAAAGGCTTTTAATTATCTTCCCAAGACAAGTTTTTAAAGAGACAAGTAGAAATAACAGATTCAGTCCCATAATAGATTTATTCACGAAAGTAAGAGTTATTCTCACCTTTCATCTGCACAATTTCTTAATTATGTACTAAGTATATCAGTTACATATTTTAAAATATTAGATTAATAGGACAGTTATCATCTAGAGATATAGCAAATTGAGTACTGTGCTACCATTTATACCTAGAACAATTATTTAAAGGTAAGTACAGATTGTAACTTAATATCCTCAGAAACAGCTTTCAGTATATTCCTATATCTACCCTTGAAATAGTAGTTTAACGACGGTTTTAATGTAGTACTTGAAATTATGATTATGGGTAAGAGAAATTTGCAGAATTATTCATGCTGAATTCATTTAGGTTTCAAGCTGATTGTTGATACAAATTCTATTTATGACTATATAATCAGAAAATTTTCACTGTTTTGTCATGTACAAGTTTTTATATTCATCTATAATAAACCAATTGTCTAAACTAAGAATATGCAGGTAAATATGCAATTCAAATTACTCTCACAGTTGTCAGTACTTCACGCGAGGTAGCGCTAGTGTACTTGTCACAAATTTCACCAATGCTAAAGCTAAGGAGTGTCCCGTATTGTCTTTGCTGTAAGTGAACCTATGAAAATATTCATGAATCTTAAACTAAATTTTCCCGCTGGAAAACGGCTAAAACAAGCCTTGAGTTCACCAGTCGCCAACATTTCATAGTTGAGTCAACGTATGAGTTCACCGATCTCGCTGATTTTCTGCTGAAGCTAAACTGTTGCCGATTTGTCAAAGCGGAATGACATACAAACGTAACAAAATAGTGTTTGAAGACAACAGTCCGTTCATCATTTTCGATCTGCTGAAATGTATCGGTAGTCGACAGTTAAGCGCTTAAACTAAGCGGTTGACGCCTGGCGAAACTGACAAATATGATATACTGTCACATCCGTCTATGAGAATTCAGTTTATGAACTTTTTTACCTCTATGGCCAAAGGCCGGTTGTAAAGTTTGTTGGTGACAGTGAACACTCCGGAATTATCAATGACGTATTGAGAGGGGTGTGTGCGGCTTATGGTTGTAAGAATCGAAGTGACCAGAAAGATCCGGGAATTGCCCCTAACAGGTATGTTCATTTCTATGCCACTTGGGATCCGTTGAATTATTTACCGCATATTTCTCGATTACGGTAACTAATGACCGTCTTCTCAGTATATAGTTGCCATAAGTATATGTCAGGGAATTTCAAGATCTATAAAACTTATTAGATCTTGGGGGAATTGGACCATTTCTCACAAATTTTGACGATATTCTCATTCTGATTACCATTAATTAAATCAGCATGTGTTTAACATGGCATTGTTTTACCAATAGCGTGCATCACACATTTCTCTGGGGCTGTCCAATTTTCATGAAAATTTCCATGCACCGGCATTTTGAGACGTGAATTACGAAGATGAGCAAAGAAATCTGGGTAATCTTTGAATATGAATTCGTGCGTGCTTACGTGAGTGCGTGCCTCCGTGCGTGCGTGAGGTGGCGCGCGCGTGTGTGCGTGTGCTAGTGCACGTCTGCGTGCGCGTGTGCGTATGTACGCGCGCGCGCGCGTTTGTGTGTGTGTGTGTCACACCGATAACTCAAAAAATAATACGCCGATTTTGATAAAAATTTGGCATGTGCCCTCCTTTTGTAAGTGGCTTGGATAAGTTCGTTATCCAGGAAAATCGGAACAGGTTTTCCGGAAAAATTTTGTT
Organism: Tillus elongatus; assembly: GCA_964006375.1. Classification (NCBI taxonomy): domain Eukaryota; kingdom Metazoa; phylum Arthropoda; class Insecta; order Coleoptera; family Cleridae; genus Tillus; species Tillus elongatus. The sequence continues at coordinate 85,070,208 of OZ023265.1, forward strand.
TTCTGTCGGAAAAAAATTATCTCAAAAAAGGAAAAGATATGTTAATCAAATTTGGTAGGTAGGTTTATTATATAAAAAGTAAACTATACACTAACGATTATATTTCTATGTTGCAAGCAAAAAAGTTCTAAAAAAATATTTGGTGCCAGATTATTTCTTTGAAAATTCACTAACATAACGCACTTGCTGCGTCCAGACTTTTTGAAAAGTCTTTTCAGAAACATGCTTAGAAACCACCCCCACCCCCACCCCCCATATTGGATGCACAAACCACACAAAAAGTTGGCGTATTTGCATGAAGATGACCTTCCAAGCAGTTTGAGACAAAACGACCGCTGATAGATAAAGTTTCGTATCTTACGTGCACGCTGACACTATTCTTACCTTTTCTTCTCTTGCCTTTACTGAGTTATTTATATATAAAATGTTTTTTACACTACATACTTTTAAAACAATTTCGCAGCTGCTGATAAAGTTGGGTATTTCACATGCATGCTGACGCTATTCTTACCTTTTGTTCTATTGCCTTTGCCGAGTTATTTACATTTAAAGTTTTTACACATTACATACTTTTTGGACAATTTCTCAAACGGTTCTGTTCCGTGACACCCCCTCCCCTCCTAAACATTACATTTGACTTAAAGTTCACATTGGCTTTGGGAATGCCTGGAATATTCTGGACACATGGGCTATTGGCTTCTACTGTCACAACTTGGCAGTAGAAGCCAATAGTCCATGTGTCCAGAATATTCCAGGGATTCCCAAAGCCAATGTGAACTTTATGTCAAATGTAATGTTTAGGAGGGGAGGGGCTGTCACGGAACAGAACCGTACTGAGAAATTGTCCAAAAAGTATGTAATGTGTAAAAAACTTTAAATGTAAATAACTCGGCAAAGGCAAGATAACAAAAGGTGAGAATAATGTCAGCGTGCATGTGAGATACCAAACTTTATCTATCAGCAGCTGAGAAATTGTTTAAAAAGTATGTAATGTGTAAAAAACTTTATATGTAAATAACTCGGCAAAGGCAAGAGAACAAAAGGTAAGAATGGTGGCAGCGTGCATGTAAGATACCAAAATTTATCCATCAGCATTCGTTTTATCTCTAACTGTTCGGGAGGTCATCTGCATGCATGTTTGTTTGTGCATCCAGTGGGCTACTAAGCATGTTTCTGAAAAGATTTTTTTAAAATTCTGGACGCAGCAAGTGCGTTATGGTAGTGAATTTTCATATAGAAATAATCTGGCACCAAATATTTTTTAGAACTTTGTTGCTTGTAACATAGAAATATAAATGTTAGTGTATAGTTAACTTATTATAGCATAAACCTACCTACCAAATTTGGTTACCATAGCTTTTTTATTTCTTGATGATAAAATTTTTTTCTATAGAAAACAAAATTTTTCCGGAAAACCTGCTCAGATTTTCCTGGCTAACGAACTTATCCAAGCCACTTACAAAAGGAAGGCACATGCCAAACTTTATAAAAATCTGCGTATTATTTTTTGAGTTATCGGTGTGATACGTATATATAAATATATATATATATATATATATATATATATATATATATATATATATATATATATATATATATATATATATATATAAACATATAAAAATTGAAACTGACCCCGGATATTGGTTCTAGGGGTTCGCGCTCATTTAATTTTTTTTATATAATTCAAAAGTCGGGATCTCCCCATTAGTTTTTGTTTTAAGAAGATTAACTAAAAAGCGTTCAGGAGGTTGTCTGTAAATTTACCAAATCTACACTTAAATGTAACAATATTATGTTTTGTGACATTATTTTTAGCCGCTGTATGACCTAGTTTTAGATGTATTTTCTTTACAATGTACTACACATTTGACACAGGGAAAAATATATTGTCACAACGAACACTCTGGAATGACATTTCTAGAATAGACCAGAAGTGACAGGTGTAGAATAGTGTAGAACGTCTAGAATCTCTATAGACAAGTATAAATAGACGAGCGGTGCGTAAAATAAGTGAGTTCAGATTAAGTCGGTGTGGTGTAAAAGTGATCATAGAGTATAAAGCGAGTTAACAGTAAGTGTTGTTATATAGGAAGCGATCATAGAAGGCGATAGTGGAATAAAGTTCTATGGACATTTAATAATAGAGAAGAGAAATATTTTAGTTGACACTGGTGTTGGAAAATAGTTGGTAATAATAAATTGTAGTTTGGAAAGCTGTGTTTTGTTAGTAAACAAATCCAGAACCCCGTAGAACGTAACAACTGGTGTCAGAAGTGGGATTTTCAAGCTGCTAGCAGATATATTTTCCAGAATATTCGTTGAACAACGTGAAAATTACTAGAATCTCTGGAAGATCAGTGTCAACAAGAAGTCATAACTGGGTGTGTTTTTTGAAACAGAATAAACTGTGTACCAGCTTTAAGTACGTCTATGCCTAAGACACGTAGAGGAACAGCCAATATGGACGCCCGGCTATTGCAATTGATTAAAGAAATGAAAGAAGAGGCCAGAAGAAGAGACGAAGAAGCCAAAGAAGAAATGAGAAAAAGAGATGAAGAGGCCAGAAAAATAGATGAAGAAGCCAGAAAAAAGAGACCAAGAAGCTAAAGAAGAAGTCAGAAAAAGATATGAAGAAGCTAGAAAAAGAGACGAAGAAGCCAAAGAAGAAATGAGAAAAAGAGACGGAGAAATAAAAGAGGAACTGAGAAAAGGGACGAAGAAGCAAAGGAAGAAATGAGAAGAAGAGACGAAGAAACAAAGATAATTCTACAAGAACAGGCCAGCAGATTTGAGAATAATACTTTATGTGTCGATGAACGTATGAAGCAGGTAAAAGATGACATCTTTCAGCAAGTAGAAAACAGAGTAAGGGGTATCAGCGACGATGTATATGACAAGCTGACGAATATACAAGAGGAAGAAAGTTTAATTAAGCAAACGTAAGAATATGCAATGGATAAATCAAGCGTAGGGAAATGAATACAACTTCGTTGCGAAAATAGCTTGAATATGGCGTCAGTCTCTGAAAATGTTCACGCATATGTCTTAAATATCCCTATCGAGTAAGTATAGTATCGTCAACGTCGGTGTACATTCAGAAACATGGAGTTAAAATAAAGCAAAATTATGACTACAATGAATTACGTATATATATATATATATATATATATATATATATATATATATATATATATATATATATATATATATATATATATATATATATATATATATAAGCCTGTGGTTAGTGGAACTTGCCTTCCAAAGCTTTTGCCTAACGCACTCACAAACAGACACACACACCACAAAGAATGAATACAAGTAGTATGTAACACTATACACATGAGTTTAGAGCACCAATAAATTCATTCACCCTGGTTTTTGTTTTATAAGATCCACTAGTGCCTACTGTAATCTTGTTAGTGGGAGCATCTTAATAACATTAGGTAGAAAATTGAGGAATTTAATTCCCAAGTAATCAAACATCTGCTTTGTTTTCTCCTTTTTGTGCAACTCTATTTTTAATTCATGCCTACACCTGGTATTGATGTTGCGAGCTTCATCATTCACTGGCAATTTTGAATACATATACTGAAGAAGAATGTGGCATAAAGGGTACCTAAGTATCCCATTGGCCTCGAACACATCAGGGCAGCTTTTTCTTGGACCTACGCACACAATGTCCTTATTACTCTTTTTTGCATTATAAACATATGTTCCGCTGCTGACGAGTTAACCCATATAAATGTTCCACACGATAGCATACTGCGACAATGAGCAAAATATGCAATCCTGGCAGCTAGATGGAAACCGTACTGTTCCACTGTTCTTATGATGTCGATTGCTCTGGATAAGCCCCCTGCTTCCATAGGTCAATCATGTCATTTACCGTTTTAAAATGAATTGGTCTGACCAGGTAAGACGACATCTCCAGGCTGCTTCTAAGGACATAACAAAATTCGTATTTAGCAATTAGGTTTTCTTTTTCGTTGAGTAGATTTCATAAAAAGAAACAAATATAGAAAAGAGCAGACATTTAAAAATAATTCACCAATAGCGACATACCAACATTTAATTATGCTACAGAAAAGTGACTAATTTTATTGAATTCACACATGTATTTACTTAGTATATAGCTGTTTTAGGGATTTTTACCTGACATGTTTGTCAATATACTCCATGTTTCATTCCCCACACTGCAGACAACGAATTACTTAATTAACCAAAATTCAAACAATTCAGGCTACAGTAAGATTGTTCAAAAGCATCCAGAAAAATAAATAGACATAGATCAAACTACAGGTTATGATGATGATATAAATATAAACAACAATCCGCCATTTATCATTAGTGCCAGGCGCTTTGTCAGAGTCAGGTCGCTGTCGCTGTTGGCGTTGGTGTTGCTATTGGACGACGATGACATACGATCGAACATACATGATCACGAAAACGGAGGGAATTCAAAAAGAATGTTTACAAATTAAAACAAACTTTTAGAAACATTACAATTGTAATTTTACGTGAGCTTACAAATGGAGAAAACCAACAAGCCAGCAAAGGAAATATATTTGAAAGTTATGTTAAAGTTTCATTTGTAAGTTTGCATTGGGTTTTTGGTTGCAAACATTTAGAAATGTTGCAAACTTAACTTGCTTAATGGTAACTTATCTAACGTTGCGGTAAGCATTTGTAAGTTACCATGCTTAGTGGGTATTGTTAGCATTATTTAAGTTTTATTAATATTTTTCTGCTCTAACAATATCCATTGGGTGACCATATGATCTCCATCATGGTCATGGACGTAAAATAATAGATATTATGTATATCCAATGGATATCCATTGGATGTCCTGTGCTCTGTGGGTTGTCAATTCCTATCTTACAAATAGACAAATTACAGTCAAAGTTAATAGCACCATCTCTTCATCCAAACATTTTAAAGCGGGAGTCTCCCAGGGTTCAGTCCTGGGAACCAAACTGTTCAATTGGTTTATGAATGATATACCAACCTTTCCACGAACACAACTGGCACTTTTTGCGGATGACACCGCAATATACAGTCATTCATTTTGGGCAGTAGCCGCAAACGCTCAAAACCAGTTGCACATGAACCTTCTGGAAAACTACTATAACAAATGGAAAATTAAAATAAATCCTGAAAAAACTGAAAACATAATATTTTCTAGAAAATTCACGAATAACAAAATTTTTAGTAAACTTAGAGTACTAAACGAGCGCATAATAACGTTTAAACAAGTTATCAAGTACCGAGGTGTTATACTAGATAGCAGGCTAAACTTCCATGGGCACATTAATCACCTAGTCAGAAACGGCCAGGCTGCACTTAATGCAGTTTATCCGTCAATGTCCAACTCTGCTGTTAGTCTACTTAACAAACTAACTGTTTACAAAACAATTATCAGGCCAAGTATCCCCTGTTGTGCCCCAGCATGGTGTGGTATATCCGACAGCAGGTACAGAAAATTAGAAACATTCGAAATTACAAATAGTAATAGGTACACTAAGATCGCTTGAATGCACCAAAAGACAGGAATACTACCTATCAAACAACACATCTCCAATACAGCAAATACATTCTACGAAACGCAAACACAAAATAATAACCTAACATAAAACATCATCAAAAGCCACCTATCAAATCCACAACTCCAGTTTAAACACAAACTACCATACTACAAAACCAAATTTTGGCACCCCACAATATAAGTTCCTTGTAATGCCCCAAAAGAAAAGTTCTTTATGTGTTGCCAAAAACTTTGATATCTCTCACCAAATGTAAACTATCTAAATTCTAAAATACTAAGCCACTAGTTATCTAAGTATTGTGTGTATTATATATATATATATATATATATATATATATATATATATATATATATATATATATATATATATATATATATATATACATGTGTGTGTGTGTGTGTGTGTGTGTGTGTGTGTGTGTGTGTGTGTGTGTGTGTGTGTGTGTGTGTGTGTGTGTGTGTGTGTGTGTGTGTGTGTGTGTGTGTGTGTGTGTGTGTGTGTGTGTGTGTGTGTGTGTGTGTGTGTGTGTGTGTGTGTGTGTGTGTGTGTGTGTGTGTGTGTGTGTGTGTGTGTGTGTGTGTGTGTGTGTGTGTGTGTGTGTGTGTGTGTGTGTGTGTGTGTGTGTGTGTGTGTGTGTGTGTGTGTGTGTGTGTGTGTGTGTGTGTGTGTGTGTGTGTGTGTGTGTGTGTGTGTGTGTGTGTGTGTGTGTGTGTGTGTGTGTGTGTGTGTGTGTGTGTGTGTGTGTGTGTGTGTGTGTGTGTGTGTGTGTGTGTGTGTGTGTGTGTGTGTGTGTGTGTGTGTGTGTGTGTGTGTGTGTGTGTGTGTGTGTGTGTGTGTGTGTGTGTGTGTGTGTGTGTGTGTGTGTGTGTGTGTGTGTGTGTGTGTGTGTGTGTGTGTGTGTGTGTGTGTGTGTGTGTGTGTGTGTGTGTGTGTGTGTGTGTGTGTGTGTGTGTGTGTGTGTGTGTGTGTGTGTGTGTGTGTGTGTGTGTGTGTGTGTGTGTGTGTGTGTGTGTGTGTGTGTGTGTGTGTGTGTGTGTGTGTGTGTGTGTGTGTGTGTGTGTGTGTGTGTGTGTGTGTGTGTGTGTGTGTGTGTGTGTGTGTGTGTGTGTGTGTGTGTGTGTGTGTGTGTGTGTGTGTGTGTGTGTGTGTGTGTGTGTGTGTGTGTGTGTGTGTGTGTGTGTGTGTGTGTGTGTGTGTGTGTGTGTGTGTGTGTGTGTGTGTGTGTGTGTGTGTGTGTGTGTGTGTGTGTGTGTGTGTGTGTGTGTGTGTGTGTGTGTGTGTGTGTGTGTGTGTGTGTGTGTGTGTGTGTGTGTGTGTGTGTGTGTGTGTGTGTGTGTGTGTGTGTGTGTGTGTGTGTGTGTGTGTGTGTGTGTGTGTGTGTGTGTGTGTGTGTGTGTGTGTGTGTGTGTGTGTGTGTGTGTGTGTGTGTGTGTGTGTGTGTGTGTGTGTGTGTGTGGACAACGTGTGTGTGGACAACGTGTGTGTGTGTGGACAACGTGTGTATGTGTGTGTATATATGTGTATATAATCTTGTAAATATGTAAATAGATGTAGATATAGAGTTAAGTTTTATAAAGGCAGGTTTTTGCACTCTAGTTTTCCTGTCATCTGAATTTTCAATAAACAACCTTTACCAAGTAACATCTGCTACAATGTAAAAACTACTAAGCTTAAAAATATACAGCTGTTTTGTACAACAGATAACATGTATATTTATTAAAAAATTAGTTGTAATTTCGGATAAATCTGTATGGATAGGAACCGAATAAACCCAACCTTTGCTGTAAACAATGGATCCGATAACTGGCACAATACTATTACAGTATTATAGGAGCTTATTTAGGGGCTGCATTGTCAATTATATGTATCAAAAAATAGCAAATAAAGTTTTGAATTTGAATGCCTGCACATCGCACGCAGAAGGTTACGCAATCGAAATCAGCTGGAAGAATGTGTTTTTTTAATGTTTTATTTTCACATTTGGAGAAACAATAGTGCACAGATTTCGCATACGTTTTGAATAAGATCTCATTTTTGTTTAAAACGCCTAAATAAGTTTGTCACCTTTCAGTCTCAAATTATAATTTTAGTGAATTTTCTTAAAAAAAATTCACTAATGAGGAGATCTCGACTTTTGAATTTTGAAAAAATTTCTACAAATGAGCGCTATTTAGGACCCCTGTAATCCAAATCCGAGGTCGGTTTCAGACTTTATATGTTTATATATATATATATATATATATATATATATATATATATATATATATATATATATATATATATATATATATATATATGTTTATATATTTATGTGTCACACCTATAACTAAAAAAATAATGGACCGATTTTGATAAAATTATATTAGTACCTTTCTTTCGCAAGTGGCTTGGATAAGTTCGTTAGCCAGGAAAATCCGCCGAGGTTTTCCCGGAAAATTTTGTGTTTTTTTTTCGAAAAAAATCGAATTTTTTTTATCTCCGGAATTAACAAAGTAAGGGCAACTAAAATTGGTACACGAGTTTATATCATTATAGGTAAGCTACCTACCAAAACTTAGCCCTGTAGCTTAAAGGACAAAACAGTTACAGGCATTTAACGAAAACTAAATTTGGGTTTTCTTCAAAACGTCAAAGTCGCGATTTTAAACGTCAAAATTGTTAATATTTAGGCAATGAACCTGAAATTAATATGATCTATGGAAGGCAAATGTCTCAATAATAATGTTTTACAAAGCCTGAGCTCTTAGTTTCAATCGTCACTGTCCTTCATTTTACTAAAATAGTCCCAGAAAATTCATTTCAAATAGACCCTTTCTCTGATGCTTTAGCACTAGTGTTGGCTATAGAGTTTATCGTTTAATGGTATCATTTTTGTCGAATTTTCGTAAAAAATCATTAAAGCGTAATATATCCGTTATTATGCAAGTTCGGAAAAAAAGTTGTATACATTAATTGTACGGTGTCTTAAGCTACATCTTAAAAAATATTTCCACAATTACAGGCTGGCCCATAAGTCGTTGGTGATTCAAATGTTCTTTTTTTAGTGATTTTTTAAATCGAACACGCCCTATGTTATTGCATTTTTGTATTTTCCATCGAAATATAATACATCTTTGTAAGAAAAGAAATTCGGGACGCAGCAAGTGCGTTATGGTAGCGAATTTTCATTAAATGCTCCAAATTTTGAATCAATTTGCTATTAACCTATAAGGTTGACCAGAAAACCAGTTTTTTCGGGAACAATTTAAGTTTACTTTCGGAAATTTTTGTACATTTTCAAACAATAAAGTTATTTTGATGAAATATGGCACATTGTTTCTAATATATAGATTATACTGGTAACCAAATTTGGTGCTTGCTTTCTTAAAAAAACATATTTGCTATTAAAAACATTTTTATGAAAATTCACTACCATAACGCACTTGCTGCGTCCAGAGTTTTTTTGTTATTGTTGTAATTGTTATTGAAAAAACCGGTTTGATTAGGTTGACTAAAACGAAATTATACTGGCGATTAATAAGGAAAAATAACTGCTACGTTTATAATTTGGCTGATGCTTTACTTTTCTAAATATGAATTAAGTGTCCTAGTGGATAACTTTAATGAAATTTGTAATACAAGTTTCTTTAAAAGCGACTTACACTATCTACAGATATAGCAAAATTTGGTTCTTTACCTTCATAGAAAATTGAGTTTTGGGCATTTTTCTCAAAAGGAGTTAAAACGCAAGATTTTTTTTTATAATAGAGAGATATCGATGGTAATAACACTTTCGAAAAAATTCTTCAAATGTGCGCGTACTAGGACCTCTAAAATCGATCCTCAAGGCCTGTGTAAGTTTAACGTATAACTTTACTAATATGCCGTATAATCATAGTGTACAATTCGTATGAAAATTCGCTACTATAACCCACTTGCTGCGTCCCGTAATTTTTTAATTCAAAACAGGTGCTTGAAAAAAATCTTCAAATTAACACAGTAGTATAGATAGCAGTAATTTTGCTCATGCAGCTCCTAACATGCTCTTTAACTCATTTCGCTATGTTCCAGTAACTGCCACCAAAATAAAAACTATATCAGGGTTAAAGTGTAGTGGTTCGGTCGGAGTGGACTGTATAGGTACTAAGATTGTCAATGGTGTTGCTAACCAGATAGCTGAGCGATTGACCTATATAATATAAATTGATCCGTTATGCAGGGCCAATGTCCAGCGGCGGTAAAGGTAGGCCAGGTAATTTTGCCTGCCTTTGAATTTTTGAAATTTTTTAGTAAAGAAGTTGCTAAGAATAAGTATGCAGGGACTCTTTTTTTGACCTGTCAAGTGCCGTTTGATACTCTTGAGCTGGATAAAGCACGTGTTACGTTTTCTATGCGGGGTGTGTGGGAATGTTCTGGACTGGCATACTTCCACATGTATAATAAAAATATATATGTGGAGGTAAACAAGATTGCTTCAGATATACATGAACTTAATTTGAGTGTTCCTCAGGGATCAGTTTTGGGCCCACTGATGTTTCTAGTTTTTATTAAAGACTTGCCTAAGAATATTAGCTATGGTTGCACCATTTTCTATGCTGATGACACATATGTGACTATTTTAGCTGACACAAATGAGGAATTGAACGTGGCGGTCTCAATAGCGAATTTTTTTCTACGAAAATTCGCTACAAATTACAGACTATCAAATTATAAACTCTAAAACTAAAACTAATGCCAAAGCATAAGAGAGGGTCTATTTGAAATGAATTTTCTGCAAATATTTTAGTAAAATGAATGTCAATGACGGTTGAAGCTGAAACTTAAGGTTTTGTAAAAAAAATTCCTTGCCACATTTTATCTACATAATCCATGTTCGTTTCAGATTCTTTCCCTAAAACTTGCGAATTTTGATACTTCATATCGCAACTTTGACGTTTTTAGAAGATATAAACAATAAAATTTTCAAAATATTTTTTCTGATAGTTCTTCACCTTTTTGCGCCAGAAAACTTAATCTTTGTCTGTAATATACACTACATTTTGTTATGGACGCAAAATATTTTTGGTTTTGTGCATTCCTCTGGTCATCAGTGGAATCCATTTTTTTTTAATCCCAATTACTTTTTTTCTTTTAACCTAGAGATCTAAATTTTAGTACGGAGTATACTTGTTATAATCTAAACCTGCGCAGCAAATATGCTGGTTGCCAGAGCTTTCTTATTTCCGGAGATTAAAATAAATCCAAAAGAAAATCCAAAATTTTCCCAGAAAAATTTGTCCGATTTTGCTGGATAATGGACTTATCCACGCCACTTGCAAAATGAACGCACTCACCAAATTTGATTAAAATCGGCCCATTATTATTTGAGTTATCGGTGTGATCGCGATCATATGAATTTTTTTTGTGCAAGGTTTCACCATTAGTGATTTTTTTAAATAAAAATTCACTAAAAAGAGTATACGAAGAAAATTAAACGCAAAAGTGATGTTTATTCCCACAAGAAACACTTGTCTACCAATCAGTTGATTGTTACATGACTGATGACTTCTATTTAGAACCATTTATAAAAATATAGAGAAAACTAGGCACTGTTACGCACTACTTATAGAAAATTTAAATAGTTGTAAGCCCATATAGATGCATTCTGACAAATATTAGAAACCCATACTGGTTTCGCTCTCATTAGAGTTAATCAGTGCGCTATACTAATTACAGTCAGTATATACATAAAGTAATTCGTCTGATAGGTAGCCAGCCACAGAAAACATCTGGGATGTACGACAGAGTCGCCATCCCGGTGCGTGACCATAGGTAGTATGTTGTCACGGTGACTCTAATAAACACAAAATGTTATAAATAGAGACTATATACAACCAATTAACACTTTTATAGATCGTGAGTCTTGGTACTTTCTTCCTTAAGAGAGGGATAATGTATGTAAGTCTAGGTCTATATATACATTCTGACCATGATTACAAGCGCATACCGGTTTCATTCTCATTAGAGCTCATCAGTGCGCTACCAGGGCTGGCGATTATCAACATTGTTGATTGGTTGTACATAGTCTCTAATTATAACATTTTCCGTTTATTATCACAGAGATGGCGACTCTGTCGTACATTACACATGTCATTCTTTTAATTTAAAATAGTTCCATCTGTTACTCTATGAAATGAACTGGAAAGGAATTAGGAATGAAAAGTGAAAAGAAAAAGAATAAGCAAAAAGAAATAAGAATTCCCGGCTTTTGGTTTTCATTAGTTATTTTTATTTAGTTATTGTTTGGTTATTAATTTATTACATTCCAAGTTCAAGTAGCAAGTAGCTGCATGTGTTGGTTCCATAAGCTAAAATGACACCAGAAGACTTATATGATTGCCTTCTAATATTTAGGGACATAAAGAACCTTTTGAAATGTCCGATATGGTATGGATACCACTAATTTTAAAAATCAACCATTAACTAATTTTATTTTCAGCCTTGAGGTAATAAATGATAGCATTGAGTTAGAATGTAGACATAGGTTCTGTGTACCATGTTTCGAACAACTGTCTTCTTCCAGTAAGCCCTTAACTTGTCCTGTATGCAAAAAGTCATTCCAGAGAAGGTATCCAAAATATAAGGATCTGTATGCTGATTTGCTAGGTCAGTATGTAGACGAAACAGAACAAATTATTGAAGAATCACTTCACTGCAAAGGTAGGTAAAAATCAGTCCTTATTTTACTACTTTGAAACCAAGACTAACGTAATTTTATAGATTAGATTTTTGGGACAGCTGACCATCCTGCCTGTGTCACATCGACCTTAAGATTTATTGTGAAGCTTTCATGATCCTTAAGTAGACGGGCCCCGTCCATGCACCGAGAGAGCGGCATTGCCGGACGGTGCTTATTGCTCTAGGGGGCTGCGTGAATGACCTTCCCAACCTACAGTGTACGGGACCCATGTACTTAAGGATCGCCGCTTTCATGTATTCTCTAGAGCACCATGTCTAGTATTTTAACTCGTTTTAGGTTCCACAGTCTTTGTGGGCGATTTTTAAGTAGATGGGTCCCATCAAACGACAGTGAACTCGAAGTGTCGTTTAGTGTGCAGCGTTGCTAGTGACTTTATTTTTCTTAATGGCAGTAATACATTTTTTTGTCATTTTCAAATAGACCATGTATCATATACCTCTTATCCTTCAATACATTCACAAAAAGCGACGGGACCCATGTACTTTACTAGGTGGGTATGGCATTTAATGCTTTATTATGTTGAAACGAGTTTATAGAAAATTATGAAACTTCTTTGGTTTAATAAATACGCTGAGCTCTATTTACATAAGTGAATGAAAAAAATGTAGCTTCTTCAAAGAACACTTAGCACAATTAAAATACGGGACTATAGATGATAGATCTACCATCGCTCGACATATTTGCGATAATAATCACCATGTTAATGAGGAGAATTTAAAATTAATAAAAAATGTTAGAAAACCAGGACAATTGAACGCCTTCGAAAGTATATGTATTGCTAAACATAATAATAATAATAATAAATGTGCCACCTCCAATCTCTAGTCATTTGATAAAGAGCTTTGTAAAATATATTAATGCTGACAAAAGCACACTCGAGAGATAAGGAAACAATACAGATATTTTTGACAAACGAAAATATCAGCCAGCAATCACTAAGCTGCCAACTGTGTAATAAAGGGAAGTTCAATAACCTCTTCGGGCAATTGAGGATACAATACACAAAGGTTGCGTCTGCGACTTAAAAATTCCACTCTCGTTTTCGGCCTTTACCTGAAAGTCTATATAAATATGTGTAGAAGTAGAAATCAATTAGAATATTTTCATCCTCTGATGATGCTAACTTGGTTAGCGAAACGATCGTTGAGTCTTTTAAAATGTGTTGTGATTTGGGTTCTCCAAGTGTGCTTGTCAGTGCTCATCACAGATTCCAATCTTCACTTAGTACTTGAATGAATGAAAAAAATGTAGCATAATCGGTTGTGCCAGAAATTGACAATAACTTTATTATCTTTAATGGCAGTGATACATTTTCTTGTCATTTTCATGTACACGTAGGATAGCGGGGGCTTTCAATTTTCGAGCTTTAACTGGAAAGTCATAAAATCCAGTTTGAACTTGCCAATCTTGAACTGAGTGGGATCAGCGAATATGCTTGCTTAGCCGGGTGCACCAGACGCCAACAGTTTAATTGTTGTGTCAACATTAGTTGACATCTGTCAACATTTCCTGACATAACAATTAAACTGTTGCCGCCTGTTGAACTCTGCCAATGGACCGCATGGACAGTATTGCTATTCGTAAATTTTCGTAGAAAACATTTTGTAATGGGAAGATCTCAACTTTTGAATTTCAAAAAAATTTCTCAAATGAGCACGGACTTTTAAAAATTCAAAAGTCCACGGACTTTTAAAAATTCAAAAGTCACGATCTCATTAGTGAATTTTTTTAAGAAAATGCACTAAAAATAAACACTTCTAATCCTACTATATGTGTGCGAACTGCAAGACTTTTTTTTTCTCAGGGCTGGTCAGCGGCTTTGCCTCTCCGATAGCACTGCAACCTTTGGCTTATTGTGCATAACTGCAAGACTAGAATAAAGTTATTAGAAAACCATGTAACCAGATCAAAATAGTGCTGGATGCTTTTTTTTCAAATTAAACCTAAATCGCTCTGTTATTAGTTAGTCGACTTATTTTTATAAAACAAATTACTACCATTATTACTAGATCAAATTTAAAAGTAAAAAGTAGTTTCAAGTTGACATGGAAAACTTTACTTTAAAGTCTTAATTTTTTGCTAAAACATAGCTTGTCAAAATGACAGCCTGCAATGTATTTGTAACAAGAACAATTTGGTAAAAATGATGAACTTCAAAAAGTTTTGATGCTAATTGTCTATTAAAATTCTATTGTATATGTTTTGTAATAAACTAAAAAAATTCGGGACGCAGCAAGTGCCTTATGATAGTGAATTGTGATTAAATGCTTCAAAATTGGATAACTAAATTTTTTATAAACCAGAAAAGTTGAATTTTGGTGTGTAGTAAGGTCTTTACCAGGGCAACATACTACCCAATTTCATTAAAATAAGTTTCTTATTTTTTGAGAATTTTTCTTTTTGGAAAAATCAATTTTTTTTTTACAAAAACTGATCCAATCAGGCTGTCTAACGAACTCATCCAAGCTATTAATAAAAAAACGGTACTTGCCGAGTGTCATCAAGATTGGTTGCACACACACACGCACGCACACGCACGCACGCACACGCACACACACGCACGCACCCAGAGAGGCAGGCAGGCAGGCAGGCAGGCAGGCAGGCAGGCAGGCAGGCAGGCAGGCAGGCAGACAGACAGACAGAGAGAGAGAGAGCTAGAGGCCCAAATTCGCGCTCATTTGAAAACATTTTTCTGCAAAGTCTCACCATCAATGCCTCTCTGTTAGCGTTTTTTTTTACAAAAATTCGCTAAAAACGCAATTATAAGCTCTTATTTGATTTTTGCTAGTTTTACTCATTTTAAAATGTCGGTAATTTTTTTCTAAAAGATTATTTATTTTACTTTATATTCATTGACCTAATCTTGAGTTAAATGAATTTGAAATTTGGCTTCAAAATAAGTGTGATTTGTAATCTTTATTATTTTCTAAAATGAAGTATTTAAAACTCTGGACGCAGCAAGTGCGTTATGGAAGCAAATTTTCATAAAAATGTTTTTTATAGGAAATATAATTTTGTTGAAGAAAGCTTGCATCAAATTTGGTTACCAGTATAACCTATATAGGAGAAACAATGTACCATATTTCATCAAAATAACTTTATTGTTTGACAATATACAAAAATATTCCGAAAATAAACCAAAAAGGTGGCCAAAAAACTGGTTTCCTGGCCAACGAACCTTAGGTTAATAGCAAATTAAGCTATCGAAAGAAACATTTTATGAAAAATCGCTACCATAACGCAGTTGCTGAGTCCAGAATTTATTTTCTTACAAACATGCATTATCTTTCGATGGAAAACGCAAAAAATTGTAATACTATAAGGCGTGTTCTATTAGGGAAAAAAATGCATCAGCAGCGACCTATGGGCCACCTGTGATTGTAAAAATAATTGTATAAGATGCAGCTCCAGACATCGTATAATTAACATATAATTTTTTTTATCATATCTTGTATAATAATGGATATTTTGAGCTTTACCCTAGAAATGCGTCACCCTGTATATATGAAAACAGATAAAAATTGAAACTAACCCGGATATGCGTTCTCTGGGGCCTACTTCGCGCTCATTTAAAGAAATCTTTTCAAAATTCAAAAGTCACTAAAATTGTATCCAACTCTGAGTAAAATTGTGATGGCCAAAAATAAATATGATTGTAAGAAGAAGAGCATGTCTACATTTGTATTACAAATGTCAGAAAACCAAATAATTATTTACATGTCACTTTGAAAGTAGATCTGACATTTATCAAAATAATTTGTCAGTTGAATATGACATGTACTGTTGCCGTGGACTATCATTATGCACTATTGTATTACGCCTTATAAGAATCTTGTTGTTTTTTGGAGTACGAAAGCTTATTTTACTGTCAAAACATTTTCCATCCCTCAACCTGAAATGGTTTTTGTTTATTTAACGTTGTTTCATTATAGCTTCACAGTAGGTTTTAGAATCTAGAAATTATTCTATTTTGTGTGAATTTTTTCGTTGCATACCTAGAACAAATTGTATTTTCCTTCAATTATAAATGATAATTTTAAATTAATTCCTATATTTTCTGTGCACAATGTGTTGTACAGATGCGAAACTGGAGAAGGAAATTTCATTTGAAGTTAAAATAACGAAGAGAACTTTATTCCAGGCACGAGTGTTGTTTCCATTTTTTTTAAATATCAATAACATTTATAGGTAGATTAGCAGATTAGCGTATTGTTCGTTTTTTGAAAAAAAACCAGAAACATTCCTAGAGGAACCCCTTTATGCATTAACCATCGGACAAATGCAGTGATCTCAACTCCGCAATACAGTTAAGAGACCTAAAGCAAATTTGAGGTTCTGTGCAAGGTAAACATGCTACAACGGAGCTACAAATGCAAACTGTAAAAAACTCACCTTGCAGAAGTCCATAGAAAGGAGAAACTACTTACCAACACCGTTTCTCCATAAAAAACTTCCACATTGCACAATGGAAAAAAAACGCTACATAATTGGCGTAATCTGATTCCTTAAAATTAAATAAATCACTGAAACTGCTACCAAAGCATAACATAAAGGGTCTATTTTAAATTAATTTTCTGCAAATAATTTAATAAAATAAAGAACAACGAAGATTGTAGCTGAAACTTAAGGCTTTTTAACTTCTTTTACGACATTTACGCTGCATAGTCGTTCAGGTAAGTTCTCTGTCTAGAACATGTCAATTTTGACGTTTAGAATCGCGACTTTTTTGACGTTTTAAGAATAGAAAGTTGAAAGCTTATAATTTTGTTATATTTTAACGTAGAGATTCAAATTTTGGTGCATGGTTTTCTTTTTATGATATAAACCCTTGCACCCAATATGGTTGCCCTAACTTTGTTATCTCCGGAGATATAAAAATTTTCAGAAAGAAAATTTTCCGGGAAAAACTGGTCCGATTTTCCTGGCTAACAAACTTATCCAAGCCACTTGCGAAAGGAAGGTACTCACAAAATTTTATTCAAATCGGCGCATTTTTTTTGAGTTAGCGGTGTGAGACATAAATATATAAACACACACACACACACACATATATATATATATATATATATATATATATATATATATATATATATATATATATATATATATATATATATATATATATATATATATATACACACGTTCCAAGGCCATTAAGCTTCGACATGATTGTGAGGAAAAATTGTTTCATATACAGTGTGTTTTGTACGATGTATTAGAATTTGGTGTGCTTTAAACTAGAATAACTCATTTATTTCAAATGGAGCACCCTGTATATTATCTTCTTATTGAATAGAGCAGATAATTCTCTTTTAAACTGTATTAGCATTCCCTATACCTAAAGTTGATAATTGTCGAAATATTTGCGGTTTACCAAACAAAACAAAAATAATTAATTTAATATTTATGAAATTTCAACAAATAACAGAGAATAACCAAAAGTTGAAAATGATTATGACTATCTAAGAAACTCGTGATTGATATTGTTCAAATTGTGTACCATTCGCACTAATACATCGCTCTAAGCGTATTACAACTCCTTCACTTGTTGTATGCCATATTTCTGCGGGATCAATATTATACAAACAATTACGGACTCTATCTTCAAGTTCTTCCCTAGTGTTGACTGGAGTCGCATAAACATCTGATTTCAATTTACCTCATAGGTAAAAATCCAGAGGAGTGAGGTCGGGCGACCGTGGGGGCCAATTGTATGTTCCGCCGCGTCCCATCCACCTCTCTCCGAATTCATCATTTAAAAAGCTCCTCACCTCTGCTGAATAATGCGCAGGAGCCCCATCTAGTTGATACCAACAATTCACATACACAGTAAGTGGTAAATTGTCCAAGAAATGAGAGACAGTGGTTCGCGAAATCTCTAGGTACTGCACAGCTGTCAGATTATTATCGTAAATGCAGTACGATAATTTATCATCCATTAGAAGAGCAAACAAGTTGAAGCTGAATTTTCTCTGAAAACAGCGTTCTCTTTTGACATGAGGATTGTCTTGAGCCCAGTAGTGAATATTATGTCTGGTAAATATTCCTTCATGGGACATCTTTGTTTCGTCGGTCCAAATTATGCTTTTCAGAAATAAAGGATCGTTTCAGTGTCTTTCAAGGAGAGTGTGACAAAATTCAATCCGGTGGGCTGGGTCGTTCGGTTCGAGAGCTTGTACACTTATAAATTTATAATTATGCATTTTATGCTTGTACAATATTCTCTGTATGGAGGAACGGAATTAACAAAGTAAGGGCAACCAAATTTGGTACGCTGGTTTATATCGTTATAGGTGTGCTACCTACCAAAATTTAGCTCTGTACGTCGAAAGACAAAAAAGTTATGGGCATTTAAAGAAAAATAAATTGGGGTTTTCCGTCAAAGTGACAATTTGAAACGTCAAAATTCGCAACATTTAGGCAAAGAACTTGAATCTAATACGGGCTATGGAAAGAAAGTGTCTCAAGAAGAATGTTTTAAAAACCCTGAAGTCTTAGTTTCAACCGTCACTGTCCTTCATTTTACTAAATATTTCCAGAAAATTCATTTCAAATAGACCCTTTCTCTGATGCTTGGCAGTAGCCTTAGCTATAGAGTTTATCGTTTAATGGTATATAATTTTTGTAGAATTTTCGTAAAAAATCAATAAAGCTCAATATATCCATTATTATACAGGATAGGAAAAAATATTGTATACATTAATTATATGGTGTCTTGAGCTACATTTTAAAAAATATTGCTACAATTACAGGGCGGCCCATAAGTCGTTGGTGATACAAATAAAAATTTTGTAGTCGAAAACGCCTTATGTTTTTGCATTGCATGTTTGTAAGTTAAGAAATTCTGGACGCAGCAAGTGAGTTATGGTAGCGAATTTTCATTAAATGCTTCATATTTGAAAAGCTCAATTTGCTATTAACCTATAAGATTGACCAAACAACTCATTTTTTCGGTTACACTTTCAGTTTTCGTATATGAATATACATACTTAAATTTATTCTATGCTACTTCTAAATACAAGTATTCATCCTGGATTATATAGTTTGCAAATGAGCGCGAACTAAGACCCCTAGAACCCATGTCCGGGGTCGGTTTCAATTTATATATATATATATATATATATATATATATATATATATATATATATATATATATATATATATGTATGTTTTGAGTTTTCATTCGAAAAAAAATTATATCTCCGGAATTAACAAAGTAAGGGCAACTAAATTTGGTACACTGGTTTATATCATTATAGGTAAGCTACCTACCAAAATTTAGCTATGTACGTTAAAGGGCAAAAAAGTTACAAGCATTTACATAAACATAAATTTGGGTTTTCCTCAAAACGTCAAAGTGGCGATTTAAAACGTCAAAATTGGTCATATTTAGGCAATGAACCTGAAACTAATAAGATCTATGGAAGGAAAATGTCTGAAGAATAATGTTTTACAAAGCCCGAACTCTTAGTTTCAATCGTCATTGTCCTTCATTTTACTAAAATATTCCCACAAAATTCATTTCAAATAGACCCTTTCTCTGATGCTTTAGCAGTAGTGTTGGCTATAGAATTTATCGTTTAATGGTATATCATTTTTGTCGAATTTTCGTAAAAAATCATTAAAGCTCAATATATCCGTTATTATACAAGTTACGAAAAAAAGTTGTATACATTAACTATAGGGTGTCTTGAGCTAAATCTTAAAAAATATTTGCACAATTAACGAACACGCCTTATGTTATTGCATTTTTGCATCTTCCATTGAAATATAATACATCTTTGTAATAAAATAAATTCTGGATGCAGCAAGTGCGTTATGGTAGCGAATTTTCATTAAATGCTTCAAATTTGAATCAATTTGCTATTAACCTATATTTTTAACGAACACGCCCTATGTTATTGCATTTTTGCATTTTCCATCGAAATATAATACATCTTTGTAAGAAAAGAAATTCGGGACGCAGCAAGTGCGTTATGGTAGCGAATTTTCATTAAATGCTTTAAATTTGAATCAATTTGCTATTAACCTATAAGGTTGACCAGAAAACCAGTTTTTTCGGTAACAATTTAAGTTTACTTTCGGAAATTTTTGTACATTTTCAAACAATAAAGTTATTTTGATGAAACATGGAACACTGTTTCTAATATGTAGATTATACTGGTAACTAAATTTGATGCCTGCTTTCTTATATTTGCTTTTAAAAACATTTTTATGAAAATTCACTACCATAACGCACTTGCTGCGTCCGGACTTTTTTTTGGTAAACCGCAAATATCTCGACAATTATCAACTTTAGGTATAGGGAATGCTAATACAGTTTGAAAGATAATTATCTGCTCTATTCAATGAGAAGATAATATACAGGGTGTTCCATTTGAAATAAATGAGTTATTCTAGTTTAAAGAACACCAAATTCTAATACATCCTACAAAACACTCTGTATATGAAACAATTTTTCCTCACAATCATCTCGAAGCTTAATGGCCTTGGAACGTGTCTGACTAATTAAAGAATTTTCAGCATCCTAACAGACATGAAATCACCTTCATTAAGTCAGCCCCCGCTTGAACAGAATTATCAAAGAAATTGACATAACTCGAAAACAGTTGAAGATAGGGAGAGCATACTCTAATAACTTTTAACCTAAAATTAGATGAGTATTCTAAGAATGCAATAATATACAGGGTGTTCTATTTGAAATAACGATGTTTATATCTATTTACGGTGTAACCGGAAGTCCGCCATTTTGGAAATTATTTCTATTAAATAGAGCATTTTCGGAAACCCCCGTATACAAATTTTCAGCACTCAAACGTGTTTATTTCTGGAAATAATCTAATACATTACTCGACGTGGGACACCCTGTATATATATTATATATATATATATATATATATATATATATATATATATATATATATATATATATATATATATATATATATATATATTATATAGAATAATGCTTATTCTAAAAAACAAAATATAGTTGAAAAGGAAGGCCATTTAAGAAAAACATGTGTTAGACAACAATCGTCGGACATCAGCTCAAAAAGGTCAAACAAATAACATTAGACAAGGTCGAATACAAACCGCATTTTTATTATTAATGTTGGATGTGGAACAACTTTTTTTTATTAACGACAGTCTGTACTTGCTGTTCCAGGAAGACTGACATACAGTAAACCTGCCCTATTATAGTATACATTTTTTATATACTTAAACCACCTGTGAATCTCTGATAATAATAATTTATTCGTCATGTTGATAGATTATAGTATATATGACATGTCAAAAAAAGTGTACAGCAATAACAAACAAACAAACAACAACAACAAATCTGGTCGCAGTAATAAAATACACAACATACAATCGTGGGGTAGGGGGTCGACTCTAGAGTCACCAACCAAAATAATCACTTCTCTGTCCTCTAAGTAAGATTTAAGCCACTGCCATACCTCTAACACTCAAATTTGACAGCATCTCTAACAAGAACATGCGGTCAACAGTATCAAAAGCTCTTGACAAATCAAACATGAAGGAAGCCACATACCTACCTATCCATATGTAAGTAAACCTCATCAAGAATCTGAAACGATGCAGTCTCAGACAACACCCTTTCTAAAACTATGTTGACACTCAGTAAATCACAGTAATTTTTCGCCAAAATAATTTTTCTACAATTTTTGATATGGTCGTAGGTAAAGATAAGAGACGGTAATTTCCGATGCAATGATGATCACCTTTTTTAAACAAAGCGTTACTCGTCTTCAGAACCTTAGGAAATATGCCATCCTGAAATGACCTACTTCTTAAATATGTTATCATAGGTCCAATGTAATATTTAAGATGTTTTATAATTATGGATGTCAGATATAATAATATTACTAATAATAATACGAAGACGACGACGAAGACGACGACGAAGACGACGACGACGAAGACGACGAAGATGACGACGACGACGATGACGACTTTGACTATATATCAGAGAATAGACTCGGCACACAGCCGAAATGTTTGAAGCCAACATTCAAGGGACTATGTTTACATCGGTCCTCTGCTCTGATTGGGTGGTGGCTCAAGCGTTGATCGCCGAATATGATGACAAGTTGAGAATGATAAATTTATTACTTTTCTGTTACTTAAGACATTACACTTACATTAGGGCTTATTTATGAATGTAAAGATTTACTAACATTATATTCCTTGGTTTCTCCCTTCTTTATGTAAATATAACCAGAAAACTCAATTTAAAATCTTTATCTTGCTCCATGTGAAGTATCTAGATTTGTATTAATCCACCGTTGTGGCTTGTATTTGTCTGTGAATAGTATGTTTTGAGTTTTGTTTTTGCAAAATGATGAAAAGGTATATTGCTTGTAGAAGATTACCTGGGGATGTGGCAACGGTGTCTCTGCATGCGTAAGTCCTTTGCTGTTTGCGATTTTCAGTGGCGGCACGTCAGTTTGGCACTATTTTTAGGTTTCCATCTACTAAAGAAATGAGATAAACAACAAATATCGTCCATTTTTTGCGAAAAAACTTCGTTACTTTGTAGATATTTCCAGTTTACCAGGAACTCCAAAAGCATCTTTAAAAAATGGTCTATTGCTAAACGAGTAATACAAAAACAAAAGAGGAAAATAAATATATTGCGCCAACAGAAAAGACGTGTTAAGAGTTTTTCACCAGAAATCGCTCATTGAGCATTTTAAAAGTCGTATTGCTTTTACAGAAAATACAGAAACATCCCTGAACGTCTCACTTTTGAGTGTTATTGAATTTATATCATTGCTTGCAATATTTTAGGTCTCTTTACCCACACAAATAGATCTGATTAAACAGCTTTTAAAATGTCCACAACAAAACTATTCACCAGACGTAAGGTCGTTTGCTATTACCCTAAATTTTTATTCAAACAAAGTTTATAATTACGTTCGAGAAAAATTTATGAAATCTTTGCTACATCCTTGAAAAATTTCTAAATTGTTCCTGGATTCTGCAAAGAAGCATTAGCGGTTTTGGATTCAAAAAGAAGAGAAGCAGCTGAAAAAGGTCGCAAAATCCTTTGTAACCTAGTTATCGACGAGATGTTCATAAGACGTCAAGTTGAGTGGACAGGAAAAAAGTTTTGTGGTAACGTAGATATTGGTGTTAATATGAATAATTCAAACGAGCTTCCAGAGGTTAAAGAAGTTTTGCTTTTCTTATTAGTTGCTTTAAGTGGCCACTGGAAAGTTCCAGTGGGCATATTTCTTCCTAGCTGGCATTTCTCGTTAAGAAAAAGCAAGCCTATTAAATCGGGCTTTAAGTTTTATCCATCAAGCAAGAATAGTCGTTACTTCTGTAAGTTTTGATGGAGCAGTTGCAAATATAAGCATGGTTAAATGTTTGAGAGCAAATTTAGATACATTTATTCAAGAAGGTTTGATGGCTTATTTTCCGCATCCTGTAACCCATGAAAATGTATATAGTTTCCTAGATGCTTGCCACATGATGAAATTAATAAGAAATTATCCGGCAAGTTGTAGATCTATAAAACATGGCAGTAGACAAATCAGGTGGTCATTTCTAGAAAAACTGGTAGAGCTGCAAGATATTCAAGGTTTTTTCTTAAAAATTTTTTCTTAAATTTTTGTTGAAAACACTTTACTGAATTTGCATAGAAAAAAATCGCTTGTGACGAGATCACAACATTGAGATTTTCGAACATTTTATTCGATAAATCATTTCTATAAAAATTCATTACCATAACGCACTTGCTGCGTCCAGATTTTTTAGTTAATAGTATACTTAAATAATGTATAGGTAGATAAACATCTTTTAAATTTTATTTTATTTTAATAGTATTTATGAAAATTTCAATCCTAATTCTCGAGACGCCTATGGTGTCGAGGACCGTGTAAACAAACCTTTTATTCAATGTTGGTTTCAAACATTACAACGCATCGCGTTGGGAGATGCCTGGTCCATCCGTAGGTAGATAGTCAAAGGATGACGACGACTACGACAACGAGAAAGAATACGACAAAGACTACGATTACGATTACGATTGTGATTGTGATTAAGATTACGATTACGATAAATCTAATGATAATGATGATAATAAGTCCATTTTTTTCTGATTTAAAAAATGTAATCATAGGTGATATTTAAAACAGCCGTTTTAGAAATATTCCGTGCAAAATACAACAGTTTGATGTCTGTATAGTTTGTTTTTCTAATTCATTGTTACTATTGTTCTAGTGATTAAATAAAATGGGTCAATATGGATTTGCCAACGTTCAATATAAACACCATATTTTGTAAAATATTTTATGCAAAAGAGTGGCTTTGACTTTTACAGCTATAATTACTCAGTCATTTTGTTCAATTCTTGGCAATCTTTGGACACTGTTCGGTAATGATTAATTATTACTGTAGAATCAATATGTTTGACGCAGAATATTTCTTAGCCGGCTCATTTAAATATCACCTATGATTATATTTTGCAATGAGAAGAAAATGGACTTCCATTCTAAGCAACCGTATATAGGGTATTCTATTTTAAAAAAAGTGAGGTTAGGTATAATTTTCGATTTTGGGATGTTAATTTAGTTTTTTTAAAAGCCATTTCTCAATTTCTCATAGCCTGTGAAAAGTTATTGAACTTGCATCTGGAAAGGTTTTTTCTATATTCAAAAACAAAAGTAGCAGAAGCTGCACTAATTATAAGGAACAGATCCTGTACAATGTGGATTCATGAGGGGATATGGTGTGAGCACTGCTTTGGCTAATGTCACTAGTGACATTATGGAGGCTAATGATGCGGGCCTGATTAGTGTGTTGGTTTTATTTGGCTACTCTAAGGCCTTTGATACCATAAATTACCAATTACCCTGTGTCAAACTTGGGTATTATGGTTTTAATGAGTCATCAAGGTTGCTGGTCGAATCATATTTGACTGATAAAAAAATGCAAGTTGTGGTTAATAACAGTTTTTCCACCTATACAGATGTTCTCTCTGGAATACCGCAGGGATCCATTTTGGGGCCTTTGCTTTTAGTGAATTTTCGTAGAAAAAATTCACTAATGGGGAGATCCCGACTTTTGAATTTTGAAAATTTTTTTGCAAATCAGCGCGAACTAGGACCCCTAGAACCCATATCCGGGGTCAGTTTCAATTTTTATATGTTTATATATATATATATATATGTGTGTGTGTGTGTGTGTGTGTGTGTGTGTGTGTGTGTGTGTGTGTGTGTGTGTGTGTGTGTGTGTGTGTGTGTGTGTGTGTGTGTGTGTGTGTGTGTGTGTGTGTGTGTGTGTGTGTGTGTGTGTGTGTGTGTGTGTGTGTGTGTGTGTGTGTGTGTGTGTGTGTGTGTGTGTGTGTGTGTGTGTGTGTGTGTGTGTGTGTGTGTGTGTGTGTGTGTGTGTGTGTGTGTGTGTGTGTGTGTGTGTGTGTGTGTGTGTGTGTGTGTGTGTGTGTGTGTGTGTGTGTGTGTGTGTGTGTGTGTGTGTGTGTGTGTGTGTGTGTGTGTGTGTGTGTGTGTGTGTGTGTGTGTGTGTGTGTGTGTGTGTGTGTGTGTGTGTGTGTGTGTGTGTGTGTGTGTGTGTGTGTGTGTGTGTGTGTGTGTGTGTGTGTGTGTGTGTGTGTGTGTGTGTGTGTGTGTGTGTGTGTGTGTGTGTGTGTGTGTGTGTGTGTGTGTGTGTGTGTGTGTGTGTGTGTGTGTGTGTGTGTGTGTGTGTGTGTGTGTGTGTGTGTGTGTGTGTGTGTGTGTGTGTGTGTGTGTGTGTGTGTGTGTGTGTGTGTGTGTGTGTGTGTGTGTGTGTGTGTGTGTGTGTGTGTGTGTGTGTGTGTGTGTGTGTGTGTGTGTGTGTGTGTGTGTGTGTGTGTGTGTGTGTGTGTGTGTGTGTGTGTGTGTGTGTGTGTGTGTGTGTGTGTGTGTGTGTGTGTGTGTGTGTGTGTGTGTGTGTGTGTGTGTGTGTGTGTGTGTGTGTGTGTGTGTGTGTGTGTGTGTGTGTGTGTGTGTGTGTGTGTGTGTGTGTGTGTGTGTGTGTGTGTGTGTGTGTGTGTGTGTGTGTGTGTGTGTGTGTGTGTGTGTGTGTGTGTGTGTGTGTGTGTGTGTGTGTGTGTGTGTGTGTGTGTGTGTGTGTGTGTGTGTGTGTGTGTGTGTGTGTGTGTGTGTGTGTGTGTGTGTGTGTGTGTGTGTGTGTGTGTGTGTGTGTGTGTGTGTGTGTGTGTGTGTGTGTGTGTGTGTGTGTGTGTGTGTGTGTGTGTGTGTGTGTGTGTGTGTGTGTGTGTGTGTGTGTGTGTGTGTGTGTGTGTGTGTGTGTGTGTGTGTGTGTGTGTGTGTGTGTGTGTGTGTGTGTGTGTGTGTGTGTGTGTGTGTGTGTGTGTGTGTGTGTGTGTGTGTGTGTGTGTGTGTGTGTGTGTGTGTGTGTGTGTGTGTGTGTGTGTGTGTGTGTGTGTGTGTGTGTGTGTGTGTGTGTGTGTGTGTGTGTGTGTGTGTGTGTGTGTGTGTGTGTGTGTGTGTGTGTGTGTGTGTGTGTGTGTGTGTGTGTGTGTGTGTGTGTGTGTGTGTGTGTGTGTGTGTGTGTGTGTGTGTGTGTGTGTGTGTGTGTGTGTGTGTGTGTGTGTGTGTGTGTGTGTGTGTGTGTGTGTGTGTGTGTGTGTGTGTGTGTGTGTGTGTGTGTGTGTGTGTGTGTGTGTGTGTGTGTGTGTGTGTGTGTGTGTGTGTGTGTGTGTGTGTGTGTGTGTGTGTGTGTGTGTGTGTGTGTGTGTGTGTGTGTGTGTGTGTGTGTGTGTGTGTGTGTGTGTGTGTGTGTGTGTGTGTGTGTGTGTGTGTGTGTGTGTGTGTGTGTGTGTGTGTGTGTGTGTGTGTGTGTGTGTGTGTGTGTGTGTGTGTGTGTGTGTGTGTGTGTGTGTGTGTGTGTGTGTGTGTGTGTGTGTGTGTGTGTGTGTGTGTGTGTGTGTGTGTGTGTGTGTGTGTGTGTGTGTGTGTGTGTGTGTGTGTGTGTGTGTGTGTGTGTGTGTGTGTGTGTGTGTGTGTGTGTGTGTGTGTGTGTGTGTGTGTGTGTGTGTGTGTGTGTGTGTGTGTGTGTGTGTGTGTGTGTGTGTGTGTGTGTGTGTGTGTGTGTGTGTGTGTGTGTGTGTGTGTGTGTGTGTGTGTGTGTGTGTGTGTCAGTCACACCGATAACTCAAAAAATAATGGGCAGATCTTGACAAAATTTGGCATGTACCTTTCTTTTGTAAATGGCTTGGACAAGTTCGTTAGTCAGGAAAATCGGACTAGGTTTTCTGGGAAAATTTTGAGTTTTCATTCGAAAAAAATTCTTATCTCAAAAAGTAATAAGCCGATTTAAATAAAATTTGGCATGTACCTTCCTTTTGTAAATTGCTTTGACAAGTTTGTTATTCAGGAAAATCGGACGAGATTTTCCGGAAAAATTTGGAGTTTTCTTTCGAAAAAAATTTTTATCTCAAAGAATAATAGGTCGATTTTGATAAAATTTGGCATGTACCTTCCTTTGTAAATGGCTTTGACAAGTTCGTTAATCAGAAAAATCGGACGAGGTTTTCCGGGAAACTTTTGAGTTTTCATTTGAAAAAAATTTTTATCTTAAAAAATAAAAAATCTATGATAACCAAATTTGGTAGGTAGGTTTACGATATAAAAAGTAAACTATACACCAAAATTTAGATTCCTATGTTACAAGAAAAAAAGTTATAATAAAATATTTTGTACCAGATCATTTCTATGAAAATTCACTACCATAACGCACTTGCTGCATCCAGGCTTTTTATAATATATACTGAAATATTAAGTTCAGTGAGTCGATGCAAGATACAAGCTTGTTGATACATTAATGAAGATCTGGTAGAGGTTCGAGATCAGTCCTTGAAACATAATTTGATATTAAATCCCAGCAAATTTCAACTCATGTGTTTTGCAAATAAAAACAACAAACCATTTGTTATCCAAAATTTTAAAATTCAGATTGACAATGTTTTACTTCCTTTCACAAACGAGGCTAGGAATCTAAGACTTATTTTTCATAGTGACTTAAGGTTTGAAGATCATCTAAAGCTCATACTTGGGAGATCATACTCTACCCTAAGGCTTCTGGATTGTAACAGATTCTTACTAGAACAGAAAGCGAGGAAGTTGTTGTGTGACTCTCTTGTCTTGTCACACTTCAACTTTTGTGATTTCATTTATGGTTCTTGTCTAACCCAATTTGATAAGGATAGAGTGCAGAAAGTACAAAAAATCTGCTACCGTTTAATATACAGGGTCGCTGATAAGTCTGGAAACGGTCGATTATCCGGGAAAATATACAAGGTGTCGAAAAAAGTTTTATACAAAAGTTTTTGGGTTCTTCAATGTCTACTAGGCGGTGATAATTTTATTTATACAGGGTTGGTCATACAGGCGTGGCACACCAATATATTTTTTTTTAATGGAACACCCTATATATTATTCGAAATTTCAATCCTTCTCTTAATTTTGAGCAACATTTATGAGAAGCATAATGTACCTAAACTCAATCGTTTCCGGGTAAAAAAATAAATAAAAATAAACGCTACTGTTTTTAAAATCTATTGGATGAAGAACAAAAATAAATGAAAAGTAGAATATCTCTTGAAAACAATCTGTGAGTGTGAAAAGAACCGGTTGCGATGTTTTTAACATTGTTTGGAATCCCAAGATAAGATAAGATGCCCATAAGAAACGCAGTATTATTCTTTTGTTTTAAAATGTTTCCAGGACAACGAATGTCAAACATTCATTCAGTGTCAACAGTTTTGAAACATTAGTAATTTAGTGTCAACAGTTTTTGTGCAAAATGGCAAGTTTAAGTGAAACCGAACGTATCGAAATTTTAATGATGATAGGGTACGGTGATAGAACACGAAGTTTTGCTCAAGTGGTGATTATGTTCAATGAGTTGCATCCTGAGCGGGAATCGATCTCCAAATCCACAGTTTCGAAAACTTTGCATCGTTTTCACGAAACTGGCGGTATCAAGGATAAACCTAGAACTGGAATTGGCTTTAAATCACAATATGAGTCGATATTCAATTCAAAAGATTACGAAGCGGGAAAAGTTCCGTCCATATAAAATTCATTTATTGCAAGAACTGAGTGAAGACGATTTTGATCGCAGAATCGAGTTCTGTGAACTTATTATGGAGAAGTTACGCCAAAATTTTAACTTTGCCAACCACATTTTGTTTTCCGACGAATCTACATTTTGTTTGAATGGACAAGTCAACCGACACAACTGTAGGTACTGGTCAGACGAAAACCCACATTGGATGGAACAAATTCACACCCAAAGACCGCAAAAAGTAAATGTTTGGTGTGCTATTATTGGTGGACATAGGACCTTATTTTATACACGGTAATTTGAACTCTGCTCGATATTTGACACTTTTGCAAGAATCAATTGTTCCAGACGTTAGTCGATTATTTCCGAACAATAACGACCCAAATCTACCAGCGGAAGAAATATGGTTTCAGCAGGATGGGGCACCCCCTCATTTTGGAATTGAGGTACGGGAATATCTGAATCAAACCTTTCCTGGCAGATGGATAGGGCGCAGGGGAACTATTGAATGGCCAGCTAGGTCTCCCGACATTACGCCGCTTGACTTTTTTTTTGTGGGGTCATGTAAAAAATTTAATTTACCAAAATAGACCGCAGAATATTGAAGAGTTGCAAGCAAGGATTGTGCATGAAATTAATAACATTCCTCAAAACGCTCTTGTAAATGCAGTGCAATGTTTTGTTAAGCGAATTCATTATTGTCAGGAGGTCAATGGAGAACACTTTGAACATCTTATAAAATAGGATTTCAAACAATGTTAAAAACATCGCAACCGGTTCTTTTCACACTCACAGATTGTTTTCAAGAGATATTCTACTTTTCATTTATTTTTGTTCTTCATCCAATAGATTTTAAAAACAATAGCGTTTATTTTTATTTATTTTTTTACCCGGAAACGATTGAGTTTATGTACATCATGCTTCTGATAAATGTTGCTCAAAATTAAGAGAAGGATTGAAATATCGAATAATATATAGGGTGTTCCATTAAAAAAAAATTAATATTGGTGTGCCACGCCTGTATGACTAACCCTGTATAAATGAAATTATCACCGCCTAGTAGACATTGAAGAACCCAAAAACTTTTGTATAAAACTTTTTTCGACACCTTGTATATTTTCCCGGATAATCGACCGTTTCCAGACTTATCAGTATGTGTTTTAGCTCAACAATCAATAGGTAGACGTTGGTTTCCATGTGGTAGGCATCGATGTTGGGGTGTCTTGGGTGGTTCCATTCTAAGTTTAAGTTTTGACTTTTAGTAGACTCAGAAATGTAGTCATTTTTTTAATTTAGATTTTTCTCCAGATTTACTTATTAATTTTATATTTTGTTCTTTGCTGAATATTTACAGTTGCTTCTAATATGCCCTGTTTCTTTCACATAGGTGTGTTCTCGCTGTAATTAGTATAGCACACTGACGAGCTCTAATTAGAGCGAAACTGGTTAGCGTTTCTAATGATGGTGAGAATACATCTGGCCTTACATACATTGTCCCAGTATTAGGGCAGAAATGGACTGACAATTGACAAAAATTGTTCGTTGGTTGTACACAGTCTCTATTTGTTACATTTTGTGTTAATTGGAGCTGTTGTCACAACATACTACCTGGTTCCGCACTGAGATGGCGACCCTGTCGTACATCTCACAATGTTCTGAGCTCGTATGGTAAGAATCTCCACTATCAGGCGTTTAGCTTTCAGACTTTAGATTTTTTTCTGTGCTACAAAATTATGTTTTCTCTTTACCAGCTGCTTACTTTACGTTTAATATCATTTTACACACTCTCCTTTTAAATTATTTTTTCTGCTTCAGCCTTTTCTAGTTCTTCCTTTTTAGGCATATCTGTTAAGGTTCTTGTTTTACCTGTTTTTTTTTCCATTGTTATTTGGCTTCCTTGGATTTGCTTTCAGAAAGGGCCTACCCGATTCTGGAGTCACTGAAGGGGTTCATTTTATTGCTACTCATGTCTGTTGATTTTTAGTGTCACAGCTTCTTTCAAATTATTTCCAAAGTTAGTTAAGATGATGGAAGTATTTGCAGTATCTTTGAACTCATACAATGGGGCTTCAGTCAGTGAAGCTTTTGACCTAGGTAGTGTATCTTCAGGTTTAGTTAATTGAGCTTCATTCACAGATAATGGTCTATCTATCATGGACGACATTAGAAAACTGTATTTGGAAAATATGTCTGCAATCTATTCATTGTTGTGGCCCTTATTTATTGAAACCGTTCCATAGGCTAAATACAAACATATAGACAATTTATCTGGCTTCACAAATGTTTGTTTCTTTCTATGTAACCGGTTTCGTGGTCTAACAGCATCATAGGACAGAAGAAAATTGAATTTATTTATAATAACTATAACAACCATTACAACAATAAAATGAATAAGCAATAATAGTAATAAAGCAGACTCTATACAACAAAAATATAAAAACATTAAGAGGGTAGTTCAATAAAATGTGTAAAATTCCTTGTTATTGTAGCTTGTTGAACTGTCGCAATTAAAGCCTTAGACTGAAAATATAGTATATAATAGATAGATCAAGGTTTAAGGAAGGCAATAAAGATTTTTTTAAGGAAATATCCCTTTTATAAAGAAAATACAACGTTTTGGCTAAACCATGATTTGACAATTTTTTGTCACCGAATTAACTCAAAATCACTCTTTGCCTAGAATAGGTATCCAAGAATAAGTTTCTTAAATTTCAGGTCTTTTGGATTCCAAATAAAAACATAGTTGAAAGTGAAATGTAAAATATGACAAACCTTATATATTTAGTCAATATGTTTGGTCAAACTACCGCGTTTCGGCAACATCCGTAGACCAGCTATTTCCTAAGAGATGGCACAATAAAAATGTAAGCTATGCAAATACAACATGACAGTATTAGTGTTTCATTCCAGTGTGCTATTACGAGAATATGAGAAGTTACCATGAATGAAATAAAAATGTAAACAAACTCCGCCCACATCTTCATGGAATTGTCAGTTTATTTGTTGTTTCTTCTTCTATTTACAAAGCCAATTGGCCTGACCTGCAAAAGCTATCCGGCCATCTCGTGTCTTTTCTGGGTTTAAAATTCAAAATAATAAGTGTGCTTGAATCAGCGAAATGCATTAAAATGAACTTACGCTGGAAGGGACCCGGCAGTGCTTTCGTGTGTGCATCTACTTTCTGAGGCACGAGTGAGATTGACAATAATAGAAGTGGTTATCTCTGTCGAACACACTGAGAGATAAGGCTCATTTGCAATAGTTGGAATAATCATCACATTTTTCTACCTGGTTTTGTTTTATCCGTAGACTTATAAAGCATATTTGACAACGAGGCAGATTATAACAAAGGCAGGTATGCAGTTTTAATTACAGGGATTAAAGACTCAATAGTGGGGGTCTGCCTGTATACCTTCCTAGAGGACGCTGTTCGCAACTGCTTGTCAACTAACATATAAATATAGTAGTTCTAGTTTATTCATCCCTTGATGACGCTAACTTTGTTAGCGAAACGATCGTCGGATCTAAAAAAAACAACTGTATTGTGATGAATTGGGTTCTCCAAATTGTACTTATAAGTGCTCATCACAGGTTCCAATCTTCAGTCATTAAAAAACAAATTTGGTTCGATGTATTGAATTAGGAAGATTAATAACACGCTGACAAATCTACATTTGCAAAACAATTATTGATACTCCACATAGACTCACAGTAAATAACTGCATAGAGCCACTGCATTTTTGTAATGACAAGCACAAACTTTACTTTTGAAGCTTTAGAAGTAAAAAAGCACTACACAATACCTTCCTTGTTTTAAATGAGCAAACTGACTTAATGGATTCCCCTTACTTGGAAATTCTCAAAGAAATTACAGATGAGTGTAACAGGTACAACGAATATCTGAAATTTCACTGTAGAGTTTTTTAATAAACTATCATAGAAGAAGCTTATTCACTATCTTATCTTAACCTAAATTATAGTTATAGGTTGATATTTTGAAGACATTATCCGTTATTTTTATTTTATTTTTATTTTTAAAGAATTTTTTGATTAATAGATAACATTGCAAGGGATTTTTATTTGTAGTTGTCATCAGTGGGTATAAGTTAATTCAAATTTCTCCTGTCTCATGACGCTGTAAAATGGCGAAACGAGTTACAGAGAAGAAAATGAACATTTGTGAAGCCAGAGAAATGGTATCTATGTATTTAAATATGTCTGGGTTCAGAGAATGAATACCAGTCTTCTCGAAAGCAGATAAACTGTTTGGAGGTGTCACTGCTTTCTTTTATGCAGTTTTCGTTAGTTCTGGTACAATATAAATGTTTAAAGATTTTACAGGATTATAGGTCATAGTTATAATATTATAATATTATACTTGAAGGGGTCATAAACAGAAATGTCCAATGGTTGTAGAGAGTGGCTACAATATGGCGAGAATGTTAGTAAATGCACACTATTTTTTTTTGCTAAACTGACTAATGGGTTTGCTAACAATGAGTTTATTTGCTTTATAAAATGTGAAAGAGTGACAAGAAAATTCTCTCCATTCATCCAACCACTTAAATTGGCCAGGCAGAAGTATTTTGTAGGGCACTTAAAAACATGTCTTGAAATTTTCTTGCTGGAAGTATTATCGCCGGCAGAATTGTATTGTCACTTGCGTTGATAAAGCAACAAACAGTTAAGAGTGCTTCTCTTTGCAGTTGTTACTTGCCCAACTTCCTTTTGGCCTTTTTCAGCTATTAGCTTGGTTGGCTTATGGACTGTTGTGCTATTAGCTTGGTTGGCTTATGGACTGTTGTACACCCAGTATCATCACAGCTATCCAATAAGCTGCAAATTTATACTTATAATAAGATTAAAAAAAAAAAAACTGTGTTTGTTAAAACTGCTTATCTAGTGCTTCAGATTCACATCATTCAATAATCTTAAAAAAAAAGGCCAATAACCAATGGCAGCCTCCAGATTTATGTTGTCCCATTCTTTAGGATACATTACTTCCAACTTTTGAGCATATTAATATGCTCTCTTGTTTCTTTGTATCCGAGTCCATAATGGATTTTTCAGTATATTTACAGGTACTGGCTTAGGCTTGTTTCTTGTTCAGAATGAGATACTTACCCTGTTGTTACACTGACTTCAAAGGATTAATTTAGTTGGGTTTCAGGAGAAGGTACTTTTGCATGAGCAACGCGACGTAATGCTGGAAAACTAAAATCCAAATCATCTGCTACACAACTAATCTTAAGACCATCTAGCAAAACTTTATCAAACGCAAAGTTAGATTGTTTCGTTGCTTTTAGTTTTGTATTTTCTATGCATTATGATCAGAAACAAAACAAAATAAGTAAAACTTTAAATAACACAAAACTAAACATATGTTTGATTAAAACAACTGTTGTAGGTTTGGGTCATAGTTCAAAGCTGACACATGTTCACCATGGACACATGTCCTCTAACAGAACATGATAAAGTTTGGTTTTATTCAAATAATTTGGTCTCACAATGATTGTTCTTTCATGTTATGCAAAAGTGTGACATTTTCTTAACCAATAAGGGAAAGAGAGTCCAAATAGTAAAAAATGAAAGAATTACGCACCTTTCCTATAAATTAACAAACATATGTAACATGACACATACAACACAAGTTACCATGTTTATAGCGGAAATAAGTTTTGATATGCACATTGTATATGAACCGTAGTTGGTGTATTTTTAAACCTTCTGTGGAAATAATGATCCAAAGCTCCATTGGTCCAAAGCTCCCCTGACCCAAACTTTCCAACTTTTCCTTATGTTTTATTGGACATGTCTGTTTTAATTTTTCATGTTATTAATGAATATATGCCTTATATTCAAATTACTGAAACCATTCTCATCATTCCGTTTTAATTTAATTTTTTCTCAAAAACACCTTTTTTTAACCTTGCAGAAAAAACTGCAGAAACCTTCCCAAAGTTTTTTTTTCATAGCACCTTTAGAATCTGCTGTTTGGCTATCAAAGAGTGTATGGCAGTCGACTGTTTTTGGTTTAATATTTCCCTTTGTGCAACATTGTATGCGGCCATTTTGACTCCCGAGTAACCCGGCACCCTATTCTGCCCAGCCAGATCGTTCGTCTCGTGTCGGCACTCACTCATCAGCAAGGAAATCACCTGTGAGCTACTTAGGACCTTAAGGGCTGCCTGTGGCTATGAGGATCCGCTTGTTGGTGTAGCCCCTCCTCTTGTTCTCCCGCACACGGTGCAGGATTACGTACATTTCGGCCTGAAAGGCCGTTGCATGGGCTCCGAGGGAAATACTATGACTTATCCTCGGTCCTTCCGAATAAATACCTCCCCCCGTCCCACGCTCCCCGCCGGATCCGTCCGTGAACCAGACGAGCGCGTCCCGTGGTATGCTCTGCGTCTCCTCCCGCCATGCCTCGCGGTCGGGGATTTCCACTGTAAAGTTGTTTTCCCTGTAGATTCGCGGGCTCGCGAGATCCAGCAACACTTCCATGGCGGCTGTTGGGGTTGAAGACATGGCCCCTGTGATGCCTAGGCAAGCCATCCTTTGGATCTTGCCTAGTTTTTGTTTGGCACTGGATTGTGTCACCTTAGGCCACTAGACCAATGCCGCGTATGTTAACGATGGACTGACCACCCTTGTGTACAGCCAGTGGGCCATACTAGGTCTTAGTCCCCACGTTTTTCCATATAGCCACCTAGTGACGGCTAAGGTCTGGACTGCCTTACGCAGTATTTTTTCAACGTGACCATTCCAGGTTAGCTTAGAGTCCAATACGACCCCAAGATATTTTACTTCCCTGGCCATTGTAATGTTTCTACCGTATAGAGTGAGAGCTCTGTAGCTCCCACTTCCTCCTCCTCGTAAACGGTATGACGGTTGCTTTCTCGGGGCTCACCCCGAGCCCTTGACCAACCTTCCACCACTTTCTGTGCTGTCTGCATGCGCTCCCACACTGACTGTGTAACCTTTTCTCGGACTATGATGACACTGTGGTCCGCATAGCCCTGTACCCCATACCCCCCTCCCGAGAGACTCCCCACGACTAGGCACCAGAGCAAGGGAGACAGAACGCTCCCCTGCGGACACCACGCCGCGACCCCCGCCAGAAGAGTACCTCCCGCGAGTGAGGTGAACACTGCCCTGTTTCTGAGCATGAAACCAATCCACCTGCAGTAGGTCTCCTCTATTCCACGCTCCCTGACAGCTGCCTGAACCGATCCGAATGAGGTGTTGCTGAAGGCCCCCTCTATGTCTAGGAAGGCCCCCAGCGCCACCTCCCTGTTCTCCAGCGTGAATCAGTTTCAGCACTAGTTGGTGCAGTGCTGTTTCTCTTGAGCCTCCTGCTCTGTATGCATATTGTCCGCGGTGTAGGGGATATGCTTCCAGTACACCGCCCCTAATGTGCCGGTCGAGCAGTTTTTCCACTGTTTTCAGCAAGAAGGACATGAGACTTATTGGCCTCAGGGACTTTGACTGGTCTGTTGGACGCCCAGGTTTAGGAATAAATACAACCCTGGCCAGTCTCCATGCCCTCGGAATGTACCCCAGAGCCAGGCTGACCCTCATAATGAGGGTAAGCACCGGCGCCAGTATATCTATCCCCTGTTGGAGCATGATGGGCATTATTCCATCAAATCCCGGCGATTGGAACGCTCCTACCGTATAGAGTGAGAATTCTGTGGCTTTCACACTTCCTCCTCCTCGTAAACGGCACGACGGTTGCTTTCTCGGGGCTCACCCCGAGCCCTTGATCAACCGTCCACCCTTCCACCACTTTCAGTGCAGTCTGCATACGCTCCCACACTGCCTGTGTGACCTTTCCTCGGACTATGATGACAATGTCGTCCGCATAGCCCTGTACCTCATACCCCCCTCCCGAGAGCCTCCCCAGCAGGCCGTCCACGACTAGACACCAGAGCAAGGGAGACAGAACGCTCCCCTCCGGACACCCCGCCGCGACCCCCGCCAGCAGAGTCCCTCCCGCGAGTGAGGTGAACACCGCCCTGTCCCTGAGCATGGAACCGATCCACCTGCAGCAGGTCTCCTCTATTCCACGCTCCCGGGCAGCTGCCAGAACCGATCCGAACGAGGTGTTGCTAAAGGCCCCCTCTATGTCTAGGAAGGCCCCCAGCGCCACCTCCTTGTTCTCCAGCGTATTCTCCAGTTTCAGCACCAGTTGGTGCAGTGCTGTTTCTGTTGAGAATCCTGCTCTGTATGCATATTGTCCGCAGTGTAGAGGATATGCTTCCAGTACACCGCCCCTAATGTGCCGGTCGAGCAGTTTTTCCACTGTTTTTATCAAGAAGGACATGATACTTATTGGCCTCAGGGATTTTGCCTGGTCTGTTGGACGCCCAGGTTTAGGAATGAATACAACCCTGGCCAGTCTCCATGCCCTCGGAATATACCCCAGGGCCGCCAGGCTGGCCCTCATAATGAAGGTACGCGCCGGCGCCAGTATATTTATCCCCCGTTGGAGCATGATGGGCATTATTCCATCAAATCCCGGGAATTTGTATGGGTTAAAGCTGTTAATGGCCCATGTGATTTTGCTCGAAGTAACCACCTCTTTAGCGACTGTCCAGTCTACTCTAGATGCCCGCCTATATTTCTGAGTGTTCCCAGTCCCGAGGTGATTGGTTTATTATGTTACAGCCGGGGAAGTGCGCCTGGACTAAAATTTCCAAAGTTTCCTCCTCCGAGCTTGTAAAGCCTCCCGTGGATGTTCTAAGGGGGCCTATGTTGGTCTAAGTGCCCTTGGACAAGATCCTGTGTAGTCGAGCACTCTCGGACGCGTTCTTCACTTCCTCGCAGTGCCTCCTCCATGACACCTTCTTGGCGTCCCTCATTGTTTTGTTATAGGCCGTTAGGGCCTGTCTATATTCATCCCATGCTCCCGACTTTTTGGCTGCGTTAAACAGCTTACGAAACTGCCTCCTCCTTTGCCTGAGGTCCGCGTTCCACCACGAGACGTTCCTGGTGGACGCCCTCATTTTTAGGGGGCAGTTGGCGTTATAGGCCAAGGTGATTGCTTCTCACACTTGGGCTGCCGCAATCTCGAGGTCTATTGAATTGTCTATGGTACTCTTAACCCCTCGTGTCTGCCCTGTAGGCTTCCCAGTCTGCCTTGCGGGGCGGGGGTCCCGGTACCATACCGCTTGTCTTTCGACTTTGACGATTTCAAACCGGATGTATCTGTGGTCTGAGCTACTCACTTCCTCAGTTCTTAACAAAGTAAATTTCCTCACGCCGTGTTGTGACGAACGTCGGTTTATAACCTCTATTCAATATGTCAAAATTTAATTTCATAAAGAATTGTAAAAGTGCCTCACCCCTAGAGTTTGTGTCCGAGCTTCCCCGCAACTCATGGTGCGCGTTCGCATCCATGCCGATGATGGTCTGCCATCCACCTGCTCTGCTACCCACCATCAGCTGCTCCAATTCCTTGGGTGGAAGAGGTCTGTGTTGTCCCCTGGCAGATAGGCTGATCCGACAGTAATGTCCCTCGGCCTATCCGCTCCTCCACATCGGATTTTGATCGTTGCCAGGTCCCTGGAACAGAAATTTATTAAAGGCAGAAACTCTATCCCTTCCCTGGCAAAAATGCAGGCCCTTGGGATCTCGCCGGATCTGCTGTAGATGAGCTTTCAAGCAGCTCCGCCGAGTCCTTTGATCTCTTCTTTATAGAAGTACGGTTCCTGGATGAGACACATCTTTTGAGTTTTTTTTAATTGAAAGGCCTTCCATTTTACACCATGTGTATCATATTTAGGCGTTTTTTCCACGACTATTAGCACTAGTTCATCTGCATATCCTATAGATTGAAATTCTTTAACTGACATAGGTTTGTGATGATTTCATCTACCGATACTGCTGATGATAGGGGAGACAACACCCCTCCCTGAGAGCAGGCTGCTCACATTTTATGCGACAATGGTCTTAGCTACTTGGGATATTATAATCTCTTGCTACAGGCTCGCCTTAATCCACTGGCAAAACATTATCAGTACTACCCTGATCCGCAACACAGTTGTCAGTGAGTGTGTTGTTGTATTGTTAAATGTTAAAATATTTGTTAAATACTTCCTACATGTCCAAGAAGGCGCCTACTGCAATTACTTAATCTTTTAGTGATTTCAACAACTCTTCTAGCACCATGTCTGTTGGTTTACCAGAGGCTGTTATGCATATTTAAGTGTACAAAGGAGGCTTCCACTTAGTATTTTGTTCCTAATGAACCTGTCCAATAATCTTTGTACATTAATTATAAAGTAGTAGTTTTAATAAAAAAGTTTTTATTTATTGTATAAGCTAAATTTGTAACCGTTATGTTAAAATTTTAAACTAACAAATGTATCTTCCAGCAGTTTTAAAAGCGCCCTTTTATTATAATTTTCAGTAACGTTAAATGATTAAAGAAACAAATCTTAGTATCTAGTTATTATGTTCTGTTATTGTTATCATAGCAAGCTCATTTATTTTATTCTTTCAGTTGGTAGTCTTATCAATGTGGAGGCAGCAAAGAGTGCTGCTGATTTACTTTCAAAGGATGTAAATAAACCTCAAAGTAAAACATGTCTCAAACGACCACAGAGAAAGGCCAAAATCAAGAGAACGTCACCCAAAGGTGAGACCAAAATATCTTTAAAAAAAAATTTACCAAATGCATTTGATGTACTGTTGTCATCAAAGGGCTCTTTTGAAAAACAAAATATTAAAGCTTATACCAGAAAAAAGGTTAACAGTGAATTGCTTCAATTTGATAATGAACAAAATAAAGAAAATGTTATTAAATGGTTAAATGACAATAGAAATATATTTGACCGACTAACACAAACACAGTCTCAACATGTTAGCGATAAGACCTCACAGAATTTTGACTTTTGTTCAGTTTCACAATTAAGGAATAATAAACATGAAGCTTTAAAAAATAGAGTTAGGGCCCACCGGGTAACAAAATGTAGAGTTCAAAGTAGAGCAAGATCCTTGGATATTCAGTTAAAAAAATTTGATTCTAAACCAAAAACAGATAGGCATTCTCTAGCAGGTGACACACCAAATGTCGGAAATTCCAAAATTGATGAATTTAATACAGAAGACTTTGTACACGAGCAAGTAGGTAATGTTGCATTGATTAATCTAATGGAAAACGAGTACTTGAATAGAATTGAAACTGAAATTTTAGACGAACCGCAAGCTTTAAGCAAACCTAAATCTCATTGTACAGAAAAAGCTAAACCAGGTACATTAGATAAAGAAAATAAAAATCTGGAACTTTCAGGCTGGGATAGAATGAAAAATATAAGACGTTCAATTAGGAAAAAACAAAGAACTCATAAAAAGTTAAATGTAACCTTACAGTCAACTCAAAATGTAAAACAAGACAAAAAAACGTATAACCTTAAAGATATTGAAGCCTACATAAGTAAAAATATTGAAATACCAATCAATGATGGAAATATGGTTGATAAATCTGACACTTCTAAAAATTCTTCTGAAATATCTTTTTTAGAAGTTGTGTCAAAAGCTGCAAAAGATAATACTTGTGAAATATTCACAAATCTATTAAAAACACCGGAGGGGAGAACTTTTGAAAAAAATTCTCACTCGGTACTAGTAGTAGATAAGATTGTTGACATTAAAAACAGTAATAACATTAATTATAATAAATCCTGTAAAATGGGGATGGGGATACCAAACAGTACACAAGATGGATTGTTGAATAATGAGCCAGGCGGTGAAATATCCTCTAAAATAATAGTAAGTGAAAAAGCATTAACCGAAAACAACAATGGGCAGAATGTTGATAAGCATATATGCCTCGAAACAGAAACTAGGAACATAATAAGTGACGATGAACTTTATAACATAGCAACACAGAAAATGATGGATATTGAAGATGTTTATAGCAGGCCTACACAAAAAATTATAGAGGATAATTGGGGGGCTCAGAACAAACAGGCGGGATTAGATAGTATATCAAGTTTTAGAACACATGCTTGTGATAATTTATTAATAACACACAATAGTAATATTAAAAATAAACTCCAGGAGTGTTCTGATATATTCAGTGAGTTTGAAAAAGTGTTTAAAACATCAGTTTTAAGTCTTAGCCGTAATAATGGAGATGCAAATGCACAAAATATTACAAAACCTTTACTAATAAATTTGAGAGATGTAAATTTATTAAGTACATATTTTGAAAAGCTCAAAACTCTATTAAATAATGAAAGTAATGAAAATGTGGTAGTAAAAAACAACATACCCAACTTTGATAATTTAGATATTGATCTTGTAAATAGGCATTCATTTTTGAGCAAAACAGCAGAGTTTCTTACGTGTTCAACACAAACCAGTTCAGTAGAAGTGTTAAACAAGAATATTCAAACAGATGTTATTCCATCTCAGGGGGGCTTTCTAATATCATCAAATGAAACATTTAAGACACAGGATATGACTGACACAGGTGTTCAGACAGATGGATTTCAGTGCCCAAAATGCAACTACATGTTTTGTGTTGATAGTGAAAATTTCATCAAAGGCATGAAAAATACATTAGCAACCAGTGAAATAGATAGAAGTAAAGATATTTTAACTGGCCTCTCAGATAATTTTAGTTTTGATACTCAGGATATTATAAAACAAGAAAGTTTGAATAAGAAAAAATATTTACAGTGCAATGAGGTTGATGAAGTTCTTCACACAGAGAAAGCCATAACTTCAAGAGAAGTCAATAATTTACACACTCAGAATTACACTAAGTGTGGCAAACAGAACAATAAATCATGTTGTGTTAACACTGAAGTGGCACATATGAAGTATGTCAAACAAATGCCACAAAAATGTGCATCTTCCTCAAGAGACTTAGAATGTAGTAATAGTCCTGAGGGATCAATTCTCTTATGTTCACTAGCTTCTAACTATGCAGAGGGTGCTGATTTAATCAAACAAAGAAATCAAACAACAGTTATTTTATTTGATGAAAATAATCATAGAGCTAGTTTTAAAAGAACACGACAACGATCCGAAAGCGACCCTGAAATAAAAAATCAAAATAAGAAACCATGCCAAAAGTTTATACAGGATGATGTTTCTATAATATTTGATTCTGAATTACCTGCCACTCAAGTTACTAAAAGTGAAAACTTTGGATCGTCTGTAGAAATTGACAACATTAATTATCAGGTAAGTAAATCATATGTCAATTTTTATTTGCCATTTGTTTACAAAAGTTTTACATGCAATGCATAATAATTGGTTTCTTAAAACCATCCTTGCATATTTTTAAAATATTGTAACTTAGCTGTATTTAGACCTTGTATGTTTGTATATTTCACAGTGAATAAATCAATATGACAGTTGTTTAGGTGTCATGTAGTTGGTGTGATTCAAAAGTGAAATGTCATATAAGAATATGAGGTACAATTGAAATTAAATCTACCTAACTACGAAATAACAAATTTGGAGAAAGAACAAAATTTTATTTTTCAACTATGAATCTTCTAATTCTAAATCTTCTGATTCTCTAATAATGTGATACCATCCAAAAAAATTGTTTTGGTAACTTCTCAAAGTTGGAAGTATATCCTTTTAGTTCTTCATTTCAAGAAAATCAGCATCCTCACTAGTGAAGGGCAGATTAGGAAAGATATAATAGCCTGATAGCTAGGTCAGGGCTATAAAGGGTGTATTGTAACTCGACAAACTCGCGGTTTTAATTTCTTCCTAAACTTTGTGAGCTTAATTAACTGTGCAATTATCATGTAGCTGTAAGTTTTTTGGGCACAATTAAAGGGCCTCTTGGCATATAACAACTTTTGTTTAATTGTTTGATTGTATATATCTGGTGTGATTTTGGACTCTTTCT
This sequence comes from Tillus elongatus, assembly GCA_964006375.1. Classification (NCBI taxonomy): domain Eukaryota; kingdom Metazoa; phylum Arthropoda; class Insecta; order Coleoptera; family Cleridae; genus Tillus; species Tillus elongatus. Next base: position 85,113,457 of record OZ023265.1, read on the forward strand.
GTATATACTTATTCCAAAGAATGCCCTCATTATCCAAAGAACATTGTCACCATCAGCTTACTTGCGGATGCTTCTGTCTTTGCTTTTTCGGGTGGTAAAGATCCTTTGTGTAACCATTGCATTGACCCTTGTTTTGTTGAGAATCACCGTGAAACACCCACGTTTCATCACCTTGGCAATTTTGAAAAAAAAGTTCTTCGTTGTGATGTAGAGCCACTAAGTTTTCCTCACAAATTTCTTGCCTGCTACAGAGATATTTTAATATGGTGTTAGCTCACCTTCCTCTTTGATTTCAGCCATCAGAATTAATTAATGCTTTAGTAAACTATATGAGTTTTGAAAAATACCCACTTCCATTATGAATGTCATGAATATTAATGAATATGTGAAATTTGTGTGAGCGGCTTTTTTTTCCTCAGACTTCGCCGCCCCGAAAGCACTGCAGCATTTGGCTTATTGTGCATGCTCTTAGTCTTTTTACTCCACCTATTCCAAAATCACTGTGCCTTGAACTAGTCTGCACAGCGATTGGTAGGGTGAAGTTTTATATTGCTTTGTCTCCAGTCTAGACTGACTGTAGATCAGTTGTCTTTTGCGGTCCAGAGCTTTACACTCACTCAAGATGTGTTGGGCTGATTCCTCCCCCTCGCCGCAGATTCTGCATGCTAGGTCCCCTCGAGCCGCCCCATTTTATGCAGGTGTTTCTTGACGGCGATGTGTCCCATCAAGAGACCTGTTATGTTTCTGAGCTGTCCTCTGCTGAGATTTAGCAGCTCCACAGCTCTCTTTGAACTGGGTTCGTCAATTACTGACTTGCCATGTCTAAGCCCTGGACAGTCTGCCCAGTACACCTTGTCTTTGTTTCTGACTCAGGACTTAATGGCTCCCCTGACCGTGCTCTTTGTCACGCCCAAGACTGGTTCTGATCCCATAAATGGTTCTGCTGACCCTCTCTTCGCAAGACTGTCACCTTCTTCATTACCTTTGACCCCTGAGTGACCCGGCACACAGATGGTGACCTCATTCTGCCCAGCCAGGTCGCTAGTCTCGTCTCTGCACTCACTCACCAGCCAGGAAGCGGCTTGGCATATGAAATGTTTAAATTATACCTGAATGATAATTTTTGATATTTAGTTTTTGTATTTTTTATCTTTATGTTGACCAAATATTTGATCACAATCCATACTGTGCAACCAGCGAAATTAGACGCCTACGAGAGTGTTTATATCTCTAAGGCCATAAATAGCAAAGTTTGTTTAAACAGAGCTCGCCATCTCTGTAAAGTTCACTGTTTGCAGAATGTCTCTTTGATAACAAAAAAATATGCTAAAATTGCGTGGGAACAAGAAGATTAGGTTAGGTTGTATTGTGAATGGGCTGAAACAGTCCCTCCACTGTGACCTTAAGGCTGGCTTACACCTAATTGTCTTATATTTCACCCAACAAATCCAGCCTGCAAGTTGTGTTTTGCCAAAGAACAAGTGTCTTGTCCTGTTCGCAGCCGGACAGGAACATAGCACGTGCTCTGCTGTTTTGTCACTCTCTATACAGAATTGGCACTCGCATGCGGCAGTGTCCTGTATACAGGTCGACCAGAGTTCTCAGTTGTTGTCTGTTTAACTCTAGAAGTTTTTTAGCCCTTGACTCTCAAAGGCCATTTATGAAGGCCTTAGCGTGTACTAATCCTGGCAGATTTTGCCATTGCTGAATTGTCCTATTTGTCCAGGTCTTTAAGGTGAGTTTTACTGTGCATGAGGATATCCCCAGCACAGGTCCTGGTCCGATAAAGTCCTCCTGGGCACCATCCTTGTCGAGCGTGTCAGCCCCTACATTGCCATCAAGGTCCGAGTGACCCGGTATCCAGACCAGCGACACCTCATTGCAACTGCCTAGTTCGTTGAAAGCAGATTTACAACTCCATACCGTTTTTGAATTGCAACGGCAGGAACCAGATGCATTTATTGCAGCTTGGCTATCTAAATATATTTTTATAGATTTGTGTGTGCAGTGGTTCTGTATAATTTCCCTTACACACATATCGATGCCATACACTTCTGCCTGGTGTATGGTTACATAATTTCCGAGCCTAGATGATATTCTTTCATCGCTGTTGCTGCCATATGCGCCAGCTCCTGCCCCCCGATCGATTTCTGCCGCTAGTGTACTAGCAGAGATCTGCCCTCAGTAGGGTTGTTTAGTTTCATTCTCAGTCCTTCCTTTCTGGAAGAATGGTCTTGAAAGACATCTCTACTGATCTTAGTAGGCATCAGGTCTGAGACAATTCACAGAACCTCTAACTCTCAATGTCATCGAGGAGTCCAGTCCGTCCCAAACTGATTACCTTGAGCATGCTGTCAGCCGTTTGTTTTAATCTGTACGTTGTCCACCTAGCCAGACTTTTCAGCCAAATTTGAAGAGGTGGAATGTTTAGAAGGACTTTCAAAGCGACTGATGGAGCGGTGCTTATCGTGCCTGTTATCATCAGACAATCTCGTCTCTGAAGCTGTCCCAGTTAGGCCCTTGCGATACCACTAAGTGCCTTAGGCCACCAAACTATAGCTACATAGGTTGTCATTGGTCTGATAACCACTACATAGAGCCGGTACATCTGTTGTGGGCTTGTTCTCCAGTTATTTCCCCAGATTGTTCGCTATATCCACAGGGACAGTTTGGCCCTGCAGATCACACATTCTCTAACTGTACGTTTCAGTGGAGCTTCTTATCTAGAGTAACCCCCAGATATTTTGCCTGTTCCATAAATTGAATTGTACCCCGCCCCCCTTCCCATAAGAATCGATGGTTTTAATTTGTCCAACCTTCTGGTAAATGGAGCAATGACGGTTTTGCGGGAGTTCACAGACATCTGCTCCCTGCGGAACCAATCATTCAATACATTTAGTGTCTCTTGGAGAGTACTTGCTAGTTCCTCCTCAGATTTGCCTCTAACCATTATGACTAGATCATCAGCATACGCCTGGACCTCAACCTCCCACAGCCCCAGGATAGCCAGCAAATCGTCCACGAAGAGGGACCACAGCAGGGGGGATAGAACCCCCCCCCTGAGGGCACCCCCTCGCAGCCCTGAAGCTGACCACCTCCCCCTGCAACGAGGTAATAACGGTCCGATTGTGAAGCATGCTTCCGATCCAGCCACAAATGGTAGGTTCCACCCCTCTAGCGATAGTGGCTTCGTAGAGGGAGATAGGTAGTGCATTATTGAATGCTCCTTCAATGTCTAGAAATGCAGCCACCTCCCCGTTATCCAGGGAATCAATAAGGGAAACCTACTCATTCACCAGAATCGGAAACGTCCGTTGGGACTTCACCAGCCCCTTGATGTAAGGGGTGGTACTTCCTCGGGCGTGAAAAAAAATTACTATCACGTAAAGGAAAAGTCCACTACCACCTGCCGAAGTGCTAACTCAGTAGATGTGCCAGTTTGGTAGGCATACTGGTGGGCATTGAGTCTTTGCCGCCCCGATAGCACTGCAGCCTTTGGCTTATTGTGTATGCCCTTAGTCTTTTCTACTCCATCCATTCCAAAATCACTGTGCCTTTAACTAGTCTGCACAGCAATTGGTAGGGTGAAGTTTTATACTGCTCTGTCTCCGGTCTAGATATGCGTATTTACCTGACACCTAATATAAACACAATTTTGTTAGTTGAGAGTTTTGAATATTTCTTCCTGGGATAAGAAAAAATAGAGGGTGCGGCTAAAATGTTTGTTTCCTGCAAACATATAACGTCAGGTTGTGCATAATCCAAAAACGACTGTAACATAAGCCACTTGTGTCCGCTTCTAACACTCTTAGTGTTAAGTGTCATTATTCATATAGACATAATTATGATAGAATAAAATTAAACTACTAAATAAGATTAATATTAATAAATAAAAACTCTGGACGCAGCAAGTGCGTTATGGTAGTGAATTTTCATTAAAATGTTTTTATTGCAAATATGTGTTTTCTTTTTAAGAAAGCAGGCATCAATTTTGGTTACCAGTATAACCTATATAGCAAAAACAATTTGCCATGTTTCATAAAAATAACTTTATTGTGTGAAAATGTACAAAAATAAACTTAATGTGTTCCCGGAAAAACTCGTTTCTTGGTCAACCTTATAGGTTGCGACGGCCACTTGGGGTGGCCGGAAGTTACTACCAGTTTTCCCTAGCCTGGGGAATTTCGGGATGACTTCCGGGACACGGCTTTCCTACGGGATCATGCTCAGACGCCAGTGTTTATAGAGTTTGTCAAGGAGTAAACACGCTCCTGCTGGATGCCCCATTCTCCCAAGTCGTTGTCAACGGATACACTAGCCCAGGGTAGTTCCTAGTGGAGACAGGGTCCTCCTAAGCCAAGACAAAGTCCCTCGGGACTCCTGGTCTTTATTAAAGAGCTGGAGTTGAATTATATTTGGGTGGATATTCTGGGGAGGCTAAATGAAATGCCGAGTAAATTAAAATAAAATTCTATTGTCTAATTATGTACACACAGTGGTAACGGGGTCCTGTTACCAAGAGACCTAGCGATAATGGGCGGCCAGAGGCAGAGGGGGTTATTTGTCTTTAAATGTGGGATACGCTCGGATTATACGGGGTGGCAGTGCGGCAACGGCGCTTAAGCGGTGCAGGGTGGTGGCAGGATGGTTGTTAATAGCGGGTGTTCCCAGGCGGGCATGCAACCTACGGGTGCGTCGGACACCACCTCGAGCTAAGCTAGCTGCACACTAATTCGTATGGCACAAACAAGCATTAGCCACGGCCTATCATTCGTACGCTCTCTCCCGCACGCTCGGGGAGTCCCGTTCGGCGTAGAAGAGGCCCACCCGAACCAGGCCGGGAGGCAGAAGACCACCGGGCTGTCCCCAGCTCAAGCCAATGCAATCGCTGCGCCTGAACCGATGACAGACCAGGAATGTCCCCACTCCGACTCCCGTATTCGGGATATTGGGGGGGCGGCTTCCCGGAGGGTCGTTTTTGACTGAAACGGAGAGTGCAATCACTCCAACCGTCCCGATACACTATCCCTATGTTCGGCCGCTTCCCCAGTGATCCCGGGGGAATCGGAGCCGCAGGACCGTGGTCCCCTAACCGCCCAGGCGAAGCTCGCGAGCACCGTCCCTGGCGATGCTAGCGCGCAGCGGTCTTCAGCAGGTCCCGTCTCGCCGCCCGAAGGCATCCAGCGCCACGACAGAGCGTTAAACAATTTCACCACAGGCCTGCTAAATAATATTCAACTGTCACATACCTGGGGCTTTCCTCGGCGGCGACGTTCTCACGGCAGACTCTCCGGTGGTGACCTGCACTGGCCTTGCTCTCTGCTCCTTCTCTTCAGCTGAACTTTTCCTCGGCGAGTTCTATCACGGCTCCCTTACTGTCGACGTACTGACTTCTCTGCGGCGACACTCGTACTCCCGGCCGTCTCCGTTCTCTCCGGCTCATATTCTCGATCGTCGTGACCATCCTTGCCCCCTCCCTACTACGCACGTCGCTCGACGGCCGCACCTTGTCCCACTGCCACCGTACGCGAATCCTTCCTCTCTTGTAAATGATAATTGCGGTTTATTACGCGGTTGCATTTACTGTTGCTGCATTTATTAATTGAGCTAAATAATCCTTTTAAGATTAGTCACCCCGTGACACCTGCCCCTCACCTGCGGAAAAAAAACGAAGTTTTTTTTTCTCTTATTGCGCGAACCCCGACCGCCCCCGGCCACCGTCTGGCAACCGGACCCCGATAAAAATACATCCTGTATTCTATCATATAAACAGAACTTCAAGTCCTTACACACTAATTCCCTGCCTGAGCTGCCTACGAAAACAAGAACAAAAGAAAATCCTACTTCCTACTAAATAAACAAAACTTCAGGTCCTTACATACTAATTCGATACCTAAGCTATCTGTGAAAACAAAAGATCCTAATTTCAACTAAATAAACAAAGCTGCAGGTCCTTACATACTAATTCAAAACCTAATCTATCTACGAAAACAAAAGATCCTAATTTCTAATACTCAAACAAAACTTCAGGTCCTTATATGCTAAACTGAAACAAAACGCCATTCGTCAACTGGTCTAAACTAAACTGTTCTCACCTATAGTCCGGCTGTCTCTGCACCGCCGGGGTGGCACTCCGTGAAAGTGTCTCACTCACTTACGACCCGCACTACACTTACTGTCTGTACGCCGGTCGTAGGGTGCAGCCAGTGTTGCCACGGCGCTGCGCCGGCCGTGGTCCTCTCCGCCGGATCCATGGTGCCCCAGCTGGCACTAGGCGATAATGTCTGTCTTGACAGCAGTGCGTAGCCCCTGGGCTGATCTCCACCCGCCGTGGCTCGTCCTGGTGAGGACCCCTGTGGTTCCTGCCTTCCCGTACTATGTCACACTGTGTCCCCACGTGAGCAACTCGTGGGACACATTGGGTAGCCTTGGTGCTACTTCTCGTCTTCTGGACCGTCTGCGGTCCCTTCCGGTTCGGACACGGACATTCTCGGGACATGACGCCCACTCTCCCACACTGGGAGCAGAACAGTCTGAAGGGCTTTTCACAACGATAGCGGGTGTGCCCAGATTGCCCACATCTCCAGCATAACCTCCTGTTTCGAACGGGTAGGTACTCTGGCTCCAAGGGCGCGGCTCTAACTTCCCTCTTCGGGGGCCCATTCCGTCGAGGTGTCTCTTCTCGCGATGACCAGGTGACACTTTGTGTTTGCGGCTCCGGCGAGGCTCCCGCACCTATCGAGCGCAGCTCTAGGTACTCGTCCTCTCGGCGCAACTGTTCGGCGGCTTCTCGGACTATCTGCAAGCGTCGTTCCTTCCTATCTCCCGCCTGGGCGGCCTCCACCGCCATGTGGAACACTTGGGGAACGGCTGCCCCCCGCGGGGGTTCTCCCGGTAATCGGCCCCTCACGGCTCTCGGCATCTGTAGGAGGATGAAACTTTTTAAGATCTTTAATATGTATAAACCGCAGCAGCTTGCCCTTGGGGTCGCGGAGATCGTAGACCACCGGAGACACCACTCTGACCACTGTATAGGGGCCGGAATATTTCGCCGCTAGTTTCGCGGCGAAGCCGCTCGCACCCGAAGACAGCGCATGTTCTCGGCGTAGCACCTGTTCACCGACTTTGCAGCGCCACTCCCTACGGCGCATATTATAGTGGTGACTTTGTTGGGTGAACGCTCTGGACAGATTCAGTCGCACCAGCTGGAACGTTTCTCGAAGCTTCTGCAAACGGTCATGGCGGTCTTCGATTTCTTCTGGTGTCGCTTCTTGGTCTTCTAGCTGACCTTCGGCCCGGGTTTCCTGCTCGGCATGCACGGCTTTCGGTACGGTTAATTCGCGTCCGAGGTTCAGGAACGCTGGGGTGAATCCGGTCGATTCCTGTTTGGCCGTGTTGATGGCGAAGCCCAGTTCAGGCAGTCTTTCGTCCCATCGTCGCTGATCATGCTCGCAAAACTGGGCGATCATGGTTTTGAGGGTGCGGTTGGCCCTTTCTACCGCATTGGCCTGAGGGGTATACACTGGGGTTAATCGCTGGGTTATTCCTAACTCTTTTAGCCAAGCTTTATGTTCATGAGACACGAATTGTTTGCCGTTATCGGAAATCAGGGTCTTCGGGCAGCCGAACTTGGTGATTATCATTTCAAATAAGGCTTTGTTGACAGCGGGGGTGGTGGCCTTTCTCAACGGCCGACATTCCACCCATTTCGTGAAGCGGTCTTGGGCGACAATGGCAAAATTGTGCCCCTTTTTGGACCGCGGCAGAGGGCCTACCAAATCTACGCAGACGGTTTCCCACGGTGCTTTGTTCGAGGAGGGTTGCATTTTCCCTGGGGTCTGTTGTTGGGAGACTTTGAATCTCTGGCAGCGGTTACATTGCCTTACATAGCTAGCGACCTCTCGAAACATCCCTGGCCAGTAGTAATGGCCGGCTATCCGGGCAATGGTTTTGGAAATACCCATATGCCCGGCGGTGGGTTCGTCGTGGTTTTCCCGTAGAATTATACGTGTCTTCTACGTACGTTCTTAGGGATGCACAACTTCCAGGGGCCGCTCATCTCGGGCTCGCTTAAGTTAGATGTGTCCCAAAAGTGTCGGTATAATCTCCCCCCTCTGATGGAATAATCGGGGAATGCTTCTGGGTTCTTTTCCACCTCGATCATTTTATGCCTGTACCACGTGCAGCTGGCTTCCTCCTCCGTGAAACAGATATTTTCTTCTGCGGGCTCTGCGTAGGTTTCCAACGGCGCACGGGATAGGGCATCGGCTACCCGGTTTAGCGTTCCTCGTCTGTATTTTATAGTGAAGTCGTACTGTTGCAGAAAGACACTCCACCTGGCTACCCGTCCTGTGGGGGTCTTAATGGTTTGCAACCACCGAAGGGACTGGTGGTCCGTCAGCACCGTGAAATGGTACCTTTCCAGGTAGGGGCGCATTTTCTCAATCCCCCATACTACGGCTAGGCACTCTTTTTCTGTCACGGAGTAATTTCTCTCAGCTGGGCCAAGCGTTCGGCTTGCATAGGCTATGACTTTTTCGGCCCCGTCGATGTTCTGAGTCAGCGCTATGCCTAGGCCATTATTACTGGCGTCAGTCTGCAAGACGAATTCCTTCGAAACATCAGGGCATGTCAATATGGGCGTCTCCGTGAGCAGCCTCTTCAGTTCCTGAAAAGCCTGTTCTTGTTCTTCACCCCAATTCCAACGGTTCTTCTTCTTTAGTAGCTTAGTCAAGGGTGCCACCACCTGCGAGAACTGCGGAATGAAGCGGCGATACCAGGAGGCGACCCCCAAGAATCTGCAGACATCCCTTACATTTCGCGGAGTCGGCATGGCCTTTATGGCTTCTACTTTTTCGGGGTCCGTGCTGATGCCATCAGCCGTGACCACATGTCCCAGATATTTCAGTGATTTCCGGCAGAAGTGACATTTTTCCGGGTTCAGCTGTAAATTACTCTGTCTCAGCCTTCGGAACACTTCCTTCAGGTTCTCCAGGTGCTCCTCAAAGGTCTCACCCATCACAATCACGTCGTCCAGGTAGGCAAAGGCATGCGGTTCCATATCGGGGCCTATTATGGTATCTAACAGGCGCTGGAATGTCGCTGGAGCCGAGTGAATTCCAAAAGGCATAACCTTAAACTAGTACAACCCCCTCCCTGGAACGGTAAAGGCGGTAATTGGCTTACTGGGCGGCGTCAGGGGAATCTGCCAGTACCCCTGTTTCAAATCCAGGCTGCTTATATATTTGGCCCTACGAAGTTTATCTAGTATGCCGGAAATATAGGGCAGCGGGTAGGCGTCCTTGACGGAAACCTTGTTGACTTCCCTGAAGTCTACACAGAAGCGGTATTTTCCGTCCTTTTTCCTAACCATCACTACGGGCGAACTCCACGGACTGCTAGAGGGTTCTATGATCCCTTCTTCTAACATTCGGTCAACCTCGTCATTAATAACCTGTTGCATTTTCGGATTTTGTGGGCGGTATCGCTGTTTAATCGGTTCTTTCTTTGACAGGCGGATGTGATGTTGCACCCGGTCCGTAGGGCCAGATATTCGATGAAAATACCTAAGTTCCTTTTCCAAAAATCCATCTAGGCGATGCTGTTCTTGTGTTGTTAATTCCCCCAAGATCTTTGTCTCCATAGTCTGTATCGGAACGGCTGGTGGGGGTGGAGTTGCTGACGTCAGCAGCTCCTCCTCATGGTAGGTTCTGGAGGTCTGCAAATCTATGTGAAAGTCATACTTGCCCAAAATATCCATCCCCAATACGATGTCTACCGGGAGGTGGGGCAAATATAATAGGTCGCCCTGTATCTTCTTGTTACCCATTATTAACTGCGTCACATACATGTGTTGCACGGGTACTAGCCTTCCATTTGCGATGCGGGTGTTTACTGCTGGTAAAGGAACGATTCGTAGGTCGTTCGCGTCAATTCCCTCAAGTGCGTGCTTGCTTAGAAAAGAACGGGTCGCTCCCGTATCTAACAGGGCACTGAAATCTTTCCGTCCTATCCTTGTCTTAATCAGGGGTCTATTGTCCGTTCGAGTTGGTCGGTCAATGGCCGAGGTGTCGCTGGGGTGGAACTGTTGGAGCCTCGGCCCTCCACAGCTCCCGTTTAGTTTCCCGGGCATTTGCAATCCCGGGATAAAATTCCCGCTTTGCCACAGCGTGAGCAAAACAGTCGTGGAGCTCTCTGGCATTGGCTTCGCATATGCCCTGTCTCCCCACAATTCCAGCAGGTCGCACGTGTTACAGCGAAGCGAACCTGCTTACCAGCCTCCGATCGGTCAACTGCAGGCGAAGCTGGGGGTGTGAGGCGGTTCTTAGGGGTGGAAGTGAGGTTCCCTCCTTCTTGTCTCTCCGGAGGAGGCTTGTTAGGTTTCGGTAAACTTCCCTTTGTATCTTTCAACTCCTTCAGCAGCGACTCGCAGGCCTTTGTCTTTGCAATAAACGTGCGTATATCCGGTACGTCACAGTTCCAGAGCATTTGGCGAAACTCCGGACGTATGTTCCTTTGTAACCAGGTCAGTTCTTGTTGCCTGGCGATGCCTCCATGTCTGCGGATGAGTGTCTGCAAATCCGTGATGTAGGTGAACACGGGTTCTTCGGCTCTATGCAGCCGACGACTTATTTCAGCCTCCAAATCTTCAAAGTAATTCGCCGGAAAGTAAAAGCGTTTAAAATCTTCCACAAAGTCTTCCCACGATGCCCAGTATGCTCGGTTATTTCGGTACCACAACAGCGCTTGGTCCTCTAAGATTTGTGGCAGTACGGATAGGAGGCGGTCCGGCGATACGTTAAAGTGCAACCGAACCTCCTCTAGACGTTCTAAGAATGCCACGGGATCGGATCTTCCCCGGAAATATAAGTTCCATGCGAACACGTTAGGAGGCTCCGGTCGCCGAAACGTCGAAGCCGTGCTGACCGGTGGCATCGGCGGTGTCGGTGTCGGGGGGAATGGCTTTTGCGCAGTCGGTGTCAGGTGCTCAAGTAAATTTCCCGTTGGCGGTGACGATGGCGGCGGTAATACGGTATTGCTAGGCGGCTGAGTTGCCTCGGTATGCGGCGGTGTCCCATCTCGCAAAAAATCTATTAGCTGTTTCCTCATCCCCTCAACGGTAGCCTGCGGACGCAGACTAAACTTCTGTAGCTCTGTTTCTAATTCGGGTTTCCTAAGACGGTATACCCATCCTACCCGACCATCGAATACGCCTTGGTCGAGTTTCTCTGGATGATCAGACTCGACGGCGCTATCAGCTTTCGGGTCTGACATTCTCTCGCTTATATAACAAAACTGTAAAGCGGGAAAATAATGTTGTGACTCCGTCAGGAGCGTCAAAAGAGTATCAGGTCGTCGTTATTCGGGTCGGTCACGGTAGCTTTTCTCACTCAGCGATAGCTTAACAGTACTAGTAAATTAAAAAAAAAACCAACATAACGGAAAAATTCGGTAAATACGGTTAAAGAAAAATAACAAAAAAAAATCTACTGTTCTAAACTAAAGCAAACAAAGGAAAGATCTGAGCCAGGAATTAACTTTGTTGATAGGAGAAAAAAAAGCGTGTTACATAGCGGTAAAAATTCACCAAGCGTTATCTAAGCAGTGTTAGCCATCAGTTCTAAAAAAAAAACCACTTATAAAGTCCAAAAGCTGCCACAAGGAATTCTAACAGTGCATAAACAAAGCAATTTAATTATCGAGGTTCTACAAAATATTGCTGGTACGGCGATGATTATCGTAGATAATAATATTAAAGGAATGTGTAAACTCTGCCTCTGTTTTAAATAAAATAAAACGGATTATTTAAGATATTATCTCTTATCTCTTGCTTCTACAAATTCTTATCGCATTTTATTTTAAATTATATGCATTAAAACTTGCAAAGGCTAAAATATTTACAGCTCCTCAATAAATTCACTTTTCTCTAATTTCACTTAAATATAGCGGGCTATCATATCTTATCAAAGATACCTGAAATTTTCTCTCGTATTTCCTACCAAATTATATACACTAAAATTTTCAAGTTCTGAAATATTTACAACTTCTCCATAGATCCACCTTTCTTTAATTTAAAATAACTTAGGTCCCATGCTCGGGGCTGCCATTTGCGACGGCCACTTGGGGTGGCCGGAAGTTACTACCAGTTTTCCCTAGCCTGGGGAATTTCGGGATGACTTCCGGGACACGGCTTTCCTACGGGATCATGCTCAGACGCCAGTGTTTATAGAGTTTGTCAAGGAGTAAACACGCTCCTGCTGGATGCCCCATTCTCCCAAGTCGTTGTCAACGGATACACTAGCCCAGGGTAGTTCCTAGTGGAGACAGGGTCCTCCCAAGCCAAGACAAAGTCCCTCGGGACTCCTGGTCTTTATTAAAGAGCTGGAGTTGAATTATATTTGGGTGGATATTCTGGGGAGGCTAAATGAAATGCCGAGTAAATTAAAATAAAATTCTATTGTCTAATTATGTACACACGGTGGTAACGGGGTCCTGTTACCAAGAGACCTAGCGATAATGGGCGGCCAGAGGCAGAGGGGGTTATTTGTCTTTAAATGTGGGATACGCTCGGATTATACGGGGTGGCAGTGCGGCAACGGCGCTTAAGCGGTGCAGGGTGGTGGCAGGATGGTTGTTAATAGCAGGTGTTCCCAGGCGGGCATGCAACCTACGGGTGCGTCGGACACCACCCCGAGCTAAGCTAGCTGCACACTAATTCGTATGGCACAAACAAGCATTAGCCACGGCCTATCATTCGTACGCTCTCTCCCGCACGCTCGGGGAGTCCCGTTCGGCGTAGAAGAGGCCCACCCGAACCAGGCCGGGAGGCAGAAGATCACCGGGCTGTCCCCAGCTCAAGCCAACGCAATCGCTGCGCCTGAACCGATGACAGACCAGGAATGTCCCCACTCCGACTCCCGTATTCGGGATACTGGGGGGCGGCTTCCCGGAGGGTCGTTTTTGACTGAAACGGAGAGTGCAATCACTCCAACCGTCCCCATACACTATCCCTCTGTTCGGTCACTTCCCCAGTGATCCCGGGGGAATCAGAGCCGCAGGACCGTGGTCCCCTAACCGCCCAGGCGAAGCTCGCGAGCACCGTCCCTGGCGATGCTAGCGCGCAGCGGTCTTCAGCAGGTCCCGTCTCGCCGCCCGAAGGCATCCAGCGCCACGACAGAGCGTTAAACAATTTCACCACAGGCCTGCTAAATAATATTCACGTACCTGGGGCTTTCCTCGGCGGCGACGTTCACACGGCAGACTCTCCGGTGGTGACCTGCACTGGCCTTGCTCTCTGCTCCTTCTCTTCAGCTGAACTTTTCCTCGGCGAGTTCTATCACGGCTCCCTTACTGTCGACGTACTCACTTCTCTGCGGCGACACTCGTACTCCCGGCCGTCTCCGTTCTCTCCGGCTCATATTCTCGATCGTCGTGACCATCCTTGCCCCCTCCCTACTACGCACGTCGCTCGACGGCCGCACCTTGTCCCACTGCCACCGTACGCGAATCCTTCCTCTCTTGTAAATGATAATTGCGGTTTATTACGCGGTTGCATTTACTGTTGCTGCATTTATTAATTGAGCTAAATAATCCCTTTAAGATTAGTCACCCCGTGACAAGGTTAATAGCAAATTGGGCTATTCAAATATGAAGTATTGTTCAAAATTCGCTATCATAACGCACTTGCTGCATCCAGAATTTTTTTTCTAACAAACATGCATTATATTTCGATGGAAAATGCAAAAATGCAATAACATAAGGCGTGTTTGATTAAACTTATGTTCCACCCTGTGATTGTAGAAATATTTTTTTAAGATGTAGCTCAAGCTATAATTAATATATACAATTTTTTTTCATATCTTGTATAATAACGGATATATTCAGCTTTATTGATTTTTTACGAAAATTCGACAAAAATTATATACCAATAAACGATAAACTCTATAGCTAAGACTACTGCCAAGCATCAGAGAAAGGGTCTATTTGAAATGAATTTTCTGGAAACATTTTAGTAAAATGAAGGACAATGACAGTTAAAACTAAAACTTCAGGGTTTGTAAAACATCCTTCTTGAGACATTTGATTTCCATAGCCCGTATTAGATTCAAGTTATTTGCCTAAATGTTGCCGATTTTGACGTTTTAAATCGCAACTTTGACGTTTTGAGGAAAACTCTAATTTATTTTTCTTTAAAGGCCTATAACTTTTTTTGTCTTTTGACCTACATAGCTAAATTTTGGTAGGATATAAACCCGCATACCAAATTTGGTTGCCCATACTTTGATATAAATTTTTTTCGAAAGAAAACACAAAATTTTCCGGGAAAACCTGAGCAGATTTTCCTGGCTAACGAACTTATCCAAGCTATTTGCAAAAGGAATTAATTCCCCAAATTTAATCAAAATCGGCCCATTATTTTTTGAGTTATCGGTGTGATACATACATATATATATATATATATATATATATATATATATATATATATATATATATATATATATATATATATATATATATATATATATATATATTCATATACATATACATATACATATACATATACATATACATATATATATATATATATATATATATATATATATATATATATATATATATATATATATATATATATATATATATATATATATATAAACATATAAAAATTGAAACTGACCCCGGATATGTGTTCTGGGGGGCCTAATTAGCGCTCATTTGAAGAAATTTTTTTAAAATTCAAAAGTCGGGATCTCCTCATTAGTGAATTTTTTTAAAGAAAATTCACTAATAAATAAAGTGTAAAACGAAGAAGCAAGTAGACTAAGATAATTTGAAGACTCTATCTGACATTTCTGACGAATCAGATTCCCCTGAAGATGTCATTAAAATCCTCTTTTCCAGAGATATAACCAATCTTTTACATCTTTCTTTTAGTCTTCTTACCTCGAAATAAGGGAATATTTCTGATATCATTTTAATCAATAAGGGTAACTCATTAGTATATTTGTTTGTAACTTTTGTCGGGTTATCGTTGCCCTTAACTTCCATCAAAAACGATTTAAACTTTGCAAAGTCTAGTACATATGTGTTTTCTTGAAATAAATGTTTGATTGGGTCATATATTTCATGTGGACCAGGCTGGTTTTTAGATCTATTTTTTCTTGTTTTTTTTAAATTTTTCAGGTGTCTTCACTTTTGGTATATCTGTCGTTCTCTCAGTAGGGTCACTTTCAACGTCAGCACTGTTTAATTCTGTGGCATTTTGATTGGTAACAGATGGATTTTAGATGGTTTGAGAGATGCTGGTGTTTAGTTGATCAGATGTGTTGGAATTTTCTTTTCCCGTTTCACTTTCTACTACTTTTCGCTGATTTGGACATGTTTTAGATAAATGTCCAGCATTTTTACAGATGAAACATCGTAGCTCTTCGTTAAAAAGGAATATTCTGTAGTCGTCTCCATCAAAGCTAACAATCACAGAGGCGGGAATTTCTTTTTCATCAGGAACAACAAACACCTGCCTTCTAAAACTGTAGATGTGCACACGTGGCATATCGTTCCGCCGACAATTATTTGGGCCGACAGCACGTTTAGCCGACACTACAATAGAGCAGCGATTCGAGCAATAATACCGCTTTTTTTCAGTATTTGTCTGGGCGACTGACTGAAGCGTTTTGTTTCCTTCTATAAAGCCTAATATTGATCTCTGCTTCATATTTAGTGGCAAAACACGACATATAAGCGAAATCTAAATAAAAATGTCAATTTATATCCGGGGCAATACACACTCTTTATATGTTTAAAATGGCTTACCTAATTGCAATATTTTGAGGTTTAGTTTGATTTTGATTTTTATTTTGCTTTAATATAACATTCTAAAAAAAGATGTTTAGGTTATTAGATACAAATAAAAATACTTATGGGTAATTAATTGTTATATATGTAAATATGTGTGAAACTCAATCCTGACTCACTTTAATGAAAAGGTCATTTTCTAATAAAAAGAATCGATTGATATAAGATTTATTCCATATTTTAATTACAAAAATGTGATTTAAAGTGAAGCCACATATTATTAAGCATTTATTTTCAAGAAAGTTATCTTTGATGGCATCTACTTTTTCACATTTTATAATGCATAGTTGCACAATTGTTTGAAGAATCTCGGTGGTTCAGGGGTAAGAACGTGTGCCTCTGAACCGAAGGGTACTGGGTTCAATCCTAAGGTACTCCTTTCACTTTTTGAGTACAAACTGTAACGTTAACATTAGCCGAGGTTCTGGCATTGTATTTGAGCAAGTTGAATGTCTGCACATTCCGCCCTTCGGAGGGGGCGTAAAGCCGTCCGTCCCGTGTCCATGCGATGTAGGGCACGTTAAAGATCCCTACCCCCCTTACACAAAGGCAGGGGTTCGGCAAAATTTCCAGGATAGTGAGGTGAAACTGCTCCCTGGTGTCGGTGATTGGCCATAGTCGCGGAAATAGGCCGACGTTAAAGAAACAAAACACACACATACACACACACACACAATTGTTTGAAAATTTATGGTTGAGGACAGAAGTTAAGTACTTCTTTTTTATAAGTTTATATAGGCAATGAAGAAAAAAATTGAATATGTTGAATATGTGGTCATGCCATTAAAGTTATCTATGTAAAAATATGTTGAGTTAGATATAAATAATATACTTATGTATAAATCGTTGTTTTTGAAGAAAATATAAATAGTTGTAAGCCTAAATTACAATGTCCATACTCAAAGAAAGTATGGAGAATGACAGGCAGTTCTGTTATTGTAAAAAAATCGAATGATATGTTTTATTCAATTTTTCATTAAAACAATTTTATTTAAAGAAAAACCACATTTTCATAAACTTTCTGTTTTCTTGTATTGTCAAATATTTTCAATGCCTTTATTGGTGGCAAATTTATTTTTCAAAATGTATTGTGTTTTTATTAAATAATGAACAAAATAAACAAGGGAAAAGTTGTCTTTTCTATTATTTTTTTAATGCTTATTTATTTTATATTTATTTGCTGCAAATATATATATATATATATATATATATATATATATATATATATATATATATATATATATATATATATATATATATATATATATATATATATATATATATATATATATATATATATATATATATAACAAAAACTTTAGATCATTTATGTGAACATTCACTTCCATAATTTTATTATGAGTAGCAGAATGTTTGCCACATGACTGTACACTTATTTTCTTATGCTGTAAGACTAGATGCATTCTCGCAACATTTAGAACCGTAGACCGGTTTCGCTCTCATTAGAGCTCTTCAGTACGGCATACTAATTGTAGCAAAAATGCACCAAAAATAACACGGCTATCGTATAGCCAGTCTTAAAACACTAAGTGAGTGGTGAACGTGTCGCCACCTAGTTCGGAACCAAGTACTATGTTGTCACGCCCGCTCCAAATAACACAGAGTGTTAAAAATAGAGACGGTATACAACTAACTAACAATTTAAAAAATTGTTAGCCCTGGCCCATTTCTACCCCAATATAGGGACAAAGTATGTAAGACTAGATGCATTCTCGCAACAATTAGAACCGTAGACCGGTTTCGCTCTCATTAGAGCTCTTCAGTACAGCATACTAATTGTAGCAAAAATGCACCAAAAATAACACGGCTATCGTATAGCCAGTCTTAAAACACTAAGTGAGTGGTGAACGTGTCGCCACCTAGTTCGGAACCAAGTACTATGTTGTCACGCCCGCTCCAAATAACACAGAGTGTTAAAAATAGAGACGGTATACAACTAACTAACAATTTAAAAAATTGTTAGCCCTGGCCCATTTCTACCCCAATATAGGGACAAAGTATGTTAGACTAGATGCATTCTCGCAAGACTGGCTATACGATAGCCGTGTTATTTTTGGTGCATTTTTGCTACAATTAGTGTGCCGTACTGAAGAGCTCTAATGAGAGCGAAACCGGTCTACGGTTCTAATTGTTGCGAGAATGCATCTAGTCTTACATACTTTGTCCCTATATTGGGGTAGAAATGGGCCAGGGCTAACAATTTTTTAAATTGTTAGTTAGTTGTATACCGTCTCTATTTTTAACACTCTGTGTTATTTGGAGCGGGCGTGACAACATAATACTTGGTTCCGAACTAGGTGGCGACACGTTCACCACTCACTTAGTGTTTCTTATGCTGGTTGCATTTTTGCGCATTTACTGTTTTTGGAATACTTAGTAATACTTTAATTCTTTATAAACTCAGTGGACAGTTCTCCCAACGTATAACATTTCTCAATCTGCACATATTTATAATATTCATTGATAACAAATTAAATTGTCCGCTTATTAATAATAAACTGACAGATAAATAAGGTTGGAATCAAAATGGTCTCAAAAACTTTAAAAAAATTAATTATAATTTGGACATATATTTACTATTTTAGTTTAAGTATGTTTTAGGCAAATTCGCTGCCGTCACGCACTTGCTGCAGCCACACTTTTTTGTTATGGACAAACCTTATTAAGGCGCCTTTTATGAATAATTTCAAATATATCAGAATAAATGTGTGCTTTTGTATTAAGGCGTGACTATATATGCATCAAGATTATTCAAGATTCTAACTGAATAGGAAACTCGTTTATTAAGATTTGAAATATTCTTATAACTCATTGCAACAAAGCAGTTGCTGCATGTAGACTTTTTTATACTTTTATTTACTATTTACCATTAAAAAAAACTCGCTACCACAAATAACTTGCTGCATACAAGTTTTTTAACAAATATTTACTGTTTAACAACAGGAATTTTTTTATGCAAATTTGTTACCATTGCGCATTTGCTGCGCCCACAGTTTTTTGTTATTGCGAATTAACAAATCTTATCAAGTGCCTTTTATTCATTTTTCTCAAGTATCAGAATAAATGTGTGCTATTCTGAAGGCTTCACTATATGTTTATTAAGATTTTTGAAGATTCTAGCTGAATGGGAAGGATTTAAGATTTCAAATGAATGAAAAACTTTTTTAAATACTTTTATTTACTATTTTATTACCAATTTTTTTAATTAAAACTCGCTACCACAACAAATTTGCTCCCAAAACGCACTTGCTGCGTCAACACTTTTTTGTTATTGCAAATGGATAACTCCTATTAACTCCCACATAGCTAACTGGTGATACCACTCTTAAGCCATGAGATTGAAGAGTATTTACAACGACATTGTGTGGTATTATAGGTGATACATTAGATAGTATAATACGGTTAGCAGGAGTGATAAGTCTTCATGCACTTATAAATATATCACCAATAGTTATTCCGGCGTGTTTTGACATAAAATCATTTACCGTATCCTTGGAAGAAAGAAATATGCAGACTCTACCATTTGATATCCTAGATCCGAATTTTAGATGCTTGGGGCCTATGATTGTTCCAAGACCGATTATATAATCTGTAATTGCAACACCATCGATGGAAGGAAAGATAATTGCTTGATCCTTTTTTGGGAATTCTGTATGCTGTACTGCCTGTGAAAATGTTCTTAGTGGTTGTGCAATTGTTTTTTGCTGTTGCGACATATCTGTGCCGTGAGAGGTAGTTGGTATTCGTGCTGTTTGAGCTTGGTTATTTGATCGGATGTCTTTATCAGTTTGTGAATTTTCTAACAGTGATACATTATTTTCTATAGGATTTAAGTTAATAAGAAGCTCCTCTGTGGAGCCGCCCCGTAATCGGAGGCGACGCTAATGTTATTCATCGTATTCGCATGGATGGCTGTTTGTTTACTCAGGCCACCGTTATTGCCGTGTGTGTGTGGGTGTGCGTGTGTGTGCGTATGTGCCTGCGTATGGGTGCGTGCGTGTGCTCGCGCGCGTGTGTGCGTAGGCGTGTGCGTGTGCGTGCCTGTGTGTGGGTGCATGCGGGTGTGTGTGCATGCGTGCGTGTGTGTGGGCGCGCGCGCTTTACTTTGATAATTGGCAAATTTTATGAAGTGAATTGTTGGTGCCTCCAGATTCCTTATATCCTAACCTGTAATTCTCTTTTCTTTCTGGAAGCATTTACCGGCAGTAAAACACCAGACCGGTAAGTTTTATTGTTAGTTTAATATTTATAATACATGTGTATATTAGCGAAAAAATTAACCAAGGTCCGTTAAAATGTTTATATGTTTATATATATATATATATATATATATATATATATATATATATATATATATATATATATATATATATATATATATATATATATATATAGATATGTATGTATGTATGTATCTGAGCAATAACTCAAAAAATACTCACCTGATTTGTACGAAACTTGGCACATATCTTCATTGTATTAAGACCGCGGACGAGCTCGTGTATCAGCTATAACTGACATTTTCCCCCAAAAAATATGAAAAAATATTTTTGAAAACGCTATATTTTTGTAAGTATCAGAGTAACTGGAATGAGACTTTGAATGTGGCTAAAAATGATGTAAATAAACCTATACTGTGAATTTTAAGTAATTAGGTACACAATATTTAGAGTTTTTCCCAAATTAAAGATAAAATCAGAAAGACATGCTTTGAAACGACTTAGTGGTTAAAGTCCAATGCCTGACAGACATAGTAGTTAACTGTCACATGTAGATTGATTCATACAACAGGCATAAACCATACAGCAACGGTAACCAAACTAAATAAATACCAGGCATAAAACATACTACCCGAACCAACAATCGCGAAATCTTGGCCACAATTATGGAAAGTGGCAGACGACATGATATAAAAAGTTGCTAAGTGATTGTTATTTAACGGGACAGTTCAATTAATTTTTAAAATACACTTTGTTTGTAGCTTGATGAACGGCCCCAAATACAGTTTTAGTGCAGCATTGATATATTATGCTGTGGTTTTAGACTGAAAATGTCGCATAATATAGTAGAAATGTAAAGAAAATCAAGTCAAGTCTATAAAAATGATTCTAAAATAGTTTCTTTTCTCTTTAAACTCAAACATAAGATGTCATATAAGACTGAAGCAGTCCTTCAGTGTGTTTTAATCGCAATTCTACTAACTCTGTAATTAACTGTTACGTATACTTTTAATATACTACCTCGGGCATGAAGCCTGTCACGTATCATGTAAACAAAACATTAGTTGACATATTATCAGCGCAGTGGTAGCATGCTGGTCTTCTGCGCAGAAGGTTGCATGATTGAATCCAGCTCGATGAATGTATGTTTTTTGTTTGTTTTATTTTGACATTTGGAGAAAAAATAGTGCACAAATTTCATATGTTTTGAAGAAGATCTCATTTTTGTTTAATACGCCTGAATAAGTTTGTCACCTTTGTGTCTGAAATTATAATTTTGTTATTGTTGATATTGAAAAAAGCGGTTTAATTATGTTGACTAAAAAGAAATCATTCAGGCGATTAATAAGGAAAAATAACTGCTACATTTATAATTTGGCAGATATTTTACTTTTCTAAATATGAATTAAGTTTCCTTCTGGAAATCTTTTGTATAACTTTAATGAAATTTGTAATACAAGTTTCTTTTAAAGAGACTTACACTAGGTATCTACAGTTATAGCAAAATTTAATTCTTTAGCTTCATAGAAAATTGAGTTTTGGGCATTTTTGTCAAAAGGAGTTAGAACACAAGATTTTTTTGATAATGGAGAGATATCTACTGGTGGTGGTGGTGGTGAAAAAGGTGATATGGCCTCGACAGAATTGTCATTAGCCACAGATTTCCGGTTTCAGGTTTAAGTTTTTTTTTCTTTATTATATTTGTTGTTTTTAATAATGTAAATATAATCTCAACATATATAGAGAAATATCGATGGTAACACTTTCGAAATAATTTTTCAAATGTGCACATCCTAGGATCTTTAAAATCGATTTTTAAGGTCTGTGTAACTTTAAAGTATTAACTTTACTGATATGCCATATAATAATGGTGTACAATTCTTATAAAAATTTGCTACTATAACGCATTTGCTGCGTCCTGAAATTTTTGCTCTGTCCTGACTCTGAGTATTGCATTTAATTTGTTTCGTATTTGCTAGTTTCGCATAGAGTCCACTTGTTTCATGAGATCTTATGTGGCAGTTTCGTTTAAACTTTTATATAAATCCAATGGCCGACACACCATATATATATATATATATATATATATATATATATATATATATATATATATATATATATATATATATATAATATGTGTGTGTGTGTGTGTGTGTGTGTGTGTGTGTGTGTGTATGTCACACTTATAACTCAAAAAATAATTGATCGATTTTGATAAAATTTGGTAGGTGCCTTCCTTTTGCAAGTGGCGTGGAGAAGTTCACCAGCTAGGGATATCGGACCAGTTTTTCCTGGATCTTGTGGGTTTTCTTTCGGAAAATTTTTGTATCTCCGAAAATAATAAAGCTATGGCAACCAAATTTGGTACTTAGGTTTACACTATTAAACTTACCCTGCATGCCAATTCAGATCCCTAAGCTGAAAGTAAAAAATATATATAGACATTTAAAAAAAAATTGGGTGCCACTGATCACCAGAGAAATGCACAAAACCAAAATATTTTGTGTGGATAACAAGATATATTGTATGTTACAGACAAATATTAGGTTTTCTTGGCGCAAAAAGGTCAAGAAATAATAGAAAAATAACTTTGAAAATTTTATAGCCTTCTTATTAAAATGTCAAAGTCGCTTTTTGAAACGTTAAAAGTTGCAATTTTTGGATGGAGAACCTGAAACAAATACATGCTATGTAAAGCAAATGTCATTGTAAATGTGTTTTACAAAGCCTTAAGTTACAGCTTCAACCATCATTGTCCTTCATTTTACTAAAATATTTGCAGGAAATTCATTTCAAGTAGACCCCTTTTCCGATGATTTGGCAGTAGTTTCAGTTTGTTTGTGGTTTAATAGTCTATACTTTTTCGCGAATTTTCGTAGAAAAAAAAATCGTTAAGAAGACTGTGCAGGGTGGTGCATTTTTACTATAAAGCGCAATATGTTGGTTATTATACAAGATACAGGAAAATATTATAAAAGTTATTTATAGGGTGTTTTAAGCTACATCTTATAAAATTATGTTGACAATCACAGGAGGCCCATAAGTCGTTGGTGAACAAGTTTGCCTTTTTGATGGAACAGTCCATATATTGTAGCATTATTGCATTTTCCATCCAATTTTAATGCATGTTTGTAAGGAGAAAACATTTATATCGCCCATTGTTTTTGAGTTATTTCAATTGTTTTTCAACTTTTTGCATTTTGGAACATATAAAAAATTGTGATACGGCGTTTTACCAATGGAAATCGGAGTCTCATGAAAATGACGCATTTAGGGAGATTTTCAATTATATTTGCCAATAGATAGGAGAGTCTCATGAAAGTGACACATTCAGAGAGGTTTTCGTTTAATATTATTTGACGAAAAAATAGAGATGTCGTATACAGAGCACTCTCAAATAGTGACTGAATTTGGAAAAATTCGAACTGTCGTAACTCCATTTTTTTCAAATTAAACGACTTCCTTTCTTTTATGTATTCTTTAGGCAAATTTTTTGTAAAAAAAAATAATCAATTTTCGCGATAAATTTGTTGTGTTCCCGTAGTAATCATTGTTTGTAAGTTATTGTAAACAAATTATTTTCGGATTTTCGTGAAAAAATTGTTTGCTAATTTTCATGTAATTCTTTTTTAAATGTTCCGTCAGAAAGCTTTTTCTGATTAATTATATCTTACTAGGTGGATAAATAAATAGCTTGAACAGGTTCGTTGGCCAGACAAATCAGACCAGTTTTTTGGGGAACATCTTAAGTTTATTTTTGGAAAAGTTTTGTACTTTTTCAAATAATAAAGTTATTTTGATGAAATATGGTAAATTGTTTTTACTATATAGGTTATACCTGATGCCTGCCTTCATTCAAAAAAGACATATTTGCTATTAAAAACATTTTTAGGAAAATTCACACACTGCGTCCAGACTTTTTATGAAATGTGCAATCAATAAGTTTGCTAGGGCTGCTCGAGGCAAATTCAGTGCAAGTGTAACTGTATTGTCACTGTGCTGAGAGATGACAACTTTGGAAACTGTAAAACAGATGGGGGCAGCATCGGATACAAATAGCTGAGTACCTCGGACATAAGCAGTGTTGTATAAAATACTCACTGAAATTGAATACTCTGATAACCATAAGCTTTTGACAACGTAAAATAAATAAAGTAGTTAACAATGCTGAAAATAACGGTAAAATTTGCCATTGACATTAATTTTACAATGCATTATTTGACGAACAGGATTCAATCTTGTGCTTCAACGTTAACTTAAATTGATCAAATAAAGCCTTTTATCATTTCGTCGTGAAATAAGCTTGATTTTTTTTTAATTGGTCCAATTGTGCAGACTAATGTGTCAAGTTTAATCTAAATTAATCTGCGCTCATTTGAAGAAATGTTTTGAGAGTTTGAAAGCTGTGATCTCCATGAACATTTTTTTAAATGAAAATTTGCTGGAACACAGTGATTGTGTATAAAATTAGACCACTTCAATTCATAATGCGATTTATTCTCCGTCTTGATAAATGCTGTATAGCCCCATTGCCACCTTCGACCGCTTACAAAGTTATTGTTATGGCCATAAATATTGTCTGTCACAAGTTCATGTAAAGCCATACAATATATTTCGTATCTTCCCTCATCTCCACCCGCGCTCCGCCATCCCCCTTCCCTAAGCTTGGTATATAAACAAAAGAGTAGGCAAACCACAACTTCACACTTCTCGCCAAGCAAACTATTACAATGTTTCTACAAAATCCAAGCCGAATAAGACGCCATCTTCTGTGAAGTAGTTCAACTTAGTAAGGCTATCTATAAAATTATATCATTTTCAAGGAAATCCGTAGTTCAAGATCTTAAGCAGCACATGTCAGGATACTATTTTTTGTCTCTGTCTGAGGTACTTCTTGGTCTAGAGTATCCCACCCTTAAGACATCTCTCAATGGCCAAGGAATAAGTAAAAAATGAAAAGAAGGAAATAATATGCTTTTAACTATGTTAGCACTTCTCAAGATAATTTAATATTGAATTATCTTTTAAGCCTAGTAATAATGGAATATTAGATATTTAGTTTCGTAAGGCACAGTTATTGGGTCTTTAACCATTAATACTTTTGACATAGAGTAAAAACGCAGAAATTACTAGTGTATAAACATACTACCACACTGCACATCACTTTGTGACACAAGTTGCCGAAGCTAGCTGTGTAACCTCTCTTTCATCAGGAAATAATTCTGGATAGCTCCACTTTTAAGTACTGTCTCCTTTCTGCATTTCTGTTGTTCTTTTGAGGTCTCCTGTACATTATATAAAAATAAAGACATTTATTATAATGTGAGAAAATATATCTTGTATAAGGTCTTCCACAAAATTGCACACCATTGCACACACAAATTGATAGAAATATTTTCAAGCTACTATAAAGGCACTTGGTTCCTATCGTTGCAATTCAAGACTGCCCTCAACGAACTGGGCAGCCACAATGGGGTGTCGCTGGTCTGGATACCAGGTCACTCAGACCTTGATGGCAATGTAGCGACCGACACGCTTGCCAGGAGGGGTGCCAGGGATGACTTTATCGGACCAGAACCTGTGCTATGGATATCCTCATGCACAGCAAAATGCACCTTAAAGACCTGGACAGATGGAAAGACAACCCAACAGTGGCAAAATCTGCCGGGATTAACACACTCTAAGGCCTTCATAAATGGCCTTTCAGAGTCAAGAACTAAAAAAACTTCTAAAGCTAAACAGGCAACAACTGAGAAATCTGATTCGTCTGTATACAGGACACTGCCGTTTGCGTCACCACATGCATAGAATTGGGCTTGGACAAGAAACTGAATGCTGTCTGTGTATGGAGAGACGCGAAACAGCAGAGCACATGCTATGTTCATGTCCGGTTGCGTACAGGACAAGATACCTGCTCTTTGGTAAGTCTCAACTTGCACCAGAAGATCTGGATCAACTTTTGCCCGCAAAAATTATCAACCTCTCTAAGAGACTGGACTTGCTAGGTGAAATATAAGACAATTAACCGTGAGCCACCATATTGGAGGGACCGTTATGGTCCACTCACAATATAACTTAATGTAACCTAAGTTACACCTAATTAAATCGCTTGCTCTTTTGTTTGGTTTAGTGTTAAGTTTTTCTTTGTCATATGTCAAATTGATGACTCTATCAATCTTGTCATTGTCCAATTTTAAATGTTGAATTGAAGTGTATCAGATTTTTCTAGAAACTTTATCTCAAGTTATTTTATCAGCTCTCAAAAAAAAGAGAAAATTTTCCTGTCCATTAACTTTAGTCTTGACTCCACTATTAGGGAAACCTGTTGCTTGAAATAGGTAAGGGCTAAATTCCTTTCATAATTCTCAATTCACCTAATTGTATTTTATAATACAGTTACAGGGTTTTTTGGAGTACTAAATTTCCACTGACTGATTTTTTAATTTATACCAACTACAAAGACCAGCTCTCCATAGTATAAAGTCTACTTACCTTCTCAACAACTCCCAAGTGCTTTTCACGAAGCGATGTCATAGGGTCTCATTCAGGATGTTTATAAATAATTTACAAAGCCTGATAGCAGCCCAGGTGCCTCCTGAGCCCCCCACCCCTCCCCCGGGTTTTGGGTCACCACGCCCATGGTGAACAGTCGAGCAGACTTCCAGTAAGTCTTATACTTTTTTTAAATAAATGAAACCCATCTCGAGAAGCAAGAAATCATGCTTTCCATAAAATCTGAAGAACAGTAAATAAAAGTAAAAATTAATTGAGTGCTACACAGTGTTATTATTATCCCTTTGAACTCTGTAAATTTCAAAGTTAAATTATGTAAGCAAGATTACCTACCTGTACTAACTCACGTTAAAAGTCGACAAAATGAAATATTCAATGAAAGGGTTCTTTCCAGACAACAAAATTTTATTAAATTCCCTACGCGTTTCGGCCAACTACGTAGCCATCTTCAGGGGTAAATTTCTCAATTCTTTAAAATTGAATCAAAGCTATACGAAAGGTTGACCAAGTTGGAACTTCATCTATTGCACCAGAGGTCCAACAACATTGCATCCAGAAATCTATTCACAATCCAAACCCAATCAATATAAAACGGCGATTTAATCACGAAGCAGGAGGAGAAGTTGGCCATTTAACCTCTGGTACAATAGATGAAGTTCCAACTTGGTCAACCTTTCGTATAGTTTTGATTCAATTTTCAAGAATTGAAAAATTTACCCCTGAAGATGACTACTTAGTTGGCCGAAACGCGTAGGGAATTTAATAAAATTGTATTGTCTGTAAAGAAGCCTTTCATTGAATATTTAATTATGTCTATCCCAGACTGTGTGACGTTTAGAAGTGAAAGGTCAACACGTTTATTAGCTTATTCTAAATTTGCGCCAATAATTTCTTTTTATTTTGTTGTAAGGTATTTAATTTTTCTCTTTTCTCATTGACATTATTATCAGCTTATTTGGAACAGTGAATTTAAATATATTAGACATTAGATTATCACGTATTTGTTTAAAATAACCTAATCATTCATGGCATCTACACTGCATGACATAAACTAGTATTAACAACTGTTAACCAAATAAAGGTATACCATACAAAGGGAAATAATTAAACACAATACACTCTAAAAAGCCCCAATTGAAGTTATCTTCTCCATTTTTATCACAATACTTATTCTCATTATATAATAATAATAATAATAATAATAATAATAATAATAATAATAATAATAATAATAATAATAATAATAATAATAATAATAATAATAATAATAATAATAATAATAATAATAATAATAATAATAATAATAATAATAATAATAATAATAATAATAATAATAATAATAATAATAATAATAATAATAATAATAATAATAATAATAATAATAATAATAATAATAATAATAATAATAATAATAATAATAATAATAATAATTTATTCACCATAAATACAATGTAATCACAAAAAATTAGTAACTAGTGCATAATATTGATCCACAAAGCATATAAAATGTTGTACGTGGAGAAAAACATAGATGATTGATCTAAAATGTAAAATATATTTAAAAAATAGTGAAGAAAAAATATACAATTTATCTCAATTCTAAAATACATTTCAAAAATTGTGTTAAAAATACAGAAACTATCAACGCACACATATACATTACAATTTTAAATTCTAAAATTCACTAAAATGTATACCTATATTTCTCTATTTTCAAGTTTTACATTATATATCTATATATTTCTACACTATTATTAAAATATCAAAATTATGTTGTGTTTTTATCCAATTTTAGAATTTCGGAAGGAATTCTTCTAGATCAATTTTCACATTTTAATTGATTTGAAAAGCTAGGCTGCTGTGTGCTATTTTGAAATGTGTCGTGCCCCTTTTGATTAAGAAAATATTGCACATAAAAAAGGTTAGTCTCACCCTCTACCCAGTTGTCTCCGAATATAGAGCTGCCGTATGCCTTGCAAATTTCTTTTAGCAAAATATGTGGCAGGATTTTTGGCGCACAACGTGGGTTGAAGTTTTTAATACATAGGTTTGAAAGATATGTTGGTTTCTTATTGGTTCAAGGCCCAATAACTGTGCCTTAGAAAATTGATATGTTACAAGTTGTAAACCCTCAACTTTTGTATTAATATATTATGCTTATCTATATTTGCAGAGCCATGTTGTTGGTACTGTAAAATCAAATAATGAAGCCAAATCTATGAAACAAAGCCAGACTGATGACTTCGAAGAAGCATATGGTCCAGTTGCCAAGAAAACTAAAACACAAGAAATATTAGATGCTTGTGATGAATTGATTCAAGGAATTAATAATACACAAAAACTTGGGGGCGACTCCTCCAAAGAAATAAATCTAAAATCATCCGTGAAAAATACATTTACTGATGTGGGTGAAGCAGTTTTTACTGATAATATTTTTCAGGACGAACATAATATGTTGGTTATTGAGAAAGATCTTAATAAATTTCAAAATCTTTCAAAAAATGATATTACTAGTTCTGAATGCACAGATATAATCGCTGCCACAGAATCCATTCCAAATTGTAATATTGTCTTAAATGAAAGATTTCTCAAAAACAAAATATCTAATTCAAAGGGACTTCTTGAAAATAACATTGAAATGCCTGATATTTTAGAAAGCAATTTTAATAGCACACAAAGTCAGGTGCTGAATAGAGAGGTTAGTCATAAAAATAACTGCAGTGTCTATCAAAATGCTGAAATTAAAATATTGCAAGATATTATTGTAAAAGAAGCACCAGAGATAGCTAATCAAGTTGATAATTTAGATAATAATAGTGATGAAATATTCACTTCTGATGATGATGATGTAGTAGAAACAACCCCACAGAAAAAGATGGAAAGTTTTGATGAAAAGTAAGTATAACATGTTTTGTACTTGGAATATTTAAATTGCACTTTATGCATTTGTATTCTTTAAAGTAGGGTATGTCATTAAATGCTGGTCGTCTTCGTACAATTGTGAGGAATTTTTTTTGGTCACATAACAGTTTTTTGTAAATGGTTATCTGCAGTGCATGGATATAAATTGTTTAGTGATAGATAATATTTTCATGAACCTTTGTTAGGCTTTTTTACCATGTCGCCTTATTAGATATCTAACTTTATACAATATTTTTTTTTCATATGTACACGAATTATTTTTTCCTTTGTCTTATTGCTAAAATCTTTTATACATTAAGTTTACAAATATCACAAACTCATACTATGAAAAGTTTACTTGCATCATCTGAAAAAAGCCTGTGGTACATTTAAAGTTGCCAAATGCAGAATACCTATTGACGGCTTCAACCAAATTATGTTCATTTTAAAACAACTTTTACCTTATGCTTTTCTGTTAACCAGCAAACATAAAAAATATTTTGATAATAATTGTAACAAATGGTTTATTTAGAATTTTTCAATTTGCGAAACTAATAAATATTATACTATACAAACATTTTTTAAAGTTGGTAAAAATTTTAAAAAAGCATCTTGACTTTTTCCAATCACTTAGCTTTATAGTCACAGGGATGTTATATATTTACCAAAAACAATAATTAGTAAAGTGCTTGAAAGATATTTTGTTTACAAAATCGTTCTACAAAAACACGTTGACCTCCATTTTAATCAATTTTAAAATCAGTAGATTTGGAGAAAAATCACATAAAAGAATACATCGAATTTTGCATGCCCACAGCATATTTTTTGTAAGAATCTGCCAAGCTAATAATGAATATACATTTCATTTTATTCTGAAAGAAAACAAAAAATCATCTTCTTTTTCCCCATCTGTAAGATTGCTAGTTATTGAAAATAACAGTTTGGCAATCTTGGAAGCGCGCCGACACTGGTTGTGTGTATATTCAAAAGTAGTTGGCGTATGGCTTAAGTAAACAGACTGAGTGACAATATGTAAGAAGGGCAAGGATGAAGGGGGATACCCGGCTGTATTCAAGATGAACATTTCAATTAGATTATTATGAGTTGTTGAGTTGTTGGCATGTGATCTTTAGTAATTATATTAATTCTGAATAAACCAATTTTATTTGAAATATTTTAATTTCTAACAAAGTCAGAAGTGTGGGATAACGTACACACGAGTGTCTCAGTGTTTTTTGTGTAATTATTCATGCAACAGTGGACATTACTGTAAGTTTTTGCTTTATTTTACTGCATTACTGAATTGAAATTACTGATTTATTGCATGTTGAGACAATTTATTACGTGTACGGTTTGGACCTAAGTGATTATTTAATTGTTGACTGTTAATTGTTTGTACAATGCCACGGGAAGACAAAGAAAAGTCCCGGTCTCGAAGTGCGACGGGCGAGGCTTCACGCTCACGATCTCCGACTAATGAAGGACGGCGGACCCCGGGTCGCTCTCGTGAATGTAGAAATCGTGGACACAAGCGTTCTCGGGCGGGCTCCAGGTCTAAGTCGAGGAGTAGGGAACTACGCATGTTAAAAGAACGCATTCTCACATTAGAGCGATCCACTGCTAGCTCATCTAATAATTACGGAACCCCGCAGCAGGGAAGAATGCCAGTGGCGGCGGATGAAGCGTTGATACCGATATTTAATCCGGCGGATTGTACACCTTCTGTTGAATCGTGGGTCGCGCGGGTGGATGAAATAGCCAACGCGTACCAGTGGAGGTCATTACAATTGTTCGAGTGGTCGCAGGGAGACTTCAGGGCATGGCGCGAAGGTGGTACGATTCAAAGGATTTTATCCGAATAGACTGGCACGACTTTAAAGAGGCATTAGTGCGGCAATTTAGGAAACCCTTACCTTTTGGTAAACTATTTAAGGAAGCAGCTAATTATGTCGCGATGCCAGGTCAGAATTTAGGTGAATATTGTTTTAATAAGCTAGCAAAAATTAAGGCAATGAATGTTAAAATACCTGAAAGCTATTTAGTGGATTCCATCATTGGGGGCATTTTAGACAATGATGTAAAACGGGCGGCTATGACGTCACAATGTGCGGATACAAATGAACTATATGCCTTTTTGTGTGCATTGGGTTCCGTTCCTAAAATAACTAGAGTTGATCTTAAAACTGACAATATAGAGCATTTTCGAAAGGAAAGTGAAGTTAATCGAAACGTAAAAAGGAATTATGGCACCAAGAGGAGCAGTACAACCGGGATTATAAAATCCAAAGAGTCAGTTATTTGTTTTATATGTCAACATAAGGGTCATTACCGTAGTGAGTGTCCCCAAAATAAAAATCGAAAAACAAATTATAAGAGAGGAGATGGGGATAACTCTGCGAATACGGCTAAGGCGACGAATCATATTGTTTCAGATAAGTCAGCAAATAATTTATTCATGACTACCTGTAAAGTAAATGGTAGAAAGGTGAGATGTCTGCTTGACACTGGCAGTACTACGACCTTACTGAAAGAGTCAGTTGTGAAGTCTTTGGGGTTGACTTACAATCCACAAAACGGTTTTCTAAGAAATTTTAATGGAGGTTTGGTGTCTAGTATTGGGACATTGACGACTCGAGTTCGAGTAAAGGAAGCAGAGGCGTATGTTAACATTATTGTTATGCGAGATGACAGCATAACACATGACTGCATCATAGGATGTGCCTTTTTAAATAGACCAGATGTTATGATTGTCAAAGTAGGTAATGAGATAGCGATACATCAATTAGCAGAGCTAAAGTTATCATCAGGCTTGGTGAACAATTCGCCGATCACATGTGCAACAGATAGAACAATCGAAATTACAGTTGGTGATGTTGATGACGTCACAAAACAGAAATGTTATGACCTACTAAATGTATTTAAGGAAATCTCTGCTGCTGGTGTACGACCGGGAAGTCTGAAAGTACAAGCTGTACAGGATATGCAGGCCCCCCAGAACACGAAACAGGTACGCCAGTTCCTAGGGTTATCAGGATATTTTCGACGACACATAAAAGACTATGCCAAAAAAGTTGAGCCCATGGCTCGACTACTTCGGACCAATGTAAAGTGGCATTGGGGACCAGAGCAATCTAGAAGCTTTGATTTAATTAAGCGAGCATTGGTCACACGGCCAGTGCTTGCCATATACAATCCATCGTATTGGACAGAATTGCACACTGACACAAGTAGTATGGGGTTTGGAGCAACCCTTCTGCAGACAAGCGAAAGGGAAGTGCAAAAAGTAGTCGCATATTTCAGCAAGCAAACTTCTCCAGATCAGAGACTATACCACTCTTACGAGTTGGAGACGTTGGCGGTAGTTGTAGCTTTGAAGCATTTTCGCGTTTATCTGTTGGGTATCGAATTTATTGTGATTACAGATTGTAATGCTCTGAGAACTACCTTCACCAAGGAAGACTTGATTCCTCGTGTGGCCAGATGGTGGTTGGAAGTTCAGGAATATACTTTTGAAATAAATTATAGGTCAGGGAAAAAAATGTCACATGTAGACACGTTGAGTCGATACCTAGAACAGGACTGCAGGGTTGTTGAAGTGAATGCGACGGATTTAGTTGAAGGCGATTGGATTGTAGTGGCTAAAATGCAAGACGATCAGTTGTCACGAATTCGAAAAATTCTGACAAGTGGTCAGCAAACAGGCGATAATAAGAATTATTTCAAGGAATACTTCCTACGAGATAATAAAGTCTACAGGAAATTGGACAAAGGAAAAAGTGCCTGGGTAGTGCCTAAAGAAGTACGGTGGCAAGTATGCAGGCTATGCCATGATTACGCTGGACACAGTGAAGTAGAAAATACATTAAAACGTTTACAGCATAACTATTGATTTGTGAGTATGCGCCGGTTTGTGACCAAGTATGTTAGTGCTTGCCTAAATTGTTTATATTATAAATATACCCCGGGCAAGAAGCAAGGGCAGTTACATTCAATAGAAAAGGTCGCTCAACCATACCATACAATTCATCTTGATCATGTCGGACCTTTTGAAACAAGTGTGAGAGGTAAAAAAATTTCTGTTAGTGATTGTGGACGCTTTTACGAAATTTGTTGCAATAGAGCCAGTGAAGACTCAGCAAACACGATGGGTCGTGAAGGCGTTACAGGACGTAATGCACCTTTTTGGAATCCCGACTAGAATCATAAGTGACTGTGGAAGTGCATTTACGTCCAAATCGTTTAAAGTGTTTTGCGACACGTACGGAATAAAACACATTTTAAATGCGGTCGCCACGCCACGAGCAAACTGACAATGCGAGCGTTATAACAAGACTGTTGTGAGCGCGCTAGCTGCTCGGAGTGCAGATGACGACAGTACAAATTGGGACCTTTATGTTAAGGAGGTCCAACTTGCTATGAATACAAGTTTCAACAAGGGCATTAGCAGCACCCCGTCCGAAGCGTTGCTGGGTTACCAACCAAGACGGCCTGTGGAGGCTAATCTGCTGGCTGAGGTGCAGGTTGATCTACCCTGACTTGATTTAAAAGAAGTGTGGCAGAGGATTCAACAGCATATTACTGCAGACCAAGCCAAGCAGAATGAGCGTTATAACCAAGCTAGACGAAAAGCAGATAAGTACAAAATAGGTGATTTGGTCCTTGTGCTCATAACCAGTGCTCCAAGTAATGGGGTAAGTAAGAAATTATTGCCAAAATTTAAGGGACCCTTCAAGATAACGAAGGTTTTGTATAATGATCGTTATCAGATTGAAGACTTGCGTGAAGGCTACCGGAAGTCCGCAACAGTAGCGGCAGTAGACAAATTGAGACCGTGGGTAACGGCTCAATTGTAAATTGACAATCATGTGTCGCGGGCAGATAGTTATTCCCTGTAGTGCATTATTCTAGAAAGATGACTCAGTGACGGGGGCAGGCGTCCTTGTCAGAGTCAGCTTTCGGAAAGGTTAGCGCAGTCTCAGTGCTAAAGACAAGATAGTCTTTAACAGAGCAGTCGTTAAAAGTACACAACGCAGTCTTAGTGTTACGGACCGCGGTCCCTAACAGAGCAGTCGTTGAAAATACAAAACGCCGTCTTAGTGTTATGGACTGCGGTCCCTAACAGAGCTGTCGTTTCCGAGTATAAATTGGAGACCCAGTGTTAGTGAGGAGGAATCACTGGCAGGGTTGATGTTTGAGTTTATTGCACAGTATAGACGAATAACTGCCTAGAGTAGATACCAACAGATAGTGTCCAGTGATTAGAACGGACATGTCAAAAAAAAAACTTAAAACAGTTTCAGTGTTAGGATTTTATCTGAGTTAAATGTTATTTTTAATTGAAAATAATTGTTTAATTTGTATTTAAGTAGAATTTAAGTAAGGCACTATGTATCTTGAATTTTAGTTTTCTCCGGGTTTATGGATTGCATGTCGCAGCCTGTTACGTTTCACAGTATGAGGTCATACTGTAGGCCAGGATAGGCCAAATGTAAGATTGCTAGTTATTGAAAATAACAGTTTGGCAATCTTGGAAGCGCGCCGACACTGGTTGTGTGTATATTCAAAAGTAGTTGGCGTATGGCTTAAGTAAACAGACTGAGTGACGATATGTAAGAAGGGCAAGGATGAAGGGGGATACCCGGCTGTATTCAAGATGAACATTTCAATTAGATGATTATGAGTTGTTGAGTTGTTGGCATGTGATCTTTAGTAATTATATTAATTCTGAATAAACCAATTTTATTTGAAATATTTTAATTTCTAACACATCCACGATTACAGCAGCCTGTGGCTTATTGTACAAGCCCTATAAAAAATCATCTTAATGTCAGCTGAACCTTCAGTTTTTCAATAACTTGATTTAATGGTTGAGAGGATTGTATGTTTACAAAATCAAGTTATTAACTCAAGGCTTCCTAAAGTTATGTTTACAAAATCATTCTACATACACAATAGTTACCATTGTGAAATACTTGAATTGCACAAAATTGAATTATAGACAAAGAACATGACATTTCAAAACACTTATTATGTTTCTGAATTTGACCAATCAATTATCTTAAAATTCGACCAAACAAAAACACCAGAAAATATTTTATGGAGAAAAATATCTGTAGATTTTAAAAAATGAGAGAGGCAAAAAATTACAAGATAGGTTATATATATTTTTTTAAGTCCGTTATAAATATAAT
The DNA here is from genome assembly GCA_964006375.1 of Tillus elongatus. Lineage (NCBI taxonomy): Eukaryota > Metazoa > Arthropoda > Insecta > Coleoptera > Cleridae > Tillus > Tillus elongatus. The sequence continues at coordinate 85,149,158 of OZ023265.1, forward strand.
ATATTGTATAATGGTTTATCAAGCTAATAGCTAAAATACAGTTTTTAAAATTGTGAAATAGAAAATGAACACTGATAGGTCATATTCAATTTTTTAAACCAAAACATATTTTTTTGTAAAAATTAGTCAAATAAAAGAAAGATTATTTATATTATATATTCATAATTTAATATTTTAAATTAAGAAACGAAATGCCCCTTGAAGCAAGCTGATCTGGATGTGTACAGCACTTGTTTTCAGAACCATTGTGAAATACTTCTGCTGTGTAAAAATTAATTATTGACAAGGAACTTGATAAACCCATTTCAAACACTTGTGTTTTTGAACTTGATTAATCAATTTATCTTAAAGTTCGACCAAAGAAAAGCACAAGAACATATTTTTTCAGGAAAAATATGTAATTGTAAATTTAAAAATGAGTGAGGCAAAAAAGTACGGGGTAGGTTGTATAATCATAAGTTTATTCGGTTTATAACATTACATAGTACCTAAAACATTTTCTCACATAATAGCTTTCGAATAAACAGTACTTACTAATTAGGCCACGAAGAATATTTCACCTAGGAGTATTCTTGTGTGTGACCCTATACAGAAAGTGCATGTGTAGACTAAACAACAATAATAAATCACACTTCGCAATGGTCAGTTAACAGTTATTAGTAACCAGCTTAACCAGGATAAAACCACTCTATAATCTATATACAATAAAAAATATCACAGAAAGTCAGTATGTACCAACAAATGCGGACAAATACACATTAAAATATTTCCGTACGCATATATACTGGGTAATAGAACAGCAATTAAAAACGACCAAAATAAGCAAAAGCTTCTTAGCGTTAAAATAAAATAAATGTTAAGTGAACAGGTTCCAAATACTCAACAAGCCAGACAAATTTACAAACAAAATCACAATTAAGACCAACGAAACAAGCTAAAACGACTTTGCAAAGACCAAATGATGACAAAAGGCTAACATTGTACAACAACCAAAAACAAATCGCAAGACACCTTACAAAAATGTTGCTGTACAACACATTACTAATTTTGTCACAATTATTTAAATTCCATTCTCTGAGTCTGTTTTTAAAAAGATTTATATTGTCAGACTGTTTAATTTTACTAGGCACCAAATCACTTATCTTTTTGCAAAGGTAGGTGCAACACCTTTGTCTTATTATTTTTCTACACTTCAGTGACACCTCTTTAATTCTGGTGTCATAAACGTGATGAAGCCTACAAATCAATTTCTTCCTCTTAAAGCCCAAGATTCCCACCTGTAGAAAATACAACTGGCGGAGGTCCATAAGCTTTGCCTCCCTATACAGCTCCCTAGTTGGATATGCCCTATTTGTTTCATACATAATTTTGATGAACCATCTCTGAAGCACATTTAACTCCCTCAAGACTCCGTCACTCGCTCACCCCCACCCAATTATCCCGTAGTTAAACTGTGACTCAACAACGACATAATATACTTTTTTCATGTCACTTATTCCTAACAGGTCTCTAAAGTACCTCATCTTGTAGAGCAGTGGTCTCAATTTCTTCAGCGCATATTAGCTCTGCTCATTCCATCGCAAATGACTGTCAGTGTAGATGCCTAAGTATTTGACTATTCGTTCCCACAATTTTAATATCAAAGCCAGTGGTGAGTGGTCCCATATTTGGCAAGTTGTTCGCATATGATGTGAAAGGCAGATACACTGTTTTCTCCTGATTTAGTGTTAGCAAGTTAGCATCTAGCCAATGACATCTGGAGTCAAAATCGGCTTCAGCCGTCTGTTTTAGCCCTTGCCAGGTTTTCCCCTATAAATCACAACCATATCGAGAGCATAGCTTATTTTTTCTCCCCTTGATGATAGAAGCAGTAATTCATTTACATACAGAGAAAACAAGACAGGACCAAGGACGGTGCCCTGAGGAACCCCACATGTAATGTTACTCGACCTGCTATGTATACCACTAATATTAACAGTTTGCTTGTGATTTTCAAAATATGATTTGATAAGCATGTATGATACACCTCTGAAGCCAATTCTCTCAATCTTCTCAAGCAAAAGAGAATGGTCAACGGTATCAAACGCCTTTTTTAGGTCGACAAATATGGCCAAACTAGGGATACTCTCATCCATCGCTTTGTAGATTTTTTCGACAAATGAAGACATCATCCTGGGTGGAAAGATTTTTGCGAAATCCATACTGATTGTCAGAAACTATTTGGAATTTTTCTAGAAAGCAATCCATGCGCTTTTTGAGCATTTTTTCAAATATCTTTTGCAAGCGTACTGATTACAGTTACGAGCCTGTAGAGGTCAAGTCTGTCACCAGACTTGTATAGAGGAATCGCAACACCAATCTTAAAAATATCTGGACAAACACCAGTTTCAAAGATTTAATTAATCAGTTGGACAATGTGACTACTGATATTGTAGGCTACTTTTTTAAATGTTTCTGATGTAAGTCTGTCATAACCAGCCGATCGTTTATTTTTTAGTGAAAGAATAACTGCATTTACCTCCGATTCCGTAGTCAGGCTCAAATGGAAGCTGTAAGTGGGGTTCCATTACGGTTTTTTGTACCCTTATTTTTTATCCTTTGAGACAGTTTGCTTCCTATCCTTACAAAATATTCATTGAATGCATTAGTTATATCCTCCTATCCTCCCCAGCTTATCTGCCCACATCCATTGCATCTATTATTTCCTTGATTTCGTTATTTTTCCTAGTAGTCGTTCCACTAATTGTGTTTACAAAATTCCATAAGTATTTGGCGTTATGTTCTTTTTGATATATATACATCCTACAATATTTAGTTCTCACTTGATTTATGAGGCTACTCAACTTATTGTTATATTGGTTATATATGGACCGTTTTTCGAACTGCCGTGGGCTCTTTAAGAGCTCCTTATATAAGCTATATTTTCTTATCACAGATTTCATTAACCTCTGAGTAAACAATGGGTTTCGTTTTTGGCATTTTTGCTGAATATATCTTACCACAGTAAACCTTCCAACAAGACCCCTTAATTTCGCTGTTAAAAATCAGCCATGTCATTAACATCATTACTGCTATAAAATTGACACCAATCAAGATCCACCAACTCATTGTTGACGCTTTTATAATCTATATGCTCTCTTGTGGTAGAGACCTTGCCTTTATTCACGTCTCTTGACTGTGATGCAGCGGGAAGTTCAACGTGTATACCAACTGGAAAATGATCTGTAATGTTAAATTTATATATGAAAGGTCTAAAAAAATGCAATGGTACTATAGATCTAACAAGTATATGATCGAGGCAACTACCGCTTATATGTGTTATTTCACTAATCTTGGAGGTGAAACCGGCCTCTGACGTAATATTAAGATATTCATTGACGTGTGGGTTATTACCTGCTAACACATTATAGTTGAGATCACCGATAATTATATGTCCAGTGATCTTTGTACCCTGATGCCGCTGTAAGTAGCCATGCAGAGCGACAAGAAAGTCACCTGCATCTGTACCTGGCTGCCTATAGATGGCCGAAATCAGCACCGCTTTGTTATCTATATTTAAAGTTATCTCAATGATGTTATGTATACCCAAACTGACAATCCTTGACGATACTGCAAATCTCTCCCTGATGAAAAACCAACACTCCATCGTTTTTATTTATCCGACTGTAGTTATAAAATAGCCTATATCCAGACATACCATACTGCTCCAAATAAATAACCTGTCAAGTTTCGCTCAGTACTATAACATCAAACTGCTCGCGCAAATTTTCCAAATATACCACCAACTTATCAAAGTTTTTCGACATGCTTCTCACATTGCAATGGACAACATTAATACTCAACCTTAGCCCTGGCAGCCTTATATTTGCCCGTAAAAAGTGTTCTAAAATAACTATTTCTTGGCTGTTCGTACCCAAATCTCGAATGTAAGGATCCATTAAAATATTTAAAAAATAAAAACTACAAAAAACTACACAACAGTGAACGACAAACACAAAATGGTGAAACAATTAATCTCTGTAATTAGCTCAGGTACTATATCAATACAGCAGGTAACAAATAAATAAAACAATTAAACAAACTCAAGCCCGAAACCAACACGTAATTTAAAACACAACAACCAAGCCTCCACAAAACACAATCCACCAACAAGGGAAGGGCACAAGGAAATCAAAGCAGAGGCCACAGCTAAACTTTAATTCATACAATTAATTAATTACTATCTACAATGCAGTAAAGCACTCCTGTCAATCAATGTAAAAATCTATAATTGTACATCGTGGTACAATTATATGCCAAACAAATTAAAATTATAGATATTTCATGCAAGTTTAAGATATATATATATATATATATATATATATATATATATATATATATATATATATATATATATATATATATATATATATATATATATATATATATATATATATATATATATATATATATATATATATATATATATATATATATATATATATATATACATCTCTGTGTGTGTGCGCGCGCGTGTGTGGGTGTATGTGTGTGTGCGTGTGAGATTACACATGTCAGAATGAATTCAAAAAACCTCTTTGAAAAGGATTGAATCAAAGAAAACGAAATAAACACAAATGATTTTGTGATAAATAGTGTGTAATTCTTTACTTTAAGTGTAACGTAAAGTCAAATCACATAAGCGAATCATATTCAGCTCATAAAACAAAAAAGATTGAAACTTGAACTGACAGATAGCTCTTAAAAGAAAAAGAAGTAAATAATCTTTATAGTTTTCCAAGTCAGTTTATTATTAAAAACAAATATTCAAAATTGAAATTACTTATTGAAAATACTAAATTAATTTCGATAAAGTTCAGTTATATCAATAGACTCAGCATGAATTAGGTATTTTGACAGGCTTAAAGTTTCCAGAGAACAAGTCATTTAGTTATAATAACATGTTAAAATTAAAAATATTGAAACATTCTAAATATAAATAACAAATTTGAAGCTGTCAGTCGAACCGAAGACAGATCATTTCCGATGTCAATACAGAGGTTAAGCCAAGCGATCCAATGACTTAATGTTCTGGAACAATACAATTAAAATTAGTGGGTAGTAAGTGTTTTTACTTAACCTGTTGATTTCAAAATGGCGGCAAGTTTTTCTTAAAAAAAAATTTACCATCAGCATTTGATAAAATTTAAAGAAGAAAATTGATCTATAACAAAATAGCAGTCATTCATAAAAAACGTCTTATTAGTTAAAATAACATCGTTCAATTACGTCAAATATGTATTCAATATTCAGCAACGTTGAATGAGGTTTTTTTATTTTTCTGGCATGTATCTACTGACACCTGCTATAATTTATTATAAAGATGAAGTAGGAAATGCATACCTCATCAGAAAAGTCTATAAAACGTAACCAAGATAAAAATTATATTGGATGTTAAAATAATGTAAAATGGGATACTAGAAATACATATTGCCGCTAAATGCCTACTGTATGTTTACGTGGTATGCTCTTTAAAACAGGCCAAATATAATCCAAAACAATAATGAGTGATACGATTACCTGTATAATCAAAAATGTGTTTGTGAATCAATCCTATCAGTTGGCGAATTTTTTAAAATTCCAATAATATAACTGTATACCTACCAGTTTGTTTAAAAAATTATAAAAAATATTTTCGGTTCATTTTAAAAGAACTCGTGTTTACTGTGAGTTATTTGTTTAATTTCCTAAAGGTTTTATTTAATTATAATTAAGTAACCTGACAACTTGATTCATTTATAGCAAAATCTCGCAAAATTTGTTATTATATTAATTGGCAAACCATTTTTTGCTTAGAGGTAAAATATAAAAATTAATAATGTATTAACAAACTAACAAATAAACAATATATTTATACATATCTTAGAACAACTTCCTACTGAATATATTTAGGATGAGTATCAGCATGAAAATAAATCCAGTTTATTTGAATTATTTCCAATACTTCATAATTAATTTAACAAAGAACAGATTAAAAGTTATTATATTTATATTATATTTCAGTCCCAATAATTTTAATAATAATACCTAGATTGAGCTGTTTAAGTGTTTTCCAGCCATATCTATTCATGATCAGCATAAGCTCGAAAATAACCACTTCCCGTTAAATGAAGTTTTATTTAAAGCTTTTTTCTTTTTATGATAAGAGTTCATGTGTCCCCAAGACATCATGAACTTGATTGTTGTGGCACAAGATGGGTGTTTACTTGCTTTTTAAATAGCTGGGTTATATGTCTTCGGAAATATGTCTGTTGGGAGGACATTCCAAAGCTTAGATGGTCTAGGAAAGAACAAAGATTCGTAACGAACCATTCAACAAGTAGATAATTGTACATTAGAACCGTGTGTTTTTCGACTAAAACGGGGTTGGCCGATTAAAGGTTACAAGCAGAGGTACCAACGAAGCAATTTATAAGGAGCAATGTTGATGGTAATATCGATAGAAGAGGCAGAAATCTCAAACCTTTCTTTTGTGGTCGAGAGAAGTGAGATTGCCTGTGATATAACGAATCTCCTATAAAGCACAGTTCGGTTATGAATTGAATATAGGAGGGACAAGGCTGTCTTTAGGGCAGCACCCCATACATGAGATCAGTATTCCAACTGTGGGCGTATTTGTGCTTTATACAGCAGCAAAATATGCTCTGATGAAAAGAAATGTTTCACCTGAAACAGAAACCCAAGCTTTTTTGCTGCTGAAGCTTGTAGGTACCAGCAAAGATCCTCGTTAAAGGTATACCTAACGTACAGATTGTTGACTTTGTAAGCAAGATGCTTACTGGTTTAAGTATCTGCTTAACGAAATTTCTCCATACATCAATGTTCAGAGAAGATGTAAATAAATTACTGGGTAGGATCTCAAAAAAATTTATGAAAAATCACCACAACAAATATTTAAACGCTAGTAAATCTAATCCGAATATGCATAATTATCTAGACTCTGGGCATGATGAAATTATAAAACCATCAACTGCTTAAGTTGCATTTAAAACCAGGTCACTTGAAACATAGTGGATAGAGGAATGCTAGATTTGCAAGTTTTGAGTTCTATAGCCTCTGCAACGAGGTCATTTAATTTCAACAGAGACAAAAAAAATGCAAACTCGGAATTTGAGACGTGGAGTAGAAAATATGTGTCTAAAAAGTTAGTGGGCAGCTAGCCTCGGGCTGGCAAGTACGGTAACGGCTATAATGTCACGGGTTTCGGTTAAGTAAAATCTGAGAATATTTAGAAGGGAACTGAGATTTCAGAGAGTGAATTAGGAGTGTTTTAGAAAAAAGGGCGATCATCGCGGGCACGCGTGTATGAACGGCCAATTGAGGGGCTGGATGAAACATGGTATAAGGCTGGCTTAGTGCCTCAGATTTTGATGAGTTTTTTCTATGTCTTAATATTGGTTAAAGTGTCCTTTATTAGAGACGCTAGCTGTTTCGAGTACTGAAGTAATTTTCACATAAAATTTTGTATGAATATTTAAAGATAGAATTAGCATAAATGATTGATTTGTAGGGGCGCTAAAATATAATTAGAGTGAATGGAATCCTATTAAAATTTAGATGTTGTTATGAGGGATTTTAGTAGTTAGGGAGTTTTTGTGAATTTTATAAGACGAAGTACAGGATAAGGCTTGGGGCCATAAGGGTATAGTTGAGAGCTATAAGGGATGTTAGATAAAATTGAGAGCTATAATTAAGCTAAGGAAGAGTCAATTATTAGACTAGAAAAACTTATACCGGGGGCGAAAATAATTTAGTTTGCTCCGGTATCAACTTTGTGTAACATCTAGGCCTTTCTAAGATTGGGGAAAATCTATCACATAATTCTGTTAAATAACTTTAGGATTTATATTATTGGAATTAAGAGTTTTACGTTTAATTTTCATTAAGGAAAACTATGGAATAATTGATTATTTACAATTTATTGCGCCTTTAAAAATGTGTATCCTTTTAAATTTTATTTTGTATTAAAGCCATTTTAAAACTAGATGCGGGGTTTTATTCTTAGCATAAGACTCCCTAAACTAGAGTTACTTGAACAGTCCTTCTAAAATAATTGTCACGGGTTTGTCACTCGGTATACACTAAGGCTGAATATGTAGTAAAATTTTGGGAATTTGATCCCAGATGCTCGGTTTTAGTGTTCCAAATAAATTTAGGCAAGACCTCACTTGAAGGTCGTAAAACTTAAAACATTGTTTTCAAGGTAAAGGGGGTGGTTTGTTGAATACACGTTCTGCCGCTCGAACGTTGCAGAGTTTAAAAAACGTACCTGAATAAAAAATCACTTAAATATTAGTAACAATAATAATTAGAGTTTACAGTCATTTAGAATCTTTGTATTAAAGAAAAGTAAAAGGCACGTAAAACCACCTTGTTACAACTTTTTGGGTAGTATTTTGCCAGCCATCTGGATGTCTGGGCCCTGCATGTCACTCTTCCTAGAGAAGAGGCAATTCTGTGTTTATCAGGCATTAAACATAACCAGATATGCAAAGTCCCAGCTCAGAATCTTAGACAGGTCATCATTTAGGGAATTGGTTACTTTAACTCGCAATGATAATAAGCTAGAAGCAGATCTTGGGCGTGTCGATGAGAACGTGCTGTGTAGAGTACTACCATCAGCGAAGCTGTGGATTGGATTGTTGGTTGTTGACAGAAGTGCATTTTTATGTGAAGGAAAAAGTGTGGGGGCCAAAAAGGAACTCTGTGGAACACCCGCGTTAATTTTGAATTCATCTGATAAACCACCATCGACAACAACATGCAAGCAGCGCTCCTTCAGAAAACTAGATAACCATAGGCATAGTTTTAAAAGCAATCAGCATACTGAAGTTTATTGAAGAATGCTGCATGACAGACCCGATTGAATGTCGCCAACAGGTAATATTTAATAAGTGTGGTTTGGGAAAACGTTTTCGCTAATTGGATTTCAGGAGCACATAGAACCTCAAAAAAATAGTACTACAAATTGAATCATAACTTCCACATACCTGTGATAATTCATTCTCTTCAGAAAGACATTCCAATGGTATGAATTTAGGGCCCATGACTTGACCGCAAAGAAGATATTTGTATTCCTGTACCCATAAACTTTTGAAACGTTATATTACCCGAGTTTTATTGAAAAAATATCAATTTTCACTAAATAACCCCTTATTTATCTCCTACCCCCTAAAGTGATGTTACCCAAAAACAATTCGAAACATTCCTTTGTCGGGTTATAACTGGATACCATTGAAGATGATATCTCAATTCGTTCGAAAGTTTTGCGCTCATTACAAGACAGACGTACATACCGACAAACAAGAAATTTTTCGTTCCAGATTCAAGGTTTCTATATGTTTTGATACTTTTTACGCCATTTTAGCAAAAAAAAAAAGATGTTGAAATTTTTACCAGCAATATTCCACCCCCGCACATTCAACCTCTAATTTCATTTCAGCGCAGAATACCAGATGTTTCATGAAATTTTTAAGTTTAATAAATAAATCTTAAAACATTATATTACTCGAGTTCTAACAAAAAAAATTCAATTTTTACTAAATGACCCCCCTTTAACTCTATCCACTAAAGCGATTTTACCTAAAAAGGTTTCAAACCGTTCATTTGTCGAGTGCTAACTGTATACCAAATTTGAAGACGATATCGCAATTCGTTCTAAAGTTATCGCGGCTACAAACAGACAGACATATAGACCGACAGACAAAGAAAATTTTGCATTGCCAAATAATGTTTTATATATGTTTTAATAGTTTTTACGACGTTTAAGGGGAAAAAAATTGAAATTTTTGTCGTTGATACGATACTCCACACGTGGCAATGTGGAAGTAATATCTATTTTGACAGAACAGTATTTTACATTTTAACATAATTAGATTAACTCTGTTGTGGAAAAAAAATACTAAATAAATAATTGTCTTAACTGATGCTTCGGTCTTGCGGTCAGTGAGAATAATATAGTCGACTCTTTTCTTATAACTATATGCTTAAGTTAAAGCTACTTGCAATAACTGTGTCAATGCAAAGAGAAATTAAAAAAAAACTCTTATAATTAAAATTTAAGAAAATAATTTCCCCCAAACTTAAGTAAAGAAGTGACTAAAACATTAACAAATGTATTAGTAAGAGCAATGAAATATGACTTGGTTCAACAATAAAATAATCAACCTGATTTTAATTGATAACCATTCTGATACTGAATCTGTGCATTATCTAGATGCATGCTTCCCTCTTAAACTTCACTGTTTTATCCTTTTAATGTAAGTATTTAGTAGGTATATCTAAATAAAGTGGCAACGACGTATGACGCTGTATCCACTGTAAATTGGGAAATATGTACAGGGTGATTTTTTTTAAGTGTCTCACCCCTGTAATTTTTTTATTATCAGAGATATCAAAACAATTCTAACGCCGTCTGACAAACTATCATGCGATGAGTTAAAATATTGCGACAGAAAAACAATTGCACATCGCCTTCATAGAAATCCGTGGCCAACGTTGATTTTCTTAAATAGAATGATAGGCCTCGGACACACACAGTCGATGCAGAATCGAAATCTGCGTACAACGATGCCACACTCGCATTTCTGAGTCAAGCCGTTTCGGAGACATGACGTCACAAAATTTCAAAATGTTGCTGATTTTTTTAAGTGTCTCACCCCTGTAATTTCTTTATTGTCAGAGATATCAAATAAATTCTAACGCCATCTGACAAACTATCATGCGATGAGTTAAAATATTGCGACAGAAAAACAATTGCACATCGCCTTCATAGAAATCCGTGGCCAACGTTGATTTTCTCAAATGGAAAGATAGGCCTCAGACACATACAGTCGACGCAGAATCGAAATCTGCGTACAACGATGCCACGCTTGCATTTCGGAGTCAAGCCGTTCCGGAGACATGACGTCACAAAATATCAAAATGTTGCTGATTTTTTTAAGTGTCTCACCCCTGTAATTTTTTATTATCAGAGATATCAAAACAATTCTAACGCCGTCTGACAAACTATCATGCAATGAGTTAAAATATTGCGACAGAAAAACAATTGCACATCTCCTTCATAGAAATCCGTAGCCAACGTTGATTTTCTTAAATCGAACGATAGGCCTCAGACACATACAGTCGACGCAGAATCGAAATCTGCGTACAACGATGCCACGCTTGCATTTCTGAGTCAAGCCGTTTCGGAGACGTGACGTCACAAAATATCAAAATGTTGCTGATTTTTTTAAGTGTCTCACCCCTGTAATTTTTTTATTATCAGAGATATCAAAACAAATTTAACACCGCCTGACAAACTACCATGCGATGGGTTAAAATATTGCGACAGAAAAACAATTGCACATCGCCTTCATAGAAATCGGTGGCCAACGTTAATTTTCTCAAATGGAACGATAGGCCTCAGACACATACAGTCGATGCAGAATCGAAATCTGCGTACAACGATGCCACGCTCGCATTTCTAAGTGAAGCCGTTTCGGAGACATGACGTCACAAAATTTCGAAATGTTGCTGATTTTTTTAAGTGTCTCACCACTGTAATTTCTTTATTGTCAGAGATATCATATAAATTCTAACGCACTCTGACAAACTATCATGCGATGAGTTAAAATATTGCGACAGAAAAACAATTGCGCATCGCCTTCATAGAAATCCGTGGCCAACGTGGATTTTCTGAAATGGAAAGATAGGCCTCAGACACATACAGTCGACGCAGAATCGAAATCTGCGTACAACGATGCCACGCTTGCATTTCTGAGTCAAGCCGTTCCGGAGACATGACGTCACAAAATATCAAAATGTTGCTGATTTTTTTAAGTGCCTCACCCCTGTAATTTTTTTATTATCAGAGATATCAAAACAATTCTAACGCCGTCTGACAAACTATCATGCGATGAGTTAAAATATTGCGACAGAAAAACAATTGCACATCTCCTTCATAGAAATCCGTAGCCAACGTTGATTTTCTTAAATGGAACGATAGGCCTCAGACACATACAGTCGACGCAGAATCGAAATCTGCATACAACGATGCCACGCTTGCATTTCTGAGTCAAGCCGTTTCGGAGACATGACGTCACAAAATATCAAAATGTTGCTGATTTTTTTAAGTGTCACCCCTGTAATTTTTTTATTATCAGAGATATCAAAACAAATTTAACGCCGCCTGACAAACTACCGTGCGATGGGTTAAAATATTGCGACAGAAAAACAATTGCACTTCGCCTTCATAGAAATCGGTGGCCAACGTTAATTTTCTCAAATGGAGTGATAGGCCTCAGACACATACAGTCGACGCAGAATCGAAATCTGCGTACAACGATGCCACGCTCGCATTTCTGAGTCAAGCTGTTTCGGAGACATGACGTCACAAAATTTCAAAATGTTGCTGATTTTTTTAAGTGTCTCACCCCTGTAATTTTTTTATTATATGGGATATAAAAAAAAATTCCAACGTCATCTGACAAACTATCATGCGATGAGTTAAAATATTGCGACAGAAAAACAATTGCACATCGCCTTCATAGAAATCCATGGCCAACGTTGATGTTCTTAATGGAACGATAGGCCTCAGACACATACAGTCGATGCAGAATCAAAATCTGCGTAAAACGATGCCACGCTCGCATTGCTGATTTTTAAGTGTCTCACCTCTGTATTTTTTTTATTATCAGAGATACCAAAAAAAATCCAACGCCATCTGACAGACTATCATGCGATGAGTTGAAATATTGCGACTGAAAAATAATTGCACATCGCTTTCATAGAAATCCACGGCCAACGTTGATTTTCTAAATGGAAAGATAGGCCTCACACACATACAGTCGATGCAGAATCGAAATCTGCGTACAACGATGCCACGCTCGCATTGCTGATTTTTAAGTGTCTAACCCCTGTAATTTTTTTATCAACAGAGATACCAAAAAAAATCCAACGCCATCTGACAAACTATCATGCGATGAGTTAAAATATTGCGACAGAAAAATAATTGCGCATCGCTTTCATAGAAATCCACGGCCAACGTTGATTTTCTTAAATGGAAAGATAGGCCTCAGACAACTACAGTCGATGCAGAATCGAAATCTGAGTACAACGATGCTACGCTCGCATTTCTGAGGCAAGCCGTTTCGGAGACATGACGTCACAAAATTCAAAATGTTTGTGATTTTTTAAGTGTCTCACCACTGTAATTTCTTTATTATGAGAGATAACCAAAAAATTCCAACGCCATCTGACAAGAAATAGTTTTACGTTATAAAGCAGTTCGCAGTGAATAAATTACCCTTTAAGCATTTTGCTCTATGTGCCACATGAACAGCGTTATCTTCCGTTACAGAGCTCTGCCCGACATGTATATTCTGGTTATATTTTAGTTGTATAAAACACGAGAAAAGCGAATTTGCCATAATTTCTTTGTATTTTCAAAATATTTAAAAAAATTACACCTCCGCACTATGTAGGTACTACACCTCGTAGTGAAAATATTAAACGTATTCCATTTGAGACTGGATGATAAGTTATATCTATTTAGTGCTGTATACGTCAGTAAAATCTTGGATAATGGATGTCTGATTTTGACATTTGATGTCAACTGATACTTGTTTTGAATGAGATTGAAACCATTTTCCGATTTCGTATATGTGTATCGTTCTTTCGTTTTCGTCAATCAAAAAGTTATCAGCATATTTTTCTGTGTAATTTAAGTATTTTTTCGTTTGTTTTTCCTTTATTCAGCAATTATTACAGAAGTGAGACACTTAAAAATTTACAAACATTTAAAAATTTTGTAACGTCATGTCTCCAAAACGGCTTGACTCAGAAATGCGATTGTGGCATCGTTGTACGCAGATTTCGATTCTGCATCGACTGTATGTGTCTGAGGCCTATCGTTCCATTTAAGAAAATCAACGTTGGCCACGGATTTCTATGAAGGAGATATGCAATTGTTTTTCTGTCGAAATAATTTAACTCATCGCATGATAGTTTGTCAGACGGCGTTAAATTTGTTTTGATATCTCTGACAATAAAGAAATTACAGGGGTGAGACACTTAAAAAAATCAACAACATTTTGAAATTTTGTGACGTCATGTCTCCGAAACGGCTTGACTCAGAAATGCGAGCGTGGCATCGTTGTACGCAGATTTCGATTCTGCGTCGACTGTATGTGTCTGAGGCCTGTCGTTCCATTTAAGAAAATCAGCGTTGGCCACGGATTTCTATGAAGGAGATATGCAATTGTTTTTCTGTTGCAATAATTTAACTCATCGCATGATAGTTTGTCAGATGGCGTTGGAATTTTTTTGATATATTTTGTAATAAAAAAATTACAGGGGTGACACTTAAAAAAATCACCCTGTACAATAAGAAGTTGGTATTGTTTCAGTCTCAATGATGAATATACGGACAGGAGTTTCTATGCACTGTTTTTAAAAGGAGTTCATAGACACTGGAGAATGAAAGTTGACTATGTGAAAACTGGAACCTGTGATGAGCACTAATAAGTACACTTGGAGAACACCCAAATCACCACAACACATATTTCAGAGACCTTACGATCGTTTCGTTGACCAAGTCAACATCTTCGGAGGAAGAAAAATTCAGAATTTTTCTTCCTCCGAAGATGTTGACTTGGTCAACGAAACGATCGTAAGGTCTCTGAAATATGTGTTGTGGTGATTTGGGTGTTCTCCAAGTGTACTTAATGAAAGTTGAGCAAAAAATTTTTTTGCTAATTAAAATTCGGTTTGCTAATGTACATTAATAAAAAATTAATATATATTAACAGATTTTAATATATTCGCGTTAATTCTGGTGGACACCATATATCTTGTCTTCGTACTGACGCTATATCCACCGCAGGATGTAATATATATATATATATATATATATATATATATATATATATATATATATATATATATATATATATATATATATATATATATAACAATATTTATTGCACTCACAGTACAAAATGTTCAGCGAACTGTTTTTCAACATATCCAGCTACAGAAAAAAAAATAAAACAGAGTAATATCAAGTTCATGTGTCCCAGCTAACAGACTCTCTCCCAAGGCATATTTTACAGCCCTTATTGAAAGGGAAGCTATACCCTTTCTATGCAGATAATTGAATAGGTAAGATATTAAATAACAAAAGGATCTTTTAAAACTTGCAGCTCTATGTATAGGAACAGTCAAGTAACTCGTGCCTCGCAGGAGTCTGTCATGTACATCAGTTCGAAGGCTGACACAGTCATATAGGTAATCAGGTTTCCTTTCTCGAACAACCTTGATTACTAAGGTGGCATAGTGAACAAGTCTCCTTTCTTGCATGTTCAGCCAGTCCAGTGCCCGCATGTACGGCGTAACGTGAGAAAAACGGGGTACGTGGAGAACAAATCTCACACACCAATTCTGCACCTTCTGGATACGGTACCCGTCCAGACGCGTCAAGCAAGGACCATACACATAATCACCATACGTGAACAGTGACAGGATTAGTGAGTTCACCAAAAGTTTACGTGTATCTTGAGGAAGGCAATCACGGTACTGATACAGGTGTCGCAGTCTATAGAACGCAGAGCGGCAGAGATGGTCCACATGTCTGGAGAACTGCAGGTTCCCATCCAGTATCAATCCTAAATTTCTGGGATTATCTGAATGGGACAAGGCATCAGACCCAAGCAACACAGACAGTTGAAGACTGCGGACCTGTTGAACATTATAGGAGGTGTCAAGAATGAGAAAATTGCACTTCTCAGGATTGAAGCTCAGGTTGTTGCTCCACGCCCACGTCTGAACTCTCTGCAGGTCTCCATTTAACCGCCCAATCTGTTCATCAGCATTAGATACACTAAGAGGAATATACAATTGCATATCGTCTGCAAAACAGTGAAGAGTCGACAGTAGAGGAATGCTATTCACATCAGCGGTAAACAAGTTGAATAGAATTGGACCAAGTATTGATCCTTGGGGCACCCCTACCGATACTGGGCGGAGCTCAGAGCATGCTCCATCATCAAGTCTCACCATCTGTGATCGACCACTAAGGTAGCTGGCAAACCATTGTAAAAGGCGACCAGAAACTCCATAACTCAACAATTTAGCAAGTAAAAGAGAGTGGTCAACAGAATCAAAGGCCTTCGTTATATCCAGCATAACCAGAGCAGTAACACAGCCCTGATTCTGATGAGTGAGAATATCATTAACTACAGAGAGTAGGACAGTTGATGAGCTATGACCGCGTTTAAAGCCAGACTGTTTAGAAGGTATAATACTTTCAGCAAATTCCGACAACTGTTTGTTAATCACACCTTCAGCAATTTTAGACGGCACAGGTTGCAAGGTTATATTACAAAAATCACTTAGTGACTTTGTAGAGTTATTCTTCGGGATCGGTATACCCACTGAGACCTTCCAATAGTCAGGAAACACACCACACTCCACAGAGTAATTTATAATATGTGTCAAAGGAGCAGCACAGAAATCAACAGTTAACTGCAACATCCTTCCACTGACACCATCAAACCCAATACAAGATGACTTCTGCTTGATGATGAGGTCTCTCACCACCTCACAGGAGACAGGAGGAAAGGTTATACAATCATCGGTAACATCGTCTGTAAGACATTGATAGTCAGTTACCAACAGTGGGGAAAGGCCCTCAGACAGAGAGGTAAAATAGTTATTGAAAGCATCCGCAGAAAAAATGTCACAAGTGATAGATTGTGTGGAGTTAGCAGCCACACCCCACTTTTTCAAAAAAGACCAGAGTTTTTTAGAATTTCCTGCCCTCTCATCTAAAGACTGTCTGAAGTAACACTTTCTCTCCTCCCGTATGGCAAAGTTATAATAATTCCTCATCTGACAATAGTAATCTCTATGGGAAACATTTCCAGAAGCAAGGAATTTTACACGAGCCTTTTGCTTCATTTGTTTCAATAACCTAAGAGTCTCTGTATACCAGGGCTTTTGTCTATGAGGTCTAATTAGTCGAGTCTTCAAGGGAGCATGTTTATCAAAGAGACAGAAAAGACAATGGTTGAAGTAATTAACCTTATCCTGTAGGTCATGTATTGTATA
Source organism: Tillus elongatus (assembly GCA_964006375.1). NCBI lineage: Eukaryota > Metazoa > Arthropoda > Insecta > Coleoptera > Cleridae > Tillus > Tillus elongatus. The sequence continues at coordinate 85,166,285 of OZ023265.1, forward strand.
AACCATATTACAGTCAATTACTGCAGCATCCTCCAAAAAGAGTTCTAAGAAAAAGTTACTAAAGTCCCTTATAATTTTAGTTCTTGGAGGAGCACTTACCAAGGCATGATCCCAGCTAACCATGACAGCATCATGGTCAGAAAGCAAACACTCAATAACAGCAGCATCAATCACTGGTAATCCATTACTGACAAGAATCAGATCCAGCAACGTAGCAGAATTAGTGGTGACACGAGTAGGATCCTTAATCAGCTGTGTCATTGAAAGATCATTAAGAATACCTGATAAGATTCTATAACCAACTGAATTGTTGGCTAACATATCCACATTCAAATCGCCTGTGACAGCTATGTGGCAGCCTAAACTCAGTTGAAGGTAACAGATGACAGTTTCAAGATCAATTAGAGAATTAATGCCCAAATTGGGGGGGGGGGGGGGGGGCGATATACAACACCAATTGCCACCTTCACATGCGAGCCCAGGCTGAGTAGAATCCAAAGTTGCTCAAGTTCAGGATACTGAAGGCTGCAAGCCACATTTAAAATTTTAGCTTTAAGATTCCTGTTAACATAGAGCAGCAAGCCACCTGCCCTACTCAACCGATCCTTGCGAAAAGTGTTAAACCTAGGTATCGCTATTTCTGAGCCTGGGACAGATTCTGCCAACCAGGACTCATATACTGCAAAAATGTTATATTCACTGTTAATAACAAAGTCAACAAAGCTATCAAACTTGCAAAGTATTGAGCGTGCATTAAGATGAATAAGCTTTAAGAATGTCCTCTCCATTAAGCTATCCACCCCTAACTGAAATGTTTCCCGGCACTGGAGTGTTTCTTCCTCGAAAAAAGTGAAATTTCTTCACATTAACACCTTCAGGCCAGTTAGATGGCGTCAGTAGTTGAGCAGTTAAATTAGCTTTCACCTCAACACTAAAGGCATTGTAGCTCCCAGATCTCACAGGTTGCTGAATAACAGAAAATTCCTCATCACTTCCAAAGGTTGAAGACAAGTACTCAACAAGGTCATCCTGAGTAACATCAGTAGCAAGTCGTGTGACAAATATTGATGTCTTAGGTATCAGGTTCGCAGGACGCACCTTCGTGCCTGCCAGCTTACGATCGCCAATAATCATGCCCGTTCTCTTCTTAACTGCTCCACTAGAAGGTATAATTTTGGAAACATTTCCAGAAGAGGGTTTCTTTGACGCCGTAGAAACTGCACATGGAGCCGCTGGGTCCGGTGCACCTGGAGGAGTGGTATACTTAGGAGCTGAAGAAGCAGAGGGGGTCAGCAATCCAACACTCAAGGCACCAGTTGTTGGAATAGTCAGCAATCCAGTCGATGCAGTAGACCGGGTAATATTCTTTCTTTTCTTATCCGTGGTCGAGCTTGTATCTCGCTGCAACATTCTAGACTGGTTGAGACCATCTGGCATCAAATTAGAGCTGGGCATGGAAATGCGATCCAATCCATCAGAAGACCCAATTGAGTTGAAAGAAGGTGCATTCCCACCAGCAAAGACACCATCAACAAGGCGAAGCAAATCCAAGCTGCTGCCTCTAAGAGCATCCATTTGTGATGCAGCAGAGTGCAATTCTGCGACTAGGGTTTTCATCATACCCTGTAGTTTTGAATCAATCATTACGGTGACATCCTGTCGAAAGGCATCAAGTTTGGCAGCAAAAGTTGGCATGGCAGTAGTCTTGATACTTGTGCCAGCCTGTGAATTACAGGCCAAACAACTAGGGCAGGAAAAGATAATTGACCTTTTCTTTAAAACAGCAGCCCTCATTTCCGTTGTTGAGAGACCTGCGCATGACTGACAATATTGAATATCACACCAGTCACACGTTGCAAGCTGCACATCGCCTGATGATGCAAAACAACTGCACTTAATACACTGAGCCATAGTATAAATCAGGAGCCCCCAGACAATCAACAGGGGTACGCCACTGGCTGAAATAATTTGCAGATCAGATAAGGTTTGGAATATCAAGTTCTCCGCTGAAATTACCTATCAGCAACAGACTACTTATCAGTTTTTTCACTATGCTTGATACCATTAAGAATGCACTACATAACGTTCAATATCAAAAAACGTCAACCTACAATGTATTTACAGTTAAAATAATATTGGCATTGAAGGGGCGCACTAAAGTTAACTCCCAGTAAAAAAAAAAACAGGATTTAATCCCACTAAGAGCACAGAAAAACAACACAGTTAAAGCCGCTGCTGAGTTCACAAAAAGCTGACTTGCCTTATGTCACCGTCCGATTTCTTGCACTGTACACACAAATGGGTCTCTGCAAAGAGAATATGATGCAGTTATATGTCTTAAAGGCCCAAAACTTTAATTTAATTATCAGGGTTGCAGCCCAGCAAGGAACAAAATATATTGATTGCCCCCTGTATACTGCAAATTTGAAAGAAACGTATCAACCTCAGAGACAATGATTTATCAGTACATAAAGATATCCTTATCTGCACACTTTTTCAGTATTCAATTTTTCAATCTTTAGAACACCTAATCTTCTAATTGTTCAACATAAGATCCACTTGCAAACTAATTCAGTGGATGCAGGATTATTTCAGCTTTCAGCTCATACTAATTTTCCCCAATTTTGTTGGGTTCTAACCACACAAAACAGCTCTCAATGGAACACAACAGCAACCATGACCAGTTTGTCATTGAATAATAAATACATTTTTTATATATATATATATATATATATATATATATATATATATATATATATATATATATATATATATATATATATATATATATATATATATATATATACATATATGGGGTATGATCTAGGGTTAGTTTGTTGTGACTGATCGAACAGAATCAAAGACACTTTACTATAGCTATTTACTAATTACTGCTTGGAAGATATACATTACAATGATGAAATGATGATAATTGGTACACTTGATATTACTGATAATAAACTGGCTTAGATACTGATGGATAGCTTCACTATCCAGTTGCCTGTCTAGCAACCGTCTTTCTTAGCTTCTCGTGACCGACACACACACATATCACTCTAGTATCTGCATCTTTACGTCTTAACATCTCTAAGTCTTCTTCTGTGTTTTTCGTTCGTCTCACAGCATGATACTCCCCGCAAGCCGCTAGCCGACTTGTGCGCACCCTTACTAGAATTTATATCTAATGACAATGTTTGAATCTGTTGGTATAGCGAAAGCTATTTGTTGAATTAAAATTAATGTTTCTCTCACATATATACATTTTATTATGTTCGTATTATCCGTGTTGCCGATAGCTCCAGTAGGGTGGCATCTTAAAGCAAGCTGATCTGGATGTACAGTACTTGTCTCCAGAAATGTTTCACCTCTGAATCCCCTCAAAAGTTGAGTTTTTTTTTTCAACTGTTTGTTAAGTGCCTCCAAGTAATTGATTTGCATGGTTAATTGCTGGTTTGCAATGTTGAATTCTTCCAATTTTGTCTTGTTTTCCCAAAAATCTCTCTTCTACTTAAAGCAGTACTTACATTCACTTCCCTTACCAATTCACTGTCAATTTTTTCCTTCCTTTCAAAAGTATTCTTGTGTTTTTTTTTTTGTTATTATATTTAGCTATTATGATTGTGTTTTATATTTCACACATGCAACTCGAATAGATTTCTTTGTTTCTTCAGTGTTTCAATATAGAGATCTTTGTGTTCATACTCTCTGAACAACTCTTCTATCCGAATTTTGTGCTGTTGCACAACATCCTCTCGGTTCTGTTTGCTACATTCTAATTATATACCTATCAACACCAACCCGCATTCAACGCATTGCTCAGAGCAGCTTTTATAAGCAAAAATTATGACAAATATTGCAGAAATAATTTTTTGTCTTCTTGCTGCAACGTCAAAAAATTGTCGCCATATTGATTAGTATAATACTGGCTTTGTTTATTTATTTTTGACATCCCCTCTCCACATTTTGAATGTACTTTGAAATATCAAATGGAAAGGTATACTTTTTGAAAATCAGATTCTCTGACAAAAAATGGCGTGTGTGCTACTACATAAAAAACATTTTTTTTGGAAGAACGTAAAAATGAGGAAGTTAGAAAACAAAGTATAAAAACATCTCAAAATTTGGGTTTCCTGTAATACCTTCAAAACTGTAGGAATTTTACAGATCTAAAACCAAACTTAAAATGAGCCTTAAAAACTGCACATTTCTGCTAATTTAAACACCTCTCTAAATAATAATAAGGAAGATAACTGTAGTGAGTCAATATAAATTTATACCCTGTTTAAAGAAGTTAGAATTGGTCTTAACTTTAATTAATCCACTAATAAAGCGAGCTTAGTTGACAAAACGATCAACAGGTTTAAAATCATATTGTTGGATTTATGTTAGTCAGCTCATACTTCTGTTTTGGATCTAAATGAACCAACACATAATATTAAACAAAATTTATCAACTAAACAATATGCTCAGACATTTAACTTGTCTCGAATTAAGTGTGAAACTGTATGTGGCAGCGTCTTACAGAAAAAAAGGAGGTTACTGTAAGCTTTTGAGAAAACTCAATAGGTATTTCATAGTGATGATGTAGTTGTTATTATAAAGGTGTATTGCTGTGTATTTATAGGATCGTCATTTGTGTTGTTATAGGTCCATGATGTCTCAGAGATCCATATTAAGGAAAGATGATAACAAAAATGAACATCAATTTGAAAATGATTCCCCTTCTTTTGATCTCATGTTGCCACCACCTCCAGGTTTTGAAGACAGTGAAAAAAGTTTACATAGAGAGCACAGTGATTTAGAAGTAAAAAAACTGTCAGGTGATTTGAATTGGAATGTGTCATCTTTGGAATTTAAAATACCTGATAATCCAAACAATAATATTTTTGATGAACCAACCCAAAAATCAATTAAAAACGACATAGCAGAAACTGTACCTTCACAATTACGATCTACACAAACCCTATTAAGTATGTCTCCTGTTTCATCCCATAAAAATAAAAGCTTAAGTGTCATTGAGATTGCTAAGCAGTCAAAATTTTCACCACTGTCAATTAGTGTAAAACCTCCTTCTCAAGTACATTGTGTAATAAGTAGTCCAAAACAAAAGAGCATTCTTAGTTATGTTAAAAAAACAGAAGAAAGTGAACCTAATGATAGGAAACTTGATGCTAGCGATGTGAAAGGTAAGCCTTGTATAGCTTGTACAAGATTAAGTAAAGATCAAGTTATAGCTATATCTCTCCTAACAAACAAGATGTTAGCAACATATAGTAACGTGTTTGGTGCTGGTGTTACTCATTTGATAGCTTCTGTTAATGAGAAAAACTGTGTAAAAGATCATACTATGAAATATATTTCTGCTGTAGCTGCAGGTATCTGGATTGTAAGCTTTGGGTGGATTCAAGAATGTTTGGCAAAGAACTGCATTGTTCCAGAGGCAAGAAATTGATTATTTTTTGGTTACCGTTTTCATAACTTAATATTTTTAGGAGCCATTTGAAGTCTTAGATGTATCTGGTTTACCTGGTCCTAGAAAGGCTAGACTTCTAAAAGACAAGAATCCCCTATTGAAAGATTTTAAAGTGTATGTTGCTCCTCCATTCCTCTCTACAACACAATATGATCTTGAGGTGAGTTTCTTTTTATTAAAATGGTATCTTAGTACAATAGTTAAAACTTTTATATCTCCTTGAGATCAACAATCTAATCTGTTAATCCTTCCTGTAAGAGAAAATCAGTAGTCTATTGTTTAAGAGAGTTTATAGAGCACAATAACCTCTGTGAACACGAATAGCTCATATATGTTGTTAGTGAGGGATCTAAAATAATACTTCAAGACATATGTTGTCGATATGGGAGGTTGGGTTCATGTGAGCCTATTATCGTCTCCTAGTAATATAAGTATATTACTAGGGGATATAACATAATATAATAAACAGCCAGAAGTGAACTGAAAACAGACCATTCTGTGGCCGAAAGCCCTATTGTGAATTAACAAAAAGCCGTGTAAGAAATGAACTTGATATTTGCGAGAGCAACCAGCTGCTGTCATACTGGAGGGAAACGCCCAGCTTAAGGCAGGCAAAACGGTTCATCACCATATCAACAAAGAAGTCTGAACTGTTTCTTGAATTTAACAGGAATGACTTGATAATAATATAGTAAAATATCACATTATGAAGATGGGCAAGGCGGACAGTGAAAACTGCAGATACTACACTGAATCAGCAGAAACAACAGAACATTTTCTATGTGACTGCATGTCTCAGTTCTGCAAAGGACTCAAATACCTTGGAGTGGTGACCTTTACACCGCAGGAAAGAGGTAAAATAGCTGACTACATAAAAAGTCTGAACTTTTTGGGCAACTATTAGCAAAAAATATTCATGCACAAAAGACCCATTGGGGTCGCAGTACTGAGGGGCCAAAGGCATATACGGCTTATTAAACAATCTACAATAACAAACAGCCAGAAATGAACCTTCTAAAACAGATATTACTAGAAAATAGATACGACAGAAATTACATACTGGGAAACATTGGAGACGCCCACACACCAACCACTCTACCACCGCAAGAAAAGACAGAGTTTCGTCAGCATTACAAAGCCTTTTTACCACTATTAACTTATTCGTAAATTATGTCGTTTAACTATTTACCATGCATGCTGATCAGCTTTAGCAAACCTTAAATTTTCGCAGTTTTTACAAATGAAACATGCTGTATATTGCTCAAGACCTCAGTCATATTTCAAGTGGCCTATATGATTGTTTACAGGGAAAAAGTCTAGTATTGCTTAGTTTTGTTTTTAATTTACAGCATTTTCCTAAAAAGGAAATTTTGTTTTCCGTTAAGGTTAAAAAATATAGTACACAAAAAAAACGGGAAAAGCTTTAATTAGTGTAGAGGTAAATTTATTTAAAAAAATCAGAATCAAAAAATATAAACTGAATTAACCTATTGTAAATTAATTGCTAAGTATAATTAAAGTACATTATTTGGCAAATTCATGTTTCTACATTATTATTTATTTATTTATTTAATACACCATCCAACAGCACGAAGCCAATTTAAGGATGGGGACATACAAGACATAAAACAATACATTACATCACTAATAAGTACAGAAACAATTCTTTATTAGAGAGACAAAACAGCAGAATATATCCAGGCTGTCCTGCAAATTGGAATTATTTTTACACATATAATAGACTGGAGACGAGCTCCACAGCTCCGTACGTACCGGTCGGTATATAAAACGTGTTGGGATACCGTGATTATATAGGTGGAACATAAAATTTTATTGACTCAAATAGAGAGGGACAATCAAGATTTTTCACTATTTTATGATTATTCTTATTTGTTTTTATGTTATTTTGTATATCTTAACAAATGTACGCTCATCCCAGATGGAAAAAAAAAATCGTGACGCAGCAGGTGCATTATAGTAGCAAATTTTCATAAGAATTGTACGGCATATTAGTAACGTTAATACTTTCAACTTACACAGACCTTGAGGATCGATTTTAGAGGACCTAGTACACACACATTTGAAGAATTCTTTTGAAAGTGTGAACATTGATATCTCTCTATTATCAAAAAAATCTTGCGTTCTAACTCCTTTTGAGAAAAATGGCCAAAACTCAATTTGCTATGAAGCTAAAGAACTACATTTTGCTACATATGTAGATAGTGTAAGTCTCTTTAAAGCAAACTTGTATTACAAATTTCATTAAAGTTATACAAAAGATTTCCAGAAGGAAACTTAATTCATATTTAGAAAAGTAAAATATCTTGCAAATTATAAACGTAACAGTTATTTTTCCTTATTAATCGCTAGTATGATTTCGTTTTAGTCAACTTAATTAAACCGGTTTTTTCAATATCAACAATAACAAAATTATAATTTCAGACTCAAAGGTGACAAACTTATTCAGGCGTTTTAAACAAAAATGAGATCTTGTTCAAAACATATGAAATCTGTGCACTATTGTTTTTCCAAATGTCAAAATAAAACATTAAAAACATACATTCATCGAGCTGGATTCGATCGTGTAACCTTTTGCTTAGAAGACAACGACGCTGTCTTTGTGGTATATAAGCGCATGTCAGGTAACATTTTGTTTACATGATACTCCAGATTAGCTTCATGCCTGGGATATTATATTTAAAGTATACGTAACAATTAATTACAGAATTAGTAGAATTACTATTGAAACACATCCCACGGCTGTTTCGGTCTTATGTTTAAGTTTAAAGATAAAAGAAACTATTTTAGAATCATTTTTATAAAGACTTGGCTTGATTTTGTTTTTTTTTTTCTACTATATTATGCGACAGCTTTTTTTTCTTGTAACATAGAAATATAAATTTTGGTATACAGTTTCCTTTTAATATCGTAAGCTTACATACCAAATTTGGTTGCCATAGCTTTTCTATTTTTTGAGATGAAAATTTGCCCGAAAAACCCAGTTCGATTTTCCTGGCTAACGAACTTACCCAAATCACTTACACAAGGAAGGAACATCCCAAATTTTACCAAAATCGGACCAGTATTTTTTGAGTTATCTGTGTGAAACCTTGGATGGCTGACAGTAAAGTTAAGCTATTCTGAAAGTTTTATCCTTAAAGCACTATGGGCACTGTGTATTGAAATGAAGCATTTTTATTCAGGAAAAACAATACAAATGGAAGGTATTAAAATTTAATCAAATCTTGTCGCATTAAATGATATCTGGCATGCTGATAAACCCAAAAACAGTTAGCTTTATGCCTGCTGGAAAATAGTATGTTCTGCAGTTTAAATAATGGAAACCTTTTCAAATATTGAAAAAACTTACATAATTTTACCTTATGATGAAGCTCAGTTAAATAGTGCTGTAGTAAGAAGACTGTATATAGAAATATTTACTGGGCGCCGAATTCCGAATATACGAACTTTTGTTTCGTATGTAGAATATTTGTAATATTGGCTCTTTTGCTCCAAGAGCTCAACATGACGGAGAAACAGAAGACACAGGGGGCCTAGCAACTGGAGGTTTGCATTCTAAGTGCTGTGGAGGGAAGTCCTGTTATCAGCACTAGAATGCTTGGAGTTCAGTTCAATACCAACAAATCAAAACTATTGAGGATAATCCGAGGGTAAGGTATGCATTCTTATCAGGCACAACTTTTGTAAGTCCTATCAGACAAAGATGCTTTATGTAGCCAGAAGTTCTGTTAGTGGATGGTGGATAGAATTACACAACATAGGTTTTTGCGATATGTACTATTTACCAACGAGGCAGCATTTATGAGGGAGGGTATTTTCAACTAACAGTGCTTTGAGAGAAACGAACTTTCAACAGAAATTTCCTTAAATGTCTAAGGTGGTGTTGTAGATGACTACCTCATTGGGCCACACATTTTGCCACCTTGTTTCACAACAGCAGAATATTAAAAGTTTTGAAATAACATCTAACTGCAGGTTGAAGTGCCGCTAAATGTTAAGCGAGACATGTGGTACCTTCATAATGGGGGCCCTGCTCATAGCTCACATATAATCAGCAACTGGCTTGATAGCATTTCTCCAGTGGATGGATTGGAAGATATGGGGGTAATACCTTGGCCTCCACAGTCTCTTGAATTAATGTACTTATATTTACTACATGTGTGTGTTCTTAATAAGTTTGTGTAATGCAAGCCTAAGTGACATAAATGTAGGCTTTAATATCTACGTGGAAATTGAGTAGTTTTTTACCCTTTGTTTACATTTAAAACACAATGCCAGCTGATTGTCTTAGTCATCATTGTTATGTTTTTAAAATAATCGATACATTTAATCTTGTTTATCATTGCCTTTTTTTACACTCTCTTAATCACACCACCCTATAAATATTTATTGCTTATTTTTCTTCTCATAGTGGTCAGGATCAGGCTGGAATATAGGCAATTAAAATAATAGTAAACATCCTAAAAAAACGTTCAAAATAAGCTCAGTTCCCTTCAATATTTGCAGGTTATTTTATAGTATTTATTTCTGGGACACCTGATAATGAAATATTTAACTTCCAGAAGTAAGAAATGTGCGTTGTATCTAAATCTATTTAATAATTAATTAATTTTTTCTGTTTGGGAAGTAATTCATATATCACCGTTTCATCCCATACTGTCCTATCACCGATTTTGCTAATGACCACACTTGTCGAAACGATTCACCAAATAAAACAATAAATAAACAAAAAAAATAAAGATATAAAAGCACTTGAAAATACTTAATACTGACAGTAAGCAGTTTCTAGAATAAAGCAATAAGTATAATTATTATATAATCTAATCTCAACCACAACAACCTATACCATGATGTAGTCATGAAATAAATAATTCACTTTTTAAACAATTCCTTTGCATCAACTTTAACTAGTGATGTGTTTCTCATTGATTGGGGCTTTTGCAACCACAGTGGAGCTTCTATCACACTGAACATTATTTTTTGTTGCCAGCTGTGCTAATGTTCAGTTAAATTTTTTCTTTTCTTTATAGTCATTATATTAATTATTTTTACTAATAATATTGTTGTGGCGATATGCTTACAATAATATTTGTTAAAAAGGAATAATAATAATAATAATGATGGTGATGATGATGATGGTGGTGGGGGTGACGGTGAAGATGAAGATGAAGATGATGATGATGATGATGATGATGATGATGATGATGATGATGATGATGATGATGATGATGATGATGATTTATTCATGGTTCATAGTAACATGAAAATACTTAAAAGAGTTTAACTGAATATAAGTAGGTACATATTTGCTGTTTCCCATTTAAATTTCATGAACGAAATAAACTCCGATAACTTAAGTAATTAATGTGATAACATAACGGACTCGCTAAAGTAGAGCTTGTCTGCGAGTCTAATGTTTATAAGTCTAATCTTTGGCAAAATAAAATCTGGCTAATTTTTCTAATCAAGATTGTCAAATTTTCACAATACCGCTCTACATCATCTAATGCACATTAGATTAATTTAGAAGCCTTTTCATTTACACACTCTAACCAATTCGCACCTTCTAAAGCTTAAATAAAATAAATTATATGAAAATAAACACTTGAGTCTTTTATACTTGATTAATTTAAATCAAAGTTTTTATCAAGTTGCCAATATCAACATAAAAAAGTAAAATCTACATCATATATTAATAAAGTAATGGTGCATCAAGCCAAGCTGACCATAAAGAGATCCATTATCCATTAACCTGGGGCAAACCACTAGAATGGCTGAAAAACTCCCCACCCCAAAGACAGGGAAACCAAAGAGTTTATAAAAGAACCTTCGCCAAAATTCACAAAAGACCTACTAGGCAGGAATCACGGCGACAAAAGCAGAAATTCAATTTAAATAATTGTAAGTCTATTAACAGGACACTGCCGATTCAATAAGTATATGAATCAAACTAGTATGGCTGACAAAATACTGTGCAGGTTGAGGTTCCAGTCTCTTGGAAAACAAAAATCAAAGGCTGCTACATGGAGGAACCTTCGTTTAGACTGTCGATGAAAGCTGATAAAGGAAATAAGGCTAGTCAGGGTACTCTAGAGATTTACATGGGAGCGACATAATATATCTTAAAGGTCACAGTGACAAAGGTCGAATGGCCAGCTTCTTTCTAGATCTATTCTAACTCAATGAGTGAATTCCAGTGTCTGTATTTGTATAGTAAAACAAAATAGTCATTTATATGCCTAGTTTAAAATAAAGTGCACAATATAGTACACTGGTTGCTTCATTCAAAGAACCATTACACACCCTTTTTCAAAACAAGTTTCATGTTCAAAATTGGAAGTTTGTTTATATTTACTTTATTGACATGAAGATACAACAGAATATATTTTATTGGAGTGATATTTATATTTAACTTCTCTAATGGTTTTCAGTGTGTTGTTTGTTTACTTGGTGGTAAAACAGTGCTAGCACCAGAAGATTTGCTACAAAATGATGGTCTCATGAGATTAATTATAACAGAAGCAAGCGCTACCCAGGATTTTGAGATTTATGAGAGTGAGTAATAATTCTTTAAGGTGTTATAAATAACTATTAGATACAGACTCTTAAGTAAGTATTTGTCAATATGTATACAAATGTGCCATACAAATAAGTTACGACTTGTGGTTGTATATAACGCAATTTTAATAAAAATTCTTATGGAACATGAACTCTTTTTAGTGTGCTATTGCTTTATACATTTTATGAGATCTTTCACATTTCTTCTGTTCCTATTTCGCTATAACATTTATATATCCACTTTTAAAAGTTTGCCCCTCATTTTTTTTTCTTTAACGCCAGCCTATTTCCGCGACTGTGGCCAATCACCGACGCCAGCGAGCAGTTTCACCTCGCTATCCTGGAAATTTTGCCGCCATTCTGTAAGGAGGTTAGGGATCTTTAACGTGTCCGATTTAAATGGTACATGCAACCGACGGCTTTACGCCCCCTCCGAAGGGTGCAACACGCAGATATTCAACTTACTTAAACACAGGGCCACAACTTTGATTGATGTCAGTATATACTGAAAAATAATTTGACGCTTCTGCTGGGAATCGAATCCAAGAACGTTGGTTCCAGACGCACACCTCCTTACCACTGAACCATCGATCCCCATTTTTTTCCCCTTAGGGCTCGTCCGCGTCTTTGCCGCCCCGACAGCACCGCAGCCTTTGGCTTATTGTGCATGCCCTTTGTCTTTTCTACTCCACCCATTCCAAAATTACTGCGCCTTGAACTCGTCTGCACAGCAATTGATAGGGTGAAGTTTTATATTGCTCTGTCTCCGGTCTAGGCTGTCCATAGATCAGTTGTCTTTTGCAGTCCAGAGCTTTACACTCGTACAAGATATGCTGAGCTGATTCCTCCCCCTCGCCGCAGAGTCAGCATGCCAGGTCCCCCTCGAACCGCCCCATTTTATGCAGATGTTTCTTGACAACCATGTGTCCCGTCAAGAGTCCTGTCCTGTTCCTGAGCTATTCTCTGCTAAGATTTAGCAGTTCCACAGCTCTCTTTGGACTAGGTTTGTTAATTAGTGACTTCCCATGTCTGAGCCCTGGACAGTCTGCCCAGTACACCTTGTGTTGGTTTCTGACCCAGGACTTAATGGCTCTGGTTCCATAAATGGTTCCACTGACCCTCTCTTCGCGAGACTGTCAGCTTCTTCATTGGCTTCGACTCTCGAGTGACCCGGCACCCAGATGAGGGTGACCTTATTCTACCCAGCCAGGTCGCTCGTCTCGTCTTGGCATTCACTTACCAGCCTGTAATTTACCCGTGGGCTACTTAGGGCCTTAAGGGCTGCCTGTGGCTATGAGGATCCGCTTGTTGGTGTAGCCCTTCCTCTTGTTCTCTCGCAGGCAGTGCAAGATGGCGTACATTTCGGCCTGAAAGACCATTGCATGAGCTCCGAGGGAAATACTGTGACTTTCCCTCAGTTCTTCCGGATAAACATCTGCCCACGTCCCACGCTTCCCGCCGGTTCCATCCGTCAACCAGCGAGTGTGTCCCGTGGTAGGCCCAGCGTCTCTCCCCGCCATGCCTCGCGGTGGGATATTCCACTGTAAACTTGTTATCACTACAGATTCGCGGGCTCGCTAAGTCGGACCTCATTTCAAGCATGGGCTCCTTCACGATCTCTCGAATTTTGCAGTGGCCTCTGCAGTCTGGGTCTTTCTTCAGTCTATCATTGCAGGCTAGTCTGTATAGCCCTAGCCTGGCCTCCCCCATGATAAGTAAGTGTGTGGGGGGGGGGGGGGGGGGCAGACCAGCAACACCTCCATGGCGGCTGTTGGGGTTGAAGTCATGACCCCTGTGATGCCAAAGCAAGCCATCCTTTGGATCTTGCCTAGTTTTTGTTTGGCACTGGATTGTGACACTTTAGGCAACCACACCAGTGCCGTGTATGTTAACGATGGTCTGACCACCATTGTGTACAGTCAGTGGGACATACTAGGTCTTAGTCCCCACGTTTTTCCATATAGCCGCCTAGTGACAGCTAGGGTCATAACTGCCTTGCACAGTATTTTTTCAATGTGACGATTCCAAGTTAGCTTGGAATCCAGCACGACCCCAAGATATTTTACATCCCTAGTCATTGGGATGTTTCTACTGTATAGAGGGGGATTTCTGTGGCCCTCCCACTTCCTCATCTTCGTAAACAGTATGACAGTTGCTTCTCGGGGCTCGCTCCGAGCCCTTGGCAATCGTCTACCTTTCCACCACTTTCAGTGCTGTCTGCATGTGTTCCTACACAGACTGCGTAACCTTTCCTCGGACTATGATGACAGTGTCGTCCTCATGGCACTGTACCTCGTACCCCCTCCCGAAAGCCTCCCTAGCATGCCATCCACGACTAGCCTTCAGAGCAGGGGAGAACGAACGCTCCCCTGCTGCCACCCCGCTGCGACCCCCGCCAGCAGAGTCCCTCCCGCGAGTGAGGTGAACACCGCCCTGTCCCTGAGCATGGAACCGATCCACTTTCAGCAGGTCTCCTGTATTTCCTGCTCCCTGACAGCTGCCAGTACCGATCCGAATGAGGTGTTGCTGAAGGCCTCCTCTATGTCTAGGAAGGCCCCCAGAGCCACCTCCCTGTTCTTCAGCGTATTCTTTAGTTTCAGCACTAGTTGGTGCAGTGCTGTTTCTGTTGAGACTCCTGCTCTGTATGCATATTGTCCGCAGTGTAGAGGATATGCTTCCAGTACACCACCCCTAATGTGCCGGTCGAGCAGTTTTTCCATTGTCTTTAGCAAGAAGGACATGAGACTTATTGGCCTCAGGAATTTTGCCTAGTCTGTTGGAAGCCCAGGATTAGGAATGATTACAATCCCCATGGAGTTTGTCAATAAACCTCCGAAATTTGTTCAAGTTGAATATATTTAAAGCACAATAGTTTTGGCTAAAGAAAGATATTTATTTTTGTACAACTGATTGTATGCATGGAAACTTAAGGTCTTCTGGACTGCTCTGCAATGGTCGGACCCACTTTGTGTGTTGCTTTTCGCTAACCGTAGCTGATGGCTTCTTCAGTAGCTGGACTAAAAGTGAGCAGACATCGTTCTGTTAACCCCATCGTTTACCCGTGGATGATGTAGTTGCGTCATTAATTGCGTGACCGTAGATACACAGGTTGTTGCCAGAGCAAAGCGATATCACGAACAAAAAAAAAAAAAAGGCGATTCGCTTGAAATACAGAGAGATCTTAACAATCTCAACCGAAATAATAGCTACAAGTTAGGTCAAACCTGGCTTCCCACAGTTAGCAACAGAAAAGTGATCCCACAGGCTCCAACAATTAACACTATACATACCATTGGAACAATCAACAATGGTGACGTCATCTACGACGTCAGTGCTTGTTACGCATGCATCATTCACGGGTAGACGAAGCGTTAAACAGTCTACTCAGTTTCAATCACCGAAGTAAGGTCTAGCAACTTATAAATTGAGTTCGACAACGGCAAAACAGCCCGGAAGCTATTTAGCATTCAAAACAACTGCAGTTCTGAAAGTCTAAAATGACTAGTGGCTGAGTGCAGTTTAAAATAGTGACATTTAGATAATTAGAAAATGTAATTTAAACTAGTTTCACCTGCATAAAATTCATAAGTTGATCTAACCAGGTGAAACCATTGCATATTAAATGTAGGTTTAGATGCTTTTTTGTTCCACGATTTTCTCTCCACGGAGCAGAAGCAATTGATAGCAAATGATAAATTGTGCAAAGATTAGAAAAAAAATTACAAATTTAGAATACAGTAAAGCTCCGCTAATCCGAATCAGTAATTGTAACTGGCTCAATCCCTCAATCAAAAAGAGGATTGCCAGGAAAGGGTTCTGTTGCCTTTCAGTCCTTACTACCGAGTAGCATTCGAAGAGCAGTAACAGAGACAGTGTTTCACAGATGTGTAAGGTGTTTCAGCATTAGTGGTGCGACAGATAAACACTTACTATAGTTTTTCCCATTGTAAGTATTTTATTCGTGTTATCGTTCATAGGCACGTCAGGTCAGACAACTATTCAATTAATATCATTTAACAATTGCAGATTGCATTTCAGGCTAAACCGCGTAGTCACTTTGACAACTCCGTGATAATTTCTTTACAATTTATTATCATGGCCAACTTATAAATTGCAGCTATCTCAGAAAACAGTGATTTTCCAAAAAAAAAACATCAATAACATAAAAACTGTCACATTTAGGTATAGGGATGTAAACACAAACTTGCCTTCTTTTTAGTTATGCAGTCCAATAGAATGGGAAAAAATGGTTGCTTCTATTTAAAAAATTAAGCTATTCCATATTTTTTGATTCAAACTTTTGACGATTTTTGTAATCACCTGTATAATTTTGAAGAGTTTCTGATTATCTACTGGATACCTGCGTCTTTGCTTATGAACACCAGAACATAAAAAATGCATTTTCCTGATGGTTTATTTGGGAGGCTAATCGTGTGGCGGTTCCAACTGTAATTTTTTCCATAAAATTATGAATATCTAGAAAACCGCAATCTTTAGGCATATGGTATGTTGCATAATGTCACATTCAAATTTCATAAGCTATCGATTGCATTGACAAAAAAAGTGGGTATTCCATTTGTTTAAGGAGCGGAGGATAATTGAGGATTTAACTTGTCGAACTAGGCGAATGTAGACATAGTAACGACGTAATAAAACTTTAATACTCACTAAACTTAACAATGCTTACGAACTAACTTGACTGAATGAATTTTAAACCCGAACTCTTTACATCGTGAATCTTAATTGAACAGTCTCTTAATGTTTACATAATTAAATCACAAGTGTCGCGTTTTTACATCTTAAGAATCTAAACTAGAAGTCTCTTAATGTTTATCAACAAATACTACTTATAGTTTTTAATCGGTTCACATCCTACATAATTTGCCGATTTCAGCAGTCAGCATTCCTTTGGTTGCAATTTCACCTTGTTTACTATTTACATAACAATGTAATCGTTTCAATGCCAATGTTATCGATACATTTGTGACCTACAATTATATGCAATATTTACATTACTTGGTGTAGAGAATTTTCTTATAACTAACTTTACTTATAATTTTAATGTTCTTAACAATTATCTTTCCACGCCTACTACTGCCCTTCTGCAACCCTTATTGTTCTCTGAACACCATTTAAAATAGCAAAGATTGTGTCAATGTCGGAAGTGGCAGAACTCAAAATATTTTGCTTGAATAGACCGCATTCTGTTTGTTACGTGTGCAAAGTTTCAGAAAAAACGTTGCATGGTTCCTGTCATATTTATCGTGTAAGTTTCCGGCTGGACACCCTGTATTATTATAAATCGAATGTAAACTCAAAATTAATGGAAAAACTCTGATAGTTTTGTTCGGCAAATGCACCATTCTTTAGCCTCCATTGCGTTCTGCCGTAGCATTCTGAGAATGGTCAAACTGTTTAATTCGACTTTGTTTTCCTCACTCCACTGTATGCAGGTACTGAAACTCCTAATAGCCTATTCATGTTTAACTTTCAGCACATCTCTGACTACTTCTTTGTCAGAGGAACTATCGGTACTATCCAATGGTAAATGGTCTTCATCTCCAATGATCCATTCACTAATTTCAGTTTTTGTAGGTTGGTGATTATCAGCGCTAATTTGCTGCAACATATTTCCGATTTCAGCAAATTCTTGTCGATCTTCATCCAGTGACATCCATCTCTCTTTGAGAATCGACAATGTAATGTCCTCATCTGAATCCCCTGCGGTTTCTGAATTTGATGCGATATCAGGAGGATTATTATCACCTGAATAGCAAAGTATATATTTCCAACATTTTTAGTGAATTTTCTTTAAAAAATTCACTAATGAGGAGATCACGAAAATGTATTCAAATGAGCGCAAACTAGGACCCCTAGAACCGATACCCAGGGTCAGATTCAATTTATATATATATATATATATATATATATATATATATATATATATATATATATATATATATATATATATATATATATATATATATATATATATATATATATATATATATATATATATATATATATATATATATATATATATATATATATATATATATATATATATATATATATATATATATATATATATATATATATATATATATATATATATATATATATATATATATATATATATATATATATATATATATATACAGTAAATCCTCGCATAACATCGTCTCATTTAATGTTGTTTCATTATAGCATCGCAGTTTCATAGGCAAATGTATCCATTAACGTTGAAACTGATTCGTTATAATGTTGTTATTCTAAAAAGAAGTCTAAAACAGTAGTTAGAAAGTCTGGGGGCAGCAAGTGCGTTATGGAACTAAATTTTCATAAAAATCTTTTTAATAGCAAAGATGTCTCTCTAATGCAAGCAGGCATCAATCTGGTTACCGGTATGGCCTATATAGTAAAATGTATCATCTTTTATCAAAATTACTTATTATTTGAAAATGTACAACAATTTTCCGAAAATAAACTTAAAATGGTTCCGAGAAAACTGGTTTCCTATCTAACAAACCTTAGGTTAATAGCAAATTGAGTTACTGATATTTGAAGGATTTAATAAACTTTCGCTACCAAAACGCACTTACTGCAACTTGATTTTTTTTCATACAAACATGCATCATATTTCAATAAAAATGCAAAAATGCAATAATATAAGAGTGTTCGAGGAAAAAAAAACAATTGTAGCGATTAGACTGTTAAACCATGAACTTAACTAAACCTAGAGCCAAAGCATCAACTTAACTAAATCTACAGCCAAAGCATCAGAGAAATGCATTTTCTGTAAACATTTTAGTAAAATGAAGGACAATGACGGTTGAATCTGAAACTTAAGGGTTTGCAGAACACTCTTGCGAGATTTTACATAATCCGTGTTTCAGGTTCTTTGCTTAAATTTTGCGATTTGGACGTTTCAGATCGCAACTTTGACATTTTGAGGAAACCCCATTTTTTTCTTCTTTAAATGCCTATGACTTGTTTGTTTTTTTAACCTACAGACCTAAATTTTGCTAAGTAGATCACTATTTATAATACAAACACGCGTACCAAATTTGGTTGCCCTTACTTTGTTATTTCCGGAGATAATTTTTTTTTTCGGAAGACAATATTTTCCGGGAAAACTTGGGCCGATTTTCCTAGCTACCGAACTTATTCAAGCCACTTGCAAAAGCAAGGTGCTCACCAAATTTGATCAAAATTGGCCCATTATTTTTTGAGTTATCAGTGTGATACACACACACAGACACACACACACACACACACACACACACACACACACACACACACACACACATATATTTTTTAAAGAAAATTCACTAAAAATCACAAAGATTAAATCGTATGTTTAATAAAAATTAACTAAAAACCTAATGTAACGTTCAGTTACTTACATTAACTTTGTAGTTACTTTTTTAGGAAATGAAAAACTGAAGTTGAACAGTATGAACGTATGAATGCATCCGTATACATACATCTGTTCTATAGAGGTATATGTTTTACATTGACATTAATATATTAACCGTCAGCTCAAACCCGACACTGGGAATCAGTCCTACTGTCTGTACCAAATTTGGTTGCCCTTACTTTGTTATTTCCGTAGATATAATTTTTTCCCGAAAGAAAATCCGGGAAAACCTGCGCCGATTTTCCTAGCTAACGAACTTATCCAAGCCACTTGTAAAAGCAAGGTGCTCACCAAATTTTTTGAGTTATCAGTGTGATACACACACACACACACACACACACTATATATATATATATATATATATATATATATATATATATATATATATATATATATATATATATATATATATATATATATATTGTTCTGGAAACCAGGTCCACGAAACATAACACACTAACATACAACTCTACATAAAACACACAAACTTGGTTCAATGGTGTTTAAAACATGACGGTATATGAAGTATAAATTTAGTCTAAAATCAAATAGAAAACCTAATAAAAGGCAAACTCAATAAAATACAACATGGACCCAAATTTGAATACTTGTCTGTAAATAATATACATATAGCTAGTATTATAATCAGTGAAAGAGTAAAGAAAGTGTATAAAAACAGTGAACGCTAAGTGAATAAAGACCACTTAAAAGACCTTAAACTAGATAAGACAATAATAGGTATAGTTTAAGGTCATTTAAAAACATTAAACGGACCATTTGTGAATTTGACCTAAAAAAAACTTCTTAAAAGTAATATTTGAGATAGGTAATAAGCTTATGTTTTTAAGATACATGGACAATTTGTTGTTTAGTGTAAGATTTTAGCAATAAGTATTGGAATTGTGTATAACTACGATTTCAATTTGCCCACTTAAATGCATAGTAAATTATAGGGGAACTAATAATCAATTCATTTTAAAAAATTCAAAGTCTCAGACAGTTATTTATTTAATTTAAAATTCAATTGCTCGAGTAAGTTTCATAAATATCAATAAAGATCTGAACTGTCAATGTTACAGGAATAGTCTTTATGATAAAAAACATGATTACTTAGAAAGCTGATTGTCATGGGGACAGAAAAGAGTTTAGAAAATTAGAGGAATGACAAGTTGTCAGATGGAAGAAGAAAGGAGAATAAAGTAGCGGCTATTTGTTATTAAAAATTTAGAATTAGAAACCAACACAAAGTACAAGTGAGTGGTTGCAAGGTGGTAAACCCAGTTAAAGATTTTACTCAAAAGATGGTGAATTTGAAGCTATCAAGTTAAGCTTATTAGAAGACAAGTAAAACAGAGTTTATGAAAATAGAAACCAATCAGAACCAGAAGTTTGGGAAGCTAGAAATAGGTGTGTCAATAGAACAAAGCGAACAAACTTTGAATCCAATAAGTGAAATCCAGTAGAGTTTGAAAAGCTAACTAACCATCAGCATATATAGAGCCAGGGTACTGTGTTAGAATAACTTTCTAGTTTTTTTGTTGTTGTTTAGTATTAATATTTATTGCTATAAAATAAGATAAAGACAGGTATATTGGAGTTGCAACAAAGATAAATCATGAATAGTTATAAGATTTGGAATAACCTTAAAGAGAATTTTCACACAAATTTTTTTAATATTTAGTCAATCACAAAAAAAAATACTGTAATATCAATGTTATCTTTAATAAAAATTGTTTTATATTTTTAAGAAGAATATCACTGACTAAATTTGGTTCTATAAAGAGGGAGAATTTGAATTAAAATTAATATAAAAAGTCATTATAAAAGGTTTCGTAGTTACATAAAATCAAAAGAAGATAGTTTATTTAAATTCAAAATTATATTTATTACAAAAGATTTACTTTTTTTTCAAAAGCGCTCACTCGATACAGTTAAGTAAAAGAGATTTGAGGAAAGTTTGACAGGTGGATAGAGAAAGTGTGGAGTGTTAAACTCATCCTGAGATGCAAGAGAAAGCTGGACCGGAAGACAACCACATGATTTAAATTTAATAAGCAGATGAAGACATATTTTCTTCATTATAAGCCCTATTGAATATCAAAAGTAAAAGTTGCAATAATAATTACCCACAAAATACAAAATAAATCTTAATTGATATTAAACAACATTTACCACTCCATACATACATTTATACATAACATTAAAAAACAAAGAATAAAATACAACATGATAATTATTAGAGGTGTGCGAACCTATGTTTTGTTCGAACCGAACTATGAACGAACCCAAGCAAATATGTTGCCTCGAACTTCGAACCTCTGAAATAGTATGTCTAAGGTTCACAGTCGAACTTCGAACTTCTTAGAAATTTAAAATCGAACATCGAACTACCCAAAATTCTTCAGTGTTCATATATCATTTCCTTAAACACAAAATTTAGGAATTTGTACCATACAATATTTGATATGTGAAAGATTCCCATTCTTTTAACAAAAAGGAAGAGTTCGGCAAATTTGCAAGTTGATTGGGTGGAAATGCCTTCTGGTGCTGATCGTTTTGGCTCATGGTGAAATAAATCATGTTGAAACCAGTGTTTTCCAAAGTCAATCTGCAATTATCCTTATAAATTCTGAAAATTTACGTTACCGATCGCTTTCGAACACCGTCATCATAATGTTGTTACTGAAAAAGATGTTGGGAGGCTAGGATATATAAGAAAAATAGTTCTGTTATTGCTAAATGGCTCCGTCGTGTTTCAATGTGCCCACCAACTGTCAAAAATATGCATGAGTGAAATCTCATAAAATTATGCTATCCACTCAATGAGACCGATAACGAGTTTAAAGCGCCGCTACCGAGTTAACGGGGCCGCAACTTCGCTATCTTTGGCAGCATTCAATGCCTGTAAAGTTAAATTTCGAAGTCTTTTTGAGCAACGAACTTCGAACTATTTTGGAGAATTACATATTTCGAACTTCGAACAACTTCATCATCGCTAGTGCGAACATATTTTCGAACCGAAGGTTCGGTTCGAAATTTCGAAGCTTCGCACACCTCTAATAATTATATATATATATATATATATATATATATATATATATATATATATATATATATATATATATATATATATATATATAAACACGTAAAAACTGAAGCTGACCCCGGATATGGGTTTTAGGTCTCCTAGTTTGCGCTCATTTGAAAAAAAAATATTCAAAATTCAAAAGTCGAGATCTCATTAGTACATTTAAAAAATAATAAAATTCACTAAAATCCTAACGTAAAGTTCAATTACTTACACTAACTTTGTAGTTAGTTTTTAGGAACCGAAAAACTGAAGTTTAATATTCAGTATGAACGTATGAGTGCACCCGCATACATCTGTTCGACCATAGAGTAATATGTGTTTTACATTGAAATTAATATATTAACTGTCAGCTCAAAAAATGACACTGGCAATCAATACTACTGTCTAAGTAGATGAGCGTCTCGTGAAAGTAAAAACTTGGATGAGTTTTTTTGTTATTTTAACGAAATAAAATACCTGGCGTGCTGCTTACACATAATGCTACCAACAGACCTTCCCCGATATCAGTTTGCCGAAATAAAAGCTTAAAGGAGAAGGAAAATCAACCCTGACATATATCAAGGTCATGTGAGCATAATGTACTTTTCCTTCCCCTTTTAACTTTTTTAGCTTTTGATTGGGTAAACTGATGTCAGGGTAGGTTAAGAAAGTCAGTTGGTAGGATTGTGTGCACACAGGACGTCAGGGAGGTCTTTTATTTAGTTAAAACAACAACAAAACTCACCGAAGATATATATATATATATATATATATATATATATATATATATATATATATATATATATATATATATATATACATATACATATACATATATATATATATATATATATATATATATATATATATATATATATATATATATATATATATATATATATATATATATATATATATATATATATATATATATATATATATATATACATATACATATACATATACATATACATATACATATACATATACATATATCACACCGATAACTCAAAAAATAATGTGCCGATTTTGATCAAATTTGGTGAGTACCTTCCTTTTGGAAGTGGCCTGTATGGGGTCAAGGAGTCGCGGGCCAAAGGACTCCTGGGTGCAAGCTGAGGAAGTGGAAAGAACAACATAAGCTTTCGATGAAGCTTTCCCCAAGACCGTCATGCACCCTGCTGAAAACTGAACATGACCGATCTAGACGTGGAGGTCGAAATAAACTCCCACAATCTAACATGTCATGTGACCCGTGCCTAGGGATGGATGGCACCAGGGTGATGGTGTCGTGAACAGAACCTCTTGAGTACCGGGCAACCCTCCAGAGTAACCCCACTTGCACCACACAGGGGGTTCTGATGGTGTGGACAGTATTTCCCCATTCCCATGAGAACAACATGAAGATCATAAAACATATAAAACCAAAACCAATGAGGCTCGAGGAGTGGCTCGGACTACAGACTCGTCCCTTGAGTCTATTCCGGAAACGGAGACGAGCCAGGGGGCGGCAGCGTCCGCGTCCGCGGACTCTGGAGGTCTCACGACCGACGTAGATACGGGGGATCGGGGGGAGCTTCGGCCACAGACTACCCAAGCTGGAGGCTGGGTCCCACCGAAGGGCGGCGAGGTCCGCGGACTCTAAGGGCCCCTTCACCAGTGAGGACCCTACTGTAGGGGTAGAGGGACTATCCCGGCAGTCCAACCGTCTTTCCGGGGCGCAAAGAATGCTCTGGAGGACGCAGAAAATAGCGAGCGGCACTTGGACGGTCTAGAAACCTGTAAAGGCGCAAGAGGGTAGTGCGAGTCAGAAGAAGACGCGCTCGGCCTCTAGCACGCCTACTACAGACAGACGTCCCAAAAGGACCAGGGTCGGAACACTGGCGCAGACTGACTCGTATAGGGAGGCTGCAGAGGGCCTCTGAATGGCGGTGATTGACAGACACCATCCTGAGGTCTAGACTAGGGGGAGGCGGACCTGATCCAGGCTGCGGTGGACTCTCTTCAGGAAGGGGAGAGCCCGCCTCAGTACCACCGGGTGCGCCTGGCGGGGGGCATCCTCTGGATAACCTGTGCCGGCCTGCGGAAAACGATCGGGGGCCTCGGTCAGATTTGGGAGGGGATGGACTTGACAGCCGTTGGCTTAAGGAACTCTCCAGGAGACGCAAGGTCCTCGTACGGATCCCTGACACCGTCCCGCAGGAGACAGGTGATCAGTAGACTGAAGATCCAGAACCCTGAATTGGGGACACAACACTGGTCGGTTCTAAGCAGGAAGGCAGAGGAGAAAGGACAGACTCTTGCCATATCAATCGACCAGGTGTCTTACAGAGCCCTTGAAGGAACCTCCTTCAAGGCATTCTGGGGCCTGGGAAGGGTTAGCTTCCGCCCACTGGGGAAGCAACTAGGGGTTAATGGGACTTATGTTCCTTCAGGTCAACCTCCAACACAGTAGGGCAACCACAGCCGGACTACTGATGGCTCTGAGGAACACGGATGTGGCCCTCGTCCAGAAACCGTACTCCTATAAAGGAGTGATCAAGGGATTCGGCGGAGCTGCTGGAAGGCTCATCTACAGCAGATCCAGCGAGAAACTGAGGGCCTGCATTTTTGTTAAGGAAGAGATAGAGTTTCTGCCTCTAATGAATTTATGTTTCAGGGCCCTGGCAACCATCAAAATTCGATGTTGAGGGTTGGATGGGCCGAGGGACATTACTGTCGGATCAGCCGATCTGCCAGGGGACAGCACATACCCTCTTCCACCCAAGGAATTGGAGCAGCTGATGGTGGGTAGCAGAGCAGGTGGATGGGAGACCATCATCGGCATGGATGCGAACGCGCACGAGTTGTGGGGAAACTCGGACACAAACTCTAGGGGTGAGGCACTTCTACAATTCGTCATGAAACTTAATTTAGACCTATTGAATAGAGGTAATAAACCGACCTTTGTTACAACACATCATGAGGAAGTTTTAGATCTAACAGTTTCCAGCCAGTTTCTGGGTGACTTTGTTAAGAACTGGGCTGTGCCTGGGGAAGTGAGTAGCTCAGACCACAGATACATCTGGTTTGAAATCGCCAAAGTCGAAAGACAAACGGAATGGTAGCCCCCCCCCCCCCCCCCGCGCAAATCGGATTGGAAAGCCTACATGGCAGACCTAGCAGTGGAACTGCGGGGGGTTAAGCGTACCATAGACAATTCAATAGATCTGGAGATTGCGGCAGCCCAAGTGCGAGACGCAATCACCTCGGCCTAAAACGCCAACTGCCCACTGAAAAATGAGGGCGTCCACCAGGAACGTCCTGTGATGGAACGAGGACCTCAGACAAAGGAGGATGCAGGTGCTTAAGCTGTTTAACGTGGCCAAAAGGTCAGGAGCATGGGATGAATATAAACAGGCCCTAACGACCTATTTTCTTTTCGTGTTTTAAAGTTTTAAGTGACTTTTTAATTTGTTAGTGTTGCAGTGCAAAATTAATTTATCTACATATTATTTCCATATAGGTACAATATATATATATATATATATATATATATATATATATATATATATATATATATATATATATATATATATATATATATATATATATATATATATATATATATATATATATATATATATATATATATATATATAGTTAATAATTTTTAAAACCACCACTAACAGCAACTGGTTACCGCATACCCGAACTTTTTTGTCAGGAGACGCCACTGATCTGCAGGTAAAACAACTTTACAATAAAAATCCCCGACCGCGAGGCATGGCAGGAGGAGACGCCGGGCATACTACTCGTCTGGTTCACGGACGGATCCGGCGAGGAGCGTAGGACGGGGGCAGGTGTTTCTTCGGAAGGACAGAGGGTAAGTATTTCCTTCGGAGCCCATGCAACAGTCTTTCAGACCGAAATGTACGCCATCCTGAACTGTGTGCGGGATAACAAGAGGAGGGGCTGCACCAACAAGCGGATCCTCATAACCACAGACAGCCCTTAAGGCCCTAAGTAGCCCACGGGTAAATCCCTGTCTGGTGAGTGAACGCTGAGACGAGACGAGCGACCTGGCTGGGCACAATGAGGTCACCCTCATCTGGGTGTCGGGTCACTCGGGGGGTCAAAGGCAATGAAGAAGCTGACAGTCTCGCGAAGGGAGGGTCAGCAGAACCATTTATGGGACCAGAACCGGCTCTGGGCGTGACAGAGAGCACTGCCAGGGGAGCCATTAAGTCCTGGGTCAGAAACCACACAAGGTGTACTGGGCAGAGTGTCCAGTGCTCAGACATAGGAAGTCAATAATTGACAAACCCAGTTCAAAGAGAGCTGTGGAGCTGCTAAATCTTAGCAGAGGACAGCTCAGAACCATAACAGGTCTCCTGACGGGACACATGGCCGTCAAGAAACACCTGCACAAAATGGGGTGGTTCGAGGGGGGTCTGGCACGCTGACTCTGTAGCGAGGGGGAGGAATTAGCTCAGCACATCTTGTGCGAGTGTAAATCTCTGGACCGCAAAAGACAATTGATCTATGGTCAGTCTAGACTGGAGACAGAGCATTATAAAACTTCACCCTATCAATTGCTGTGCAGATTAGTTCCAGGCACAGTGATTTTGGAATGGGTGGAGTGAAACGACTATGGGCATGCACAAACAATAAGCCAAAGGTTGCAGTGCTATCGGGGCGGCAAAGCCGCGGATGAGCCCTGATGGAGAAAAAAAGTTGCCTGTATAAGTTCGTTAGCCAGGAAAATTGGCCCGCGTTTCCCCGGAAAATTTTGTGTTTTCTTTCTGAAAATCTTTATATTTCCGGAAATAACAAAGTAATGGCAACCAAATTTGGTACACGGATTTATATCATTAAAAATAAATTACGTACTAAAATTTAGCTCTGTAAGTTAAAAGACAGAAGAGTTATAGATATTTAAAAAAATGGTGGTTTTCCTTAAAACATCAAAGTCGCGATTTAAGACGTCAAAATTAGCAACATCAGGCAAACAACCTGCAATTAATACAGGCTATGTAAAAAAATGTTGCAAGAAGAACGTTTTACAAACCCTGAGGTCTTAGCTTCAACCGTCATTGTCCTTCATTTTACTGAAAAAAAAATCCAGGAAATTCATTTCAAATAGACCCTTTTTCGGATGCTTGGGCAGTAGTGTTAGCTATAGAGTTTATCGTTTAGGTATATAATTTTTGGAGAATTTACATAACAAATCAATAAAGCTCAATATATCCGTTATTATACAAGATACGAAAACAAAATTGTATACATTAATTATTATAGGCTGTCTTGAGCTACATTTTCAAAAATTATTTCTACAATTACAGGATGGCTCATAAGTCGGTGATTTTTTTTTAATCAAAATTTGGCCCGGTTTTACCCGGACAATTTTGTGTTTTCTTTCTTAAAATTTTTATATTTCCGGAAATAACAAAGTAATGGCAACCAAATTTGGTACGCGGATTTATATCATTAAAAGTAAATTACATACTTAAATGTATCTCTGTAAGTTAAAAGGCAGAAAAGTTATAGGTATTTAAACAAATTGTGGTTTTCTCTAAAATGTCAAAGTTGGCAACATTTGGGCAAAGAACCTGAAAGTAATACGGGCTATGTAAAAAAAAAATGTCACAAGAAGAGCGTTTTACAAACCCTGAAGTCTTAGCTTCAACCGTCATTGTTCTTCATTTTACTAAAAAAAATCCAGAAAATTCATTTTGAATATACCCTTTCTCTGATGCTTGGGCAGTAGTTTTAGCTGTAGAGTTTATCGTTTAATGGTATATCATTTTTGGCGAATTTACGTAACAAATCAATAAAGCTCAATATATCTGTTATTATACAATATACGAAAAAAATAATTCTATACATTAATTATTATAGGCTGTCTTGAGCTACATTTTCAAAAATTATTTCTACAATCACAGGATGGCTCATAAGGCGGTGGTGATACTTTTTTTTTTTTTTTTTTTTTTTTAATAATTGAACACGCCTTATGTTATTGCATTTCCATCGAAATATAATGCATGTTTGTAAGAAAGATGCAGTAAAGATAGATCGTGGGCCAAAAGGCTCTTTCGATAATACATTTTGGTTAAGCTTATCACATTTTGGTTCATAGGTTGACTAAGTGGAGTGGCAATTGGGTGGGAAAAACATGGTTATAATTTGACCATCATCGCTTGTTAGTTGCATTTCCATGCATGGCTAGGAGCATTGTCAAATAGTAAAATTGCTTTCCCTTTGAGGTTATTCTCCACTTGAAATTTCGTTACTTGTGCAGCATAGGACTTGTGAAACCATTTTACGAATAGGCTAGAAGTCATCCAGGTGTTTTTTGTTGAATAATAGTCAACTGGAAGGCTAGCGCAATTCTTAAAGGCTCTAGGATTTTTTGCTTTTCCAATGAACATAATTTTGACTTTATGTGTACGATCGCCGTTTGTACAGTCAAGTAAAGTTACTCTCTCTTTCGGAGTGTTTTGCCCAGGAGCAGTTCTTTCTCTGCATGCACCGAAGTCCGATGAGTTAACAGTTTCCAGAATAATGCAGACTCATCTGAATTGTATATTTGGCTTGGCAGTAAGTTCAGCTCATAAATTTTTTCGGTGAGTTTTCATGGAAAAGGTTTCTCATAGAGAAGGTTGCACTGCAGATGAATCACTAGATCGTTTCTCTACAATCACTTTCAATTAACAAATACCACTTTTTTTAAACCTGTTTACCCACCCTCTGCTTGTATTAAGTTCGTTGTCATTATAATATTTAGAGTAAAGTTAAATCACCTTTTCGCTTAAAATGTTACTTGTGACAGACGCATGTCTTTCTTGTTGTAAGTGAAACCATTTGTACAATTCATTCTCCATTTTTGGATATTTTGGTTTTGTGGAATTTTCCTATGGATTGGTGTTCAGATACAACTTGCAATGTAATTGTAAATACAAACCCGCACCATTAACAAATTATCATTTAATAGAAAAAGAGTAGTAGTACACACCCCATTATTTTTTCCTTATTCTTTTTAATATCCGAAATTGTGAATGTACTGACACCATATTTATTTGCTAATGCTTTATCACTGACACCACTATTCCATTTTTGCAATATATTCTGTTTTTCGACGATAGTTAACGTTTTGTGTGGCCTTTTTGGTGTCATGTTGATTCAAACTGAGTCTGGGATATCCTATCCCCTTTTATGTCCCACATTTAGTCGGGGGTTTCCCGTGATATTCAGTTACGGCGACGAGAAATATGTAATGAAACAAAACACATGACATGCAATTTGGATTAGGGGATTCACGATGGGTGAGGTTTACAGGGTACATAATATAAAATTAACATTTTTTTATTTTGTCCGGATTACAAGGACATCCGGATTAGTGGAGGTTCGGATTACCAGAGCTTTAGTGTAGGTTAACGTAGTGTCTCTTGAAGTCAGTTATAACAACGTGAATTGTTTTTCATTTATTTCTTTGACCGATCAGTTATACTTTTTCTATTTCATAATGAATACATTGCAAAAGCAGGTAACTTACATAGGAAGGACATTTTCCAAAGAAAGTAATGTAATGTTTTGTTTTGAAGTTGAGGGTATATTGTTCTAATGGTCAGAACTACAACAATTGGCAGCTGTAAGAAAAAGTGACATCACAATATTTTGTTTTTCACTAAAAAAAAAAGGTTCGGAAGCATACGACTTTGTTGTTTATAAACTGATTTTTTAAATTATTTTACAGTGGTTGTCATTAGGTCTATATTATACTATCGATGGAAAAACCTTACATTTTTAAAATTAGAAAACTTCCGCATTGCAATAATATAAGACTTAAATTGATTTTTAAGAGATTATAATTTATCTTTCTCTTTGCATTTACTATACAGCACAATACACATAACAAAGCATTCGTTTTTTTTTTGTCATCAATATTGTATAATAATCATAGCAATAATACTAGTTACCTATTACATATGCCTATTTGTTTTGAAAATTTGAGTGCCATTTTAGTTTATTAAAAAGCTTTTTTATTTAGCAATTAATAAGTTTTTAATTTGCAGCATGGTTAGAGGCCTATAAGGTGGTTACAGTCGATATTGAATGGTTGAGTAAATCTGTGGGCCAATACCAGCTAGTGAGCCTCAGACCATTCATTTTATGTTCTGATGATTCCATCTTTGATTTAGGCTATACAGAAGAGCTTATTTGTGATGTGTTGTCTGGCCCAAAGCTTTAATTTAAAGTGCCATAAAGTTTGTTTTATTAGATTTAGCAATGAGTGTTTAAACTGTTTTATATCTATTTTTATAAAGCAATTTATACTAAAAATGTTAGAACTATTTTCATTTAAGAAATACTTATTAATTGAGTTGTTTGTTACTTTTGAAAAGAATAAGTAAATAAAATTAAACTAATATAAACCGAAGTTAGTTGTTTAACACTGAAGAAAATCACCAAATATACCATTACAGACATTTTTAATGAAGTGTGTTGTGATAACTTTGAACAACTTAAGCGTGTTCTAGTAAAGCAAAGCATATTTGTTTACAAACTTTGTTTTTCTATAGTATTGAATAAATGCCTACAACTGATTTCTGGGACTAAGTTTATTTCATTTCATTATCTTGCGACAGGAGTGGTCAAAATCAATTTTCGAGAAAGAAATGCAAAGATAAGACACTACGCTCCACTTGTGTCTTTTTGATTTGGGGAGGTAAGATTAATATAGTAAGGTCAATTTTAGATAATCAGAAAATTTCAAAAGTTAATAAGTTGTCATAGTGTTGAATAAAAAGGTATTACAATTGAATAATATAAGTATGTTTAAACAAGTAGAAATGTTCTGTACTTTGGGTGTATTATTGTTGATGATCGTAAATGTAGCAAAGACCTGAGAAGCAGAATCGTGATGACAAACCAGGTGTTTGATACAAAAACTCATCTCATTAATAAACACTTTCACTTGGACCTGAAAAGGAGGTTCAACAAGTCATGTATGGGGATTTTCAATGTGGGTGTATTATTGTTGATGATCGTAAATGTAGCAAAGACCTGAGAAGCAGAATCGTGATCACAAAGCAGGCGTTGGATACAAAAGCTCATCTCATTAATAAACACTAACTTGGACCTGAAAATGAGGTTCAACAAGTCATGTGTGGGGAAATAGATGTTGAAATGTGGACTTCTAGAATATGTCAGGCATGGTACACTGATAGAAAGATGAATAAAGGTGTGTTAGAAGAAGTGAGAAAAGAAATATGCTTACTGAAGGACAATGAGAGAAAGAAGGCAAAATTTATTGGACATACTCTGAGACAATAACTCTCTGACAACAATATTTCAAGGACACATACTTAAAAAAGGTTCGGGACGCAGCAAGTGCCTTATGGTAGTGAACTTTCATAAGAATTGTACACTATTAGTAAGATATATTATTAAAACTAATTCTTTAAATTTAAATGGACCGTGGAGATCGGTTTTAGAGGCCCAGTTAGCGATTATTTGAAAAGATTTATATTTTATATGGAGCTAGAAAATTAAAATTTGGTCTTAGATATAATATGTAAGCACTGCAAGTCTCTTTAAAAAAATTGTGAACCTCAGTAGTTCAGGAGTAAGAACGTGTGCCTCTGAACTGAAGGGCACTGGGTTCGATCCCAGGGTACTCCTTTCACTTTTTCAGTACAAACTGTAACATTAACATCAACCGAGGTTCTGGCATTGTGTCTGAGCAAGTTGAATGTCTGCACGTTCCGCCCTTCGGAGGGGGCGTAACGCCGTCGGTCCCGTGTCCATGCGATGTTGGGCATGTTAAAGATCTCTACCCTCCTTACAGAAAGGCAGGGGTTCGGCAAAATTTCCAGGATAGTGAGGTGAAACTGCTCCCTGGCGTCGGTGATTGGCCATAGTCGCGGAAATAGGCCGAAGTTAAAGAAACAAAACACACACAAATTTCATTAAAGTTAAGTTTTTCAGAAAAAAATTTATTATTTACAAAGGGAATGTACCTGCCAAATTATAAATATGGCAGGTATTTTTCCTTATTAATTGCTTGGATGTTTTTTTTTGTCAACCCATCCAGTTTTTGCAAACAATAAACAACAAAAAAGGTTTTTTAAAACAAATTTGTAGTTATCCGTGAAGCTCATTATGTTATTTTCCTTTAATTTAGTACTCATGGTGGTGCGTTTACATAGGTGTTATATGGTTCAAGATTAAAGATTCTAGCTTAATGGGATTTATTAAGCTATCGGATTTGAAATATTTTTACGAAAATTTCTACCATAACATACTTGCTGCACCCAGACCATTTTCAACACTTATTTACAGTTGCTGTATCCATACTTTTTGAAAATGATAAAATGTGGCAGCTTACTGTATAAAACTGACAAACAAGGCAACCTCAAAATCATTTTTTGAAAAATATTTGAAAAAATGAAATGAGGTAACAATTTAAACATAAATTGAAAATCTTGGTTCGCTGCTTCGTCGTGGGGGTTCTCCTTACCCTTCTGCATGCCTACAATCACTCTCAATGCATTAACAAGAACAATGTAAACAAGAAAAATTGCTTGGGAACAACCCCTAAGAAAGTTACGAGACCTGCGGTGAATATAGAAGTTCTGCGCTCGGTAAACAGGATTTTAAGGAGGTATAGCTGCAAAATGGGATAAAGGCAGCTTATAGAGGTCCAACTAAGCT